>JAJHUQ010000032.1:15130000-15137500 GCA_035773235.1 Eospalax fontanierii
GAATCTGGGTTAGTGTTAATGTTAGGGGTAGTGTTAGGATTAAGTTTAGGGTTAGGTTTAGGATTAGGTTTTGGGTCAGGGTTAGGGTTAGGGTTAGAATTAGGGTTAGGGTTAGTGTTAGAATTAGGGTTAGGGTTAGGATAAGGATTAGGGCTAGGGTTAGGTTTAGGATTAGGGTTATTATTTGGGTTAGGGTTAGGGTTAGGGTTAGGGTTAGGGTTAGGGATAGGGTTTGAGTTAGGGTTAGGGTTAGGGTTAGTGTTAGGGTTTGGGTTAGGGTTAGGGTTAAGGTTAGGATTAGGATTAGGGTTTGGGTTAGGGTTAGGGTTTGGGTTAGGGTTAGGGTTAGGGTTAGCTTTTGGGTTAGGGTTAGGGTTAGGGTTAGGGTTAGGATTAGGGTTAGGGTTTGTGTTAAGATTATGGTTTCTGTGTGGATTAGGGTTAGGGTTAGGGTTTGGATTAAGGTAACGTTTAGGGTTAGGGTTTGTGTTAAGGTTAGGGTTAGGCTTAGGAGTAGGGTTAGGGTTTAGGTTTTCGGTTAGGGTTAGTGTTAGGGTTAGTGTTACGATTAGGGTTTGGGTTAGGGTTTAGGTTTGGTTAGGTTTAGGGTTAGGGTTAGGGTTATGGTTAGGGTTAGCGTTAGGGTTAGGGGTAGGGTTAGGGTTAGCGTTAGGGGTAGGGTTAGGGTTTGGGTTTGGGTTAGGGTTTGGGTTAGGGTTAGGGTTAGGGTTTGGGTTAGGGTTAGCATTAGGGTTAGGGTTAGGATTTGGGTTAGGCTTAAGTTTAGGGTTCGGGTTTGGGTTAGAGTTATGGTGAGGGTTAGAGGTTTGGTTAGGGTTAGGGTTAGGGTTAGAATTAGGGTTAGGGTTTGTGTTAAGATTACGGTTTGTGTTTGGGTTAGTTTTAGGGTTTGGGTTTTAGTTAGAATTAGGGTTACTGTTATGGTTAGGGTTAGGGTTAGGGTTAAGGTTAGGGTTAGGGTTAGGTTTTGGGTTAGGGTTAGGGTTAGGGTTAGGGTTAGGAATAGGTTTAGGTTTAAGGTTAGGGTTAGGGTTAGGGTTAGGGTTTGGGTTAGGGTTTAGGGTTAGGGGTTAGGGGTTAAGTTTAGGTTTAGGGTTAGGGTTAGGGATTGGGTTACGTTTAGGGTTAGGTTTAGGTTTTGGGTTAGGGTTAGCGTTAGCGTTTGGGTTAGGGTTAGGGTTAGGTTTAGGGTTAGAGTTAGTGTTAGGGTTAGGGTTTGGTTTAGGATTACGGTTAGGTTTAGGTTTTCGGTTAAGTTTCGGGTTAGGGTTAGGGTTTGCGTTCGGGTTGGGTTAGTGATAGGGTTTTAGTTAGGGTTAGGGTTAGGGTTAGGGTTAGGGTTTGGGTTAGGGTTAGGCTTAGGGTTAGGGTTTGAGTTTGAGTTAGGTTTAGGGTTAGCATTAGGGTTAGGATTAGGGTTAGGGTTATGGTATGGGTTAGGGTTAGGGTTAGGTTTAGTGTTAGGGTTAGGGTTAGGGTTAGGCTCAGGGTTAGGATAAGGATTAGGTTTAGGGTTAGGTTTAGGATTAGGGTTATTATTTGGGTTATGGTTTGAGTTAGGGTTAGGGTTAGTGTTTGGGTTAGTGTTAGAGTTAGGGTTTGAGTTAGGGTTAGGTTTAGGGTTAGGTTAGGGTTTGGGTTTGAGTTAGGGTTAGGGTTAGGGTTTGGGTTTGGTTTAGATTTAGGGTTAGGTTAGGGTTTGGGATAGAGTTAGGGTTAGGGTGAGGTGTTGGATTAGGTTTATGTTTAGGGTTAGGGTTAGGATTAGGGTTAGGGTTAGGGTTCCAATTAGAGGTAGGTTTAGAGTTTGCGTTTGGGTAAGGGTTAAGGTTAGGGTTAGGGTTAGGGTTAGGGTTAGGACTAGGTTTAGGTTTAAGGTTAGGGTTAGGGTTAGGGTTAGGGTTTGGATTAGGGTTTAGGGTTAGGGGTTAGGGGTTAAGTTTAGGTTTAGGGTTAGGGTTAGGGATTGGGTTACGGTTAGGGGTAGGTTTAGGGTTAGGTTTAGGTTTTGGATTAGGGTTAGGGTTAGAGTTTGGGTTAGGGTTAGGGTTAGGGTTAGGGTTAGAGTTAGTGTTAGGGTTAGGGTTTGGTTTAGGATTACGGTTAGGTTTAGGTTTTCGGTTAAGTTTCAGGTTAGGGTTAGGGTTTGCGTTCGGGTTGGGTTAGTGATAGGGTTTTAGTTAGGGTTAGGGTTAGGGTTAGGTTTAGGGTTAGGGTTTGGGTTAGAGTTAGGCTTAGGGTTAGGGTTTGAGTTTGAGTTAGGTTTAGGGTTAGCATTAGGGTTAGGATTAGGGTTAGGGTTAGGGTTTGGGTTAGGGTTAGGGTTAGGGTTAGGGTTAGTGTTAGGGTTAGGGTTAGGGTTAGGGTTAGGGTTAGGGTTTGGGTTCGGGTTGCGTTAGTGTTAGGGTTTTAGTTAGGGTTAGGATTAGGGTTAGGGTTTGGTTTAGGGTTTGGTTTAGGGTTAGGCTTAGGGTTAGGGTTTGAGTTTGAGTTAGGTTTAGGGTTAGCATTAGGGTTAGGATTAGGGTTAGGGTTAGGGTTTGGGTTAGGGTTAGGGTTAGGGATAGGGTTAGTGTTAGGGTTAGGGTTAGGGTTAGGGTTAGGGTTTGGGTTCCGGTTGGGTTAGTGTTAGGGTTTTAGTTAGGGTTAGGGTTAGGGTTAGGGTTAGGTTTAGGGTTAGGCTTAGGGTTAGGGTTTGAGTTTGAGTTAGGTTTCGGGTTAGCATTAGGGTTAGGATTAGGGTTAGGGTTAGGGTTTGGGTTAGGGTTAGGGTTAGGGTTAGGGTTAGGGTTTTAGTTAGGGTTAGGGTTAGGGTTAGGTTTTGGTTTAGGGTTAGGCTTAGGGTTAGGGTTAGGGTTTGGTTTAGGGTTAGGCTTAGGGTTAGGGTTTGAGTTTGAGTTAGGTTTCGGGTTAGCATTAGGGTTAGCATTAGGGTTAGGGTTAGGGTTAGGGTTAGGATTAGGGTTAGGGTTAGGGTTCCAATTAGAGGTAGGTTTAGAGTTTGGGTTTGGGTAAGGGTTAGGGTTAGGGTTAGGGTTAGGGTTAGGGTTAGGGATAGGGTTTGGGTTTAGGTTTGGGTTATGGTTAGGGTAAGTGTTAGGGTTAATGTTTAGGGTTAGGTTTAGGGTTAGGGTTAGAGTTTCAGTTTGGGTTATGTTTTGGGTTAGGTTTAGGGTTAGGGTTAGGGTTAGGGTTCGGGTTCGGATTAGGGTTAGGGTTTGAGTTTGAATTAGGTTTAAGGTTAGCATTAGGCTTAGGGTTAGGTTTAGGATTAGTGTTTCAGTTAGGTTTAGGGTTAGGGTTAGGGTTTGGGTAATGGTTAGGTTTAGGGTTAGGGTTAGTTTTAGGGTTAGGGGTTAGGTTTAGGTTTAGGGTTATTGTTAGGGTTTGGGTTAGCGTTAGTGTTAGGGTTTCAGTTAGAATTAGGGTTAGCGTTAGGGTTTGTGTTAGGGTTAGGGTTAGAGTTTTAATTAGGTTTAGGGTTAGGGTTAGAATTAGGATTTGGTTTAGGGGTAGTGTTGGGGTTTGGTTTAGGTTTTGGGTTAGGTTTAGAGTTAGGGTTAGGGTTTGGGTTCGGGTTAGAGTTAGGGTGAGGGATAGGGTTTGAGTTAGGGTTAGGGTTAGGGTTAGGGTTAGTATTAGGGTTTGGGTTAGGGTTAGGGTGAGGGTTAGGATTAGGATTAGGGTTTGGGTTAGGGTTAGGGTTTGGGTTAGGGTTAGGGTTAGGGTTAGCTTTTGTGTTAGGGTTAGGGTTAGGGTTAGGATTAGGGTTAGGGTTTATGTTAAGATTATGGTTTCTGTGTGGATTAGGGTTAGGGTTAGGGTTTGGATTAAGGTTACGTTTAGGGTTAGGGTTTGTGTTAAGGTTAGGGTTAGGCTTAGGAGTAGGGTTAGGGTTTAGGTTTTCGGTTAGGGTTAGTGTTAGGGTTAGTGTTAGGATTAGGGTATGGGTTAGGATTTAGGTTTGGTTAGGTTTAGGTTTAGGCTTAGGGTTATGGTTAAGGTTAGCGTTAGGGTTAGGGTTAGGGTTAAGGTTAGGGTTAGGGTTAGGGTTAGGGATTGGGGTTGGGTTAGGGTTAGGGTTAGGGTTAGGGTAAGGATTTGGGTTAGGCTGAGGGTTAGGGTTCGGGTTTGGGTTAGAGTTATGGTGAGGGTTAGGGGTTGGGTTAGGGTTAGGGTTAGGCTTAGGATTAGGGTTAGGGTTTGTGTTAAGATTACGGTTTGGGTTTGGGTTAGGGTTAGGGTTTGGGTTTTAGTTAGAATTAGGGTTAGTGTTATGGTTAGGGTTAGGGTTAGAGTTAGGGTTAGGGTTAAGGTTAGGGTTAGGGTTAGGTTTTGGGTTAGGGTTAGGGTTAGGATTAGGGTTTGAGTTTGAGTTAGGTTTAGGGTTAGCATTAGGGTTAGGATTAGGGTTAGGGTTTGGGTTTGGGTTCGAGTTAGGGTTAGGTTAGGGTTTGGGTTAGGGTTAGGGTTAGTGTTAGGGTTTTGGAATGGGTTAGGTTAAGGGTTAGAGTTATGGTTTGTCTTAGGGTTAGGTTTAGGGTTAGTTCTTGGTTTAGGGTTAGGGTTAGGTTTTCGGTTGGGTTTAGGTTTTGGGTTAGGGTTAGGGTTAGGGTTTGGGTTAGGGTTAAGGTTAGGATTAGGGTTAGGTTTAGGGTTAGGGTTAGGGTTAGGGTTTGGTTTAGGATTACATTTAGGTTTAGGTTTTCGGTTAAGTTTTGGGTTAGGGTTAGGGTTTGCGATCGGGTTCGGTTAGTTTTAGGGTTTTAGTTAGGGTTAGGGTTAGGGTTAGGGTTAGCGTTTGGGTTAGGGTTAGGCTTAGGGTTAGGGTTTGAGTTTGAGTTAGGTTTAGGTTTAGCATTAGGGTTAGAACTAGGGTTACGGTTAGGGTTTGGGTTAGGGTTAGGGTTAGGGTTAGGGTTTGGGTTAGGGTTAGGTTTGAATCTGGGTTAGTGTTAGGGTTAGGGTTAGTGTTAAGATTAGGGTTAGGGTTAGGGTTAGGTTTTGGGTTAGGGTTAGTGTTAGGATTAGAATTAGTGTTAGGATTAGGGTTAGGGTTAGGGTTAGGGTAAGGATAACGATGAGGGTTAGGGTTAGGGTTAGGATTAGGGTTAGGGTTAGAGTTAGGGTAAGGGTTAGGGTTAGGGTTAGGGTTAGGGTTTGAGATAGGGTTAGGTTTAGGGTTAGGTTAGAGTTTGGGTTAGAGTTAGGGTTAGGGTTAGGGTTTGCGTTTGGTTTAGAGTTAGGGTTAAGTTAGGGTTTGGGTTAAAGTTAGGGTTCGGGTGAGGTGTTGGATTAGGGTTATGGTTAGGGTTAGGGTTAGGATTAGGGTTAGGGTTAGGGTTCCGATTAGAGTTAGGTTTAGAGTTTGTGTTTGGTTAAGGCTTAAGGTTAGTGTTAGTGTTAGGGTTAGGGTTAGGGTTAGGGTTAGGACTAGGATTAGGGTTAGGGTTAGGGTTAGGATTAGGGTTAGGGTTTGGGTTTAGGTTTGGGTTAATATTAGGGTTAGTGTTAGGGTTAGGGTTTAGGGTTAGGGTTAGATTTAGGGTTAGGGTTTCGGTTTGGGTTATGTTTTGGGTTAGGTTTAGGGTTAGGGTTAGTGTTTGGGTTCGGGTTAGGAATAGGGTTAGGGTGTGAGTTTGAATTAGGTTTAGGGTTAGCATTAGGGTTAATGTTAGGTTTAGGATTAGGGATTCAGTTAGGGTTAGGTTTAGGGTTAGGGTTTGGTTTCGGGTTAGGTTTAGGGATAGGGTTAGGGTTTGATTTAGGGTTAGGGTTAGGGTTAGGTTTAGTGTTAGGGTTTGGTTTAGGGTTAGGGTTAGGACTAGGGTTAGTGTTAGGGTTAGGTTTAGGGTTAGCATTAGGGTTAGGATTAGGGTTAGGGTTAGGGTTTGGGTTAGGGTTAGAGTTAGGGTTAAGGATAGGGTTAGGCTTAGGGTTAGGGTTAGGGTTTGGTTTAGGGTTAGGCTTAGGGTTAGGGTTTGAGTTTGAGTTAGGTTTCGGGTTAGCATTAGGGTTAGCATTAGGGTTAGGGTTAGGGTTAGGGTTAGGATTAGGGTTAGGGTTAGGGTTAGGGTTCCAATTAGAGGTAGGTTTAGAGTTTGGGTTTGGGTAAGGGTTAGGGTTAGGGTTAGGGTTAGGGTTAGGGTTAGGGTTAGGGATAGGGTTTGGGTTTAGTTTTGGGTTATGGTTAGGGTAAGTGTTAGGGTTAATGTTTAGGGTTAGGTTTAGGGTTAGGGTTAGAGTTTCAGTTTGGGTTATGTTTTGGGTTAGGTTTAGGGTTAGGATTAGGGTTAGGGTTCGGGTTAGGATTAGGGTTAGGGTTTGAGTTTGAATTAGGTTTAAGGTTAGTATTAGGCTAAGGGTTAGGTTTAGGATTAGTGTTTCAGTTAGCTTTAGCGTTAGGCTTAGGGTTTGGGTAATGGTTAGGTTTAGGGTTAGGGTTAGTTTTAGGGTTAGGGGTTAGGTTTAGGTTTAGGGTTATTGTTAGGGTTTGGGTTAGGGTTAGTGTTAGGGTTTGGGTTTCAGTTAGAATTAGGGTTAGCGTTAGGGTTTGTGTTAAGGTTAGGGTTAGAGTTTGAATTAGGTTTAGGGTTAGAGTTAGATTTAGGATTTGGTTTAGGGGTAGTGTTGGGGTTTGGTTTAGGTTTTGGGTTAGGTTTAGAGTTAGGGTTAGGGTTTGGGTTCGGGTTAGAGTTAGGGTTAGGGATAGGGTTTGAGTTAGGGTTAGGGTTAGGGTTAGGGTTAGTATTAGGGTTTGGGTTAGGGTTAGGGTTAGGGTTAGGATTAGGATTAGGGTTTGGGTTAGGGTTAGGGTTTGGGTTAGGGTTAGGGTTAGGGTTAGGGTTAGCTTTTGGGTTAGGGTTAGGGTTAGGGTTAGGATTAGGGTTAGGGTTTATGTTAAGATTATGGTTTCTGTGTGGATTAGGGTTAGGGTTAGGGTTTGGATTAAGGTTACGTTTAGGGTTAGGGTTTGTGTTAAGGTTAGGGTTAGGCTTTGGAGTAGGGTTAGGGTTTAGGTTTTCGGTTAGGGTTAGTGTTAGGGTTAGTGTTAGGATTAGGGTTTGGGTTAGGATTTAGGTTTGGTTAGGTTTAGGGTTAGGGTTAGGGTTATGGTTAGGGTTAGCGTTAGGGTTAGGGTTAGGGTTAGGGTTAGCGTTAGGGTTAGGGTTAGGGTTTGGATTTGGGTTAGGGTTTGGGTTAGGGTTAGGGTTTGGGTTAGGGTTAGGGTTAGGGTTAGGGTAAGGATTTGGGTTAGGCTTAGGTTTAGGGTTCGGGTTTGGGTTAGAGTTATGGTGAGGGTTAGGGGTTGGGTTAGGGTTAGGGTTAGGCTTAGGATTAGGGTTAGGGTTTGTGTTAAGATTACTGTTTGGGTTTGGCTTAGGGTTAGGGTTTGGGTTTTAGTTAGAATTAGGGTTAGTGTTATGGTTAGGGTTAGGGTTAGAATTAGGGTTAGGGTTAAGGTTAGGGTTAGGGTTA
>JAJHUQ010000032.1:15147500-15185000 GCA_035773235.1 Eospalax fontanierii
GGGTTAGTGTTTGAGTTTGAATTAGGTTTAGGGTTAGCATTAGGGTTCGGGTTAGGTTTAGGATTAGGGTTTCAGTTAGGGTTAGGGTTAGGGTTAGGGTTTGGTTTTGGGTTAGGGTTAGGGATAGGGTTAGGGTTTGATTTAGGATTAGGGTTAGGGTTAGGTTTAGTGTTAGGGTTTGGGTTAGGGTTAGGGTTAGGACTAGGGTTAGTGTTAGGGTTAGGTTTAGGGTTAGCATTAGGGTTAGGATTAGGGTTAGGGTTAGGGTTTGGGTTAGGGTTAGAGTTAGGGTTAAGGTTAGGGTTAGGGTTAGGGTTTGGGTTAGGGTTAGGGTTAGGCTTAGTGTTTGGGTTAGGTTTAGGGTTGGAGTTAGGATTAGCGTTAAGGTTTGTGTTAAAATTAGGGTTTGGGTTTGTGTTAGGGTTAGGGTTAGGGTTAGGGCTAGGTTTAGAACTAGGGCTAGGGTTAGGGTTAGGATAAGGATGAGGGTTAAGGTTAGGGTTAGGATTAGGGTTATTATTTGGGTTTTGGTTTGGGTTAGTGTTAGGGTTAGGGTTTGGGTTAGTGTTAGAGTTAGGGTTTGAGTTAGGGTTAGGTTTAGGGTTAGGTTAGGGTTTGGGTTAGAGTTAGGGTTAGGGTTACGGTTTGGGTTTGGTTTAGAGTTAGGGTTAGTTTAGGCTTTGGGTTAGAGTTAGGTTTAGGGTGAGATTTTGGATTAGGGTTATGGTTAGGGTTAGGGTTAGGATTAGGTTTAGGGTTTAGGTTTTCGGTTAGGTTTAGTGTTAGGGTTAGGGTTATGATTAGGGTTTGTTTTAGGGTTTAGGTTTGGTTAGGTTTAGGGTTAGGGTTATGGTTATGGTTAGGTTTAGCTTTACGGTTAGGGTTAGGGTTATGTTTAGGGTTAGCGTTAGGGTTAGGGTTAGGGTTAGGGTTCCGATTAGAGTTAGGTTTAGAGTTTGGGTTTGGGTAAGAGTTAAGGTTAGGGTTAGGGTTAGGGTTAGGGTTAGGGTTAGGGTTAGGACTAGGATTAGGTTTAGGGTTAGGGTTAGGATTAGGGTTAGGTTTTGGGTTTAGGTTTGGGTTATGGTTAGGGTAAGTGTTAGGGTTACAGTTTAGGGTTAGGGTTAGGGTTAGGGTTAGGGTTTCGGTTTGGGTTATGTTTTGGGCTAGGTTTAGGGTTAGGGTTAGGGTTTGGGTTCGGGTTAGGATTAGGGTTAGGGTTTGAGTTTGAATTAGGTTTAGGGTTAGCATTAGGGTTAGGGTTAGGTTTAGGATTAGTGTTTCGTTAGGGTTAGGGTTAGTGTTAAAGTTAGGGTTAGGTTTAGGTTTAGGGTTTGATTTAGGGTTAGGGTTAGGGTTAGGGTTAGTGTTAGGGTTTGGGTTAGGGTTAGGGTTAGGACTAGAGTTAGTGTTAGGGTTAGGTTTAGGGTTAGCATTAGGGTTAGGGTTAGGGTTAGGGTTTGGGTTAGGGTTAGGGTTAGGGTTAGGGTTAGGGTTTGGGTTAGGGTTTGGGTTAGGGTTAGGGTTAGGGTTAGGGTTAGGGTTAGGGTTAGGGTTAGGGTTAGGGTTAGGTTTTGGTTTAGGATTACATTTAGGTTTACGTTTTCGGTTAAGTTTCGGGTTAGGGTTAGGGTTTGCGACCGGGTTTGGTTAGTGTTAGGGTTTTAGTTAGGGTTAGGGTTAGGGTTAGGGTTAGCGTTTTGGATAGGGTTAGGCTTAGGGTTAGGGCTTGAGTTTGAGTTAGGTTTAGGTTTAGCATTAGGGTTAGAATTAGGGTTACGGTTAGGGTTTGGGTTAGGGTTAGGTTTAGGGTTAGGGTTTGGGTTAGAGTTAGGTTTGAACCAGGGTTAGTGTTAGGGTTAGGGTTAGTGTTAAGATTAGGGTTAGGGTTAGGGTTAGGGTTAGGTTTTGGGTTAGGGTTAGGGTTAGGATTAGAATTAGTGCTAGGATTAGGGTTAGGGTTAGGTTTAGGGTTAGGATAAGGATGAGGGTTAGGGTTAGGGTTAGGATTAGGGTTATTATTTGGGTTATTTTTTGGGTTAGGGTTAGTGTTAGGGTTTGGTTTAGTGTTAGAGTTAGCGTTTGAGTTAGGGTTAGGTTTAGGGTTAGGTTAGAGTTTGGGTTAGAGTTAGGGTTAGGGTTAGGGTTTGCGTTTGGTTTAGAGTTAGGGTTAAGTTAGGGTTTGGGTTAAAGTTAGGGTTCGGGTGAGGTGTTGGATTAGGGTTATGGTTAGGGTTAGGGTTAGGATTAGGGTTAGGGTAAGGGTTCCGATTAGAGTTAGGTTTAGAGTTTGTGTTTGGGTAAGGCTTAAGGTTAGTGTTAGTGTTAGGGTTAGGGTTTAGGGTTAGGGTTAGATTTAGGGTTAGGGTTTCGGTTTTGGTTATGTTTTGGGTTAGGTTTAGGGTTAGGGTTAGTGTTTGGGTTCGGGTTAGGAATAGGGTTAGTGTTTGAGTTTGATTTAGCTTTAGGGTTAGCATTAGGGTTCGGTTTAGGTTTAGGATTAGGGTTTCAGTTAGGTTTAGGGTTAGGGTTAGGGTTTGATTTTGGGTTAGGGTTAGGGATAGGGTTAGGGTTTGATTTAGGATTAGGGTTAGGGTTAGGTTTAGTGTTAGGGTTTGGGTTAGGGTTAGGGTTAGGACTAGGGTTAGTGTTAGGGTTAGGTTTAGGGTTAGCATTAGGGATAGGGTTAGGGTTAGGGTTAGGGTTTGGGTTAGGGTTAGAGTTAGGGTTAAGGTTAGGGTTAGGGTTAGGGTTTGGGTTAGGGTTAGGGTTAGGGTTAGTGTTTGGGTTAGGTTTAGGGTTGGAGTTAGGATTAGGGTTAAGGTTTGTGTTAAAATTAGGGTTTGGGTTTGTGTTAGGGTTAGGGTTAGGGTTAGGGTTAGGTTTAGAATTAGGGTTAGGGTTAGGGTTAGGATAAGGATGAGGATTAAGGTTAGGGTTAGGATTAGGGTTATTATTTGGGTTATGGTTTGGGTTAGTGTTAGGGTTAGGGTTTGGGTTAGTGTTAGAGTTAGGGTTTGAGTTAGGGTTAGGTTTAGGGTTAGGTTAGGGTTTGGGTTAGAGTTAGGGTTAGGGTTACGGTTTGGGTTTGGTTTAGAGTTAGGGTTAGTTTAGGCTTTGGGTTAGAGTTAGGTTTAGGGTGAGATTTTGGATTAGGGTTATGGTTAGGGTTAGGGTTAGGATTAGGTTTAGGGTTTAGGTTTTCGGTTAGGTTTAGTGTTAGGGTTAGGGTTATGATTAGGGTTTGTTTTAGGGTTTAGGTTTGGTTAGGTTTAGGGTTAGGGTTATGGTTATGGTTAGGTTTAGCTTTACGGTTAGGGTTAGGGTTATGTTTAGGGTTAGCGTTAGGGTTAGGGTTAGGGTTAGGGTTCCGATTAGAGTTAGGTTTAGAGTTTGGGTTTGGGTAAGAGTTAAGGTTAGGGTTAGGGTTAGGGTTAGGGTTAGGGCTAGGGTTAGGACTAGGATTAGGTTTAGGGTTAGGGTTAGGATTAGGGTTAGGTTTTGGGTTTAGGTTTGGGTTATGGTTAGGGTAAGTGTTAGGGTTACAGTTTAGGGTTAGGGTTAGGTTTAGGGTTAGGGTTTCGGTTTGGGTTATGTTTTGGGCTAGGTTTAGGGTTAGGGTTAGGGTTTGGGTTCGGGTTAGGATTAGGGTTAGGGTTTGAGTTTGAATTAGGTTTAGGGTTAGCATTAGGGTTAGGGTTAGGTTTAGGATTAGTGTTTCGTTAGGGTTAGGGTTAGTGTTAAAGTTAGGGTTAGGTTTAGGTTTAGGGTTTGATTTAGGGTTAGGGTTAGGGTTAGGGTTAGTGTTAGGGTTTGGGTTAGGGTTAGGGTTAGGACTAGAGTTAGTGTTAGGGTTAGGTTTAGGGTTAGCATTAGGGTTAGGGTTAGGGTTAGGGTTTGGGTTAGGGTTAGGGTTAGGGTTAGGGTTAGGGTTTGGGTTAGGGTTTGGGTTAGGGTTAGGGTTAGGGTTAGGGTTAGGGTTAGGGTTAGGGTTAGGGTTAGGGTTTGTTTTAGGATTACATTTAGGTTTACGTTTTCGGTTAAGTTTCGGGTTAGGGTTAGGGTTTGCGACCGGGTTTGGTTAGTGTTAGGGTTTTGTTTAGGGTTAGGGTTAGGGTTAGGGTTAGCGTTTTGGTTAGGGTTAGGCTTAGGGTTAGGGCTTGAGTTTGAGTTAGGTTTAGGTTTAGCATTAGGGTTAGAATTAGGGTTACGGTTAGGGTTTGGGTTAGGGTTAGGTTTTGGGTTAGGGTTTGGGTTAGAGTTAGGTTTGAATCTGGGTTAGTGTTAGGGTTAGGGTTAGTGTTAAGATTAGGGTTAGGGTTAGGGTTAGGGTTAGGTTTTGGGTTAGGGTTAGGGTTAGGATTAGAATTAGTGCTAGGATTAGGGTTAGGGTTAGGTTTAGGGTTAGGATAAGGATGAGGGTTAGGGTTAGGGTTAGGATTAGGGTTATTATTTGGGTTATGGTTTGGGTTAGGGTTAGTGTTAGGGTTTGGTTTAGTGTTAGAGTTAGCGTTTGAGTTAGGGTTAGGTTTAGGGTTAGGTTAGAGTTTGGGTTAGAGTTAGGGTTAGGGTTAGGGTTTGCGTTTGGTTTAGAGTTAGGGTTAAGTTAGGGTTTGGGTTAAAGTTAGGGTTCGGGTGAGGTGTTGGATTAGGGTTATGGTTAGGGTTAGGGTTAGGATTAGGGTTAGGGTTAGGGTTCCGATTAGAGTTAGGTTTAGAGTTTGTGTTTGGGTAAGGCTTAAGGTTAGTGTTAGTGTTAGGGTTAGGGTTTAGGGTTAGGGTTAGATTTAGGGTTAGGGTTTCGGTTTTGGTTATGTTTTGGGTTAGGTTTAGGGTTAGGGTTAGTGTTTGGGTTCGGGTTAGGAATAGGGTTAGTGTTTGAGTTTGAATTAGGTTTAGGGTTAGCATTAGGGTTCGGGTTAGGTTTAGGATTAGGGTTTCAGTTAGGGTTAGGGTTAGGGTTAGGGTTTGGTTTTGGGTTAGGGTTAGGGATAGGGTTAGGGTTTGATTTAGGATTAGGGTTAGGGTTAGGTTTAGTGTTAGGGTTTGGGTTAGGGTTAGGGTTAGGACTAGGGTTAGTGTTAGGGTTAGGTTTAGGGTTAGCATTAGGGTTAGGATTAGTGTTAGGGTTAGGGTTTGGGTTAGGGTTAGAGTTAGGGTTAAGGTTAGGGTTAGGGTTAGGGTTTGGGTTAGGGTTAGGGTTAGGGTTAGTGTTTGGGTTAGGTTTAGGGTTGGAGTTAGGATTAGGGTTAAGGTTTGTGTTAAAATTAGGGTTTGGGTTTGTGTTAGTGTTAGGGTTAGGGTTAGGGTTAGGTTTAGAATTAGGGTTAGGGTTAGGGTTAGGATAAGGATGAGGGTTAAGGTTAGGGTTAGGATTAGGGTTATTATTTGGGTTATGGTTTGGGTTAGTGTTAGGGTTAGGGTTTGGGTTAGTGTTAGAGTTAGGGTTTGAGTTAGGGTTAGGTTTAGGGTTAGGTTAGGGTTTGGGTTAGAGTTAGGGTTAGGGTTACGGTTTGGGTTTGGTTTAGAGTTAGGGTTAGTTTAGGCTTTGGGTTAGAGTTAGGTTTAGGGTGAGATTTTGGATTAGGGTTATGGTTAGGGTTAGGGTTAGGATTAGGTTTAGGGTTTAGGTTTTCGGTTAGGTTTAGTGTTAGGGTTAGGGTTATGATTAGGGTTTGTTTTAGGGTTTAGGTTTGGTTAGGTTTAGGGTTAGGGTTATGGTTATGGTTAGGTTTAGCATTACGGTTAGGGTTAGGGTTATGGTTATGGTTAGGTTTAGCTTTACGGTTAGGGTTAGGGTTATGTTTAGGGTTAGCGTTAGGGTTAGGGTTAGGGTTAGGGTTCCGATTAGAGTTAGGTTTAGAGTTTGGGTTTGGGTAAGAGTTAAGGTTAGGGTTAGGGTTAGGGTTAGGGTTAGGGTTAGGGTTAGGACTAGGATTAGGTTTAGGGTTAGGGTTAGGATTAGGGTTAGGTTTTGGGTTTAGGTTTGGGTTATGGTTAGGGTAAGTGTTAGGGTCACAGTTTAGGGTTAGGGTTAGGGTTAGGGTTAGGGTTTCAGTTTGGGTTATGTTTTGGGCTAGGTTTAGGGTTAGGGTTAGGGTTTGGGTTCGGGTTAGGATTAGGGTTAGGGTTTGAGTTTGAATTAGGTTTAGGGTTAGCATTAGGGTTAGGGTTAGGTTTAGGATTAGTGTTTCGTTAGGGTTAGGGTTAGTGTTAAAGTTAGGGTTAGGTTTAGGTTTAGGGTTTGATTTAGGGTTAGGGTTAGGGTTAGGGTTAGGGTTAGTGTTAGGGTTTGGGTTAGGGTTAGGGTTAGGACTAGAGTTAGTGTTAGGGTTAGGTTTAGGGTTAGCATTAGGGTTAGGGTTAGGGTTAGGGTTTGGGTTAGGGTTAGGGTTAGGGTTAGGGTTAGGGTTAGGGTTAGGGTTAGGTTTTGGGTTAGGGTTAGGGTTAGTGTTTGGGTTAGGTTTAGGGTTGGAGTTAGGATTAGGGTTAGGGTTTGTGTTAAAATTAGGGTTTGGGTTTGTGTTAGGGTTAGGGTTAGGGTTAGGGTTAGGGTTAGGGTTAGGGTTAGGTTTAGAATTAGGTTTAGGGTTAGGGTTAGGATAAGGATGAGGGTTAAGGTTAGGGTTAGGATTAGGGTTATTATTTGGGTTATGGTTTGGGTTAGTGTTAGGGTTAGGGTTTGGTTTGGTGTTAGAGTGAGGGTTTGAGTTAGGGTTAGGTTTAGGGTTAGATTAGGGTTAGGGTTAGGGTTAGGGTTAGGGTTAGAGTTAGGTTTAGGGTGAGGTGTTGGATTAGGGTTATGGTTAGAGTTAGGGTTAGAGTTAGGGTTAGGGTGAGGTGTTGGATTAGGGTTATGGTTAGGGTTAGGGTTAGGATTAGGGTTAGGGTTAGGGTGAGGTGTTGGATTAGGGTTATGGTTAGTGTTAGGGTTAGGATTAGGGTTAGGGTTAGGGTTCCGATTAGAGTTATGTTTAGAGTTTGGGTTTGGTTAAGGGTTAAGGTTAGGTTTAGGTTTAGGATTAGGGTTAGGGTTTGAGTTTGAATTAGGTTAGGGTTAGCATTAGGGTTAGGGTTAGGTTTAGGTTAAGTATTTCAGTTATGGTTAGGGTTAGGGTTAGGGTTTGGGTTCGGGTTAGGGTTAGGGTTAGGGTTAGGGTTTGATTTAGGGTTAAGGTTAGGCTTAGGGTTAGTGTAAGGGTTTGGGTTAGGGTTAGGGTTAGGACTAGGGTTAGTGTTAGGGTTAGGTTTAGGGTTAGGGTTAGGGTTTGGGTTAGGGTTAGGGTTAGGGTTAGGGTTAGGGTTAGGGTTTGGGTTTGGTTTAGAGTTAGGTTTAGTTTAGGGTTTGGGTTAGAGTTAGGGTTAGGGTGAGGTGTTGGATTAGGTTTATGGTTAGGGTTAGGGTTAGGATTAGGGTTAGGGTTTAGGTTTTCGGTTAGGTTTAGTGTTAGGGTTAGGGTTATGATTAGCTTTTGGGTTAGGGTTTAGGTTTGTTTAGGTTTAGGGTTAGGGTTAGGGTTATGGTTAGGGTTAGCGTTAGGGTTAGGGTTAGGGTTAGGGTTCCGATTAGAGTTAGGTTTAGAGTTTGGGTTTGGGTAAGGGTTAAGGTTAGGGTTAGGTTTAGGGTTAGGGTTAGGGTTAGGACTAGGATTAGGTTTAGGGTTAGGGTTAGGATTAGGGTTAGGGTTTGGGTTATGGTTAGGGTAAGTGTTAGGGTTACAGTTTAGGGTTAGGTTAGGGTTAGGGTTAGGGTTAGGGTTAGGGTTACGGTTAGGGTTAGGGTAAGGGTTAGGGTTTAGTTTAGGATTAAATTTAGTTTTAGGTTTTCTGTTAAGTTTAGGGTTAGGGTTAGGGTTTGCGATCGGGTTTGGTTAGTGTTAGGGTTTTAGTTAGGGTTAGGGTTAGGGTTAGGGTTAGCGTTTTGGTTAGGGTTAGGCTTAGGGTTAGGGCTTGAGTTTGAGTTAGGTTTAGGTTTAGCATTAGGGTTAGAATTAGGGTTACGGTTAGGGTTTGGGTTAGGGTTAGGTTTAGGGTTAGGGTTTGGGTTAGAGTTAGGTTTGAATCTGGGTTAGTGTTAGGGTTAGGGTTAGTGTTAAGATTAGGGTTAGGGTTAGGGTTAGGGTTAGGGTTAGGGTTAGGGTTAGGGTTAGGATTAGAATTAGTGCTAGGATTAGGGTTAGGGTTAGGTTTAGGGTTAGGATAAGGATGAGGGTTAGGGTTAGGGTTAGGATTAGGGTTATTATTTGGGTTATGGTTTGGGTTAGGGTTAGTGTTAGGGTTTGGTTTAGTGTTAGAGTTAGGGTTTGAGTTAGGGTTAGGTTTAGGGTTAGGTTAGAGTTTGGGTTAGAGTTAGGGTTAGGGTTAGGGTTTGCGTTTGGTTTAGAGTTAGGGTTAAGTTAGGGTTTGGGTTAAAGTTAGGGTTCGGGTGAGGTGTTGGATTAGGGTTATGGTTAGGGTTAGGGTTAGGATTAGGGTTAGGGTTAGGGTTCCGATTAGAGTTAGGTTTAGAGTTTGTGTTTGGGTAAGGCTTAAGGTTAGTGTTAGTGTTAGGGTTAGGGTTTAGGGTTAGGGTTAGATTTAGGGTTAGGGTTTCGGTTTTGGTTATGTTTTGGGTTAGGTTTAGGGTTAGGGTTAGTGTTTGGGTTCGGGTTAGGAATAGGGTTAGTGTTTGATTTTGAATTAGTTTTAGGGTTAGCATTAGGGTTCGGGTTAGGTTTAGGATTAGGGTTTCAGTTAGGGTTAGGGTTAGGGTTAGGGTTTGGTTTTGGGTTAGGGTTAGGGATAGGGTTAGGGTTTGATTTAGGATTAGGGTTAGGGTTAGGTTTAGTGTTAGGGTTTGGGTTAGGGTTAGGGTTAGGACTAGGGTTAGTGTTAGGGTTAGGTTTAGGGTTAGCATTAGGGTTAGGATTAGGGTTAGGGTTAGGGTTTGGGTTAGGGTTAGAGTTAGGGTTAAGGTTAGGGTTAGGGTTAGGGTTTGGGTTAGGGTTAGGGTTAGGGTTAGTGTTTGGGTTAGGTTTAGGGTTGGAGTTAGGATTAGGGTTAAGGTTTGTGTTAAAATTAGGGTTTGGGTTTGTGTTAGGGTTAGGGTTAGGGTTAGGGTTAGGTTTAGAATTAGGGTTAGGGTTAGGGTTAGGATAAGGATGAGGGTTAAGGTTAGGGTTAGGATTAGGGTTATTATTTGGGTTATGGTTTGGGTTAGTGTTAGGGTTAGGGTTTGGGTTAGTGTTAGAGTTAGGGTTTGAGTTAGGGTTAGGTTTAGGGTTATGTTAGGGTTTGGGTTAGTGTTAGGGTTAGGGTTACGGTTTGGGTTTGGTTTAGAGTTAGGGTTAGTTTAGGCTTTGGGTTAGAGTTAGGTTTAGGGTGAGATTTTGGATTAGGTTTATGGTTAGGGTTAGGGTTAGGATTAGTTTTAGGGTTTAGGTTTTCGGTTAGGTTTAGTGTTAGGGTTAGGGTTATGATTAGGGTTTGTTTTAGGGTTTAGGTTTGGTTAGGTTTAGGGTTAGGGTTATGGTTATGGTTAGGTTTAGCTTTACGGTTAGGGTTAGGGTTATGTTTAGGGTTAGCGTTAGGGTTAGGGTTAGGGTTAGGGTTCCGATTAGAGTTAGGTTTAGAGTTTGGGTTTGGGTAATAGTTAAGGTTAGGGTTAGGGTTAGGGTTAGGGTTAGGGTTAGGGTTAGGACTAGGATTAGGTTTAGGGTTAGGGTTAGGATTAGGGTTAGGTTTTGGGTTTAGGTTTGGGTTATGGTTAGGGTAAGTGTTAGGGTTACAGTTTAGGGTTAGGGTTAGGGTTAGGGTTAGGGTTTCGGTTTGGGTTATGTTTTGGGCTAGGTTTAGGGTTAGGGTTAGGGTTTGGGTTCGGGTTAGGATTAGGGTTAGGGTTTGAGTTTGAATTAGGTTTAGGGTTAGCATTAGGGTTAGGGTTAGGTTTAGGATTAGTGTTTCAGTTAGGGTTAGGGTTAGTGTTAAAGTTAGGGTTAGGTTTAGGTTTAGGGTTTGATTTAGGGTTAGGGTTAGGGTTAGGGTTAGTGTTAGGGTTTGGGTTAGGGTTAGGGTTAGGACTAGAGTTAGTGTTAGGGTTAGGTTTAGGGTTAGCATTAGGGTTAGGGTTAGGGTTAGGGTTTGGGTTAGGGTTAGGGTTAGGGTTAGGGTTAGGGTTAGGGTTAGGGTTAGGTTTTGCGTTAGGGTTAGGGTTAGTGTTTGGGTTAGGTTTAGGGTTGGAGTTAGGATTAGGGTTAGGGTTTGTGTTAAAATTAGGGTTTGGGTTTGTGTTAGGGTTAGGGTTAGGGTTAGGGTTAGGGTTAGGGTTAGGGTTAGGGTTAGGTTTAGAATTAGGGTTATGGTTAGGGTTAGGATAAGGATGAGGGTTAAGGTTAGGGTTAGGATTAGGGTTATTATTTGGGTTATGGTTTGGGTTAGTGTTAGGGTTAGGGTTTGGTTTGGTGTTAGAGTGAGGGTTTGAGTTAGGGTTAGGTTTAGGGTTAGATTAGGGTTAGGGTTAGGGTTAGGGTTAGGGTTAGAGTTAGGTTTAGGGTGAGGTGTTGGATTAGGGTTATGGTTAGAGTTAGGGTTAGAGTTAGGGTTAGGGTGAGGTGTTGGATTAGGGTTATGGTTAGTGTTAGGGTTAGGATTAGGGTTAGGGTTAGGGTTCCGATTAGAGTTATGTTTAGAGTTTGGGTTTGGGTAAGGGTTAAGGTTAGGTTTAGGTTTAGGATTAGGGTTAGGGTTTGAGTTTGAATTAGGTTAGGGTTAGCATTAGGGTTAGGGTTAGGTTTAGGTTAAGTATTTCAGTTATGGTTAGGGTTAGGGTAAGGGTTTGGGTTCGGGTTAGGGTTAGGGTTAGGGTTAGGGTTTGATTTAGGGTTAAGGTTAGGCTTAGGGTTAGTGTAAGGGTTTGGGTTAGGGTTAGGGTTAGGACTAGGGTTAGTGTTAGGGTTAGGTTTAGGGTTAGGGTTAGGGTTTGGGTTAGGGTTAGGGTTAGGGTTAGGGTTAGGGTTAGGGTTTGGGTTTGGTTTAGAGTTAGGTTTAGTTTAGGGTTTGGGTTAGAGTTAGGGTTAGGGTGAGGTGTTGGATTAGGTTTATGGTTAGGGTTAGGGTTAGGATTAGGGTTAGGGTTTAGGTTTTCGGTTAGGTTTAGTGTTAGGGTTAGGGTTATGATTAGGGTTTGGGTTAGGGTTTAGGTTTGTTTAGGTTTAGGGTTAGGGTTAGGGTTATGGTTAGGGTTAGCGTTAGGGTTAGGGTTAGGGTTAGGGTTCCGATTAGAGTTAGGTTTAGAGTTTGGGTTTGGGTAAGGGTTAAGGTTAGGGTTAGGGTTAGGGTTAGGGTTAGGGTTAGGACTAGGATTAGGGTTAGGGTTAGGGTTAGGATTAGGGTTAGGGTTTGGGTTTAGGTTTGGGTTATGGTTAGGGTAAGTGTTAGGGTTAGGGTTAGGGTTAGGGTTAGGGTTAGGGTTAGGGTTAGGGTTAGTGTTTGGGTTCGGGTTAGGAATAGGGTTAGTGTTTGAGTTTGAATTAGTTTTAGGGTTAGCATTAGGGTTCGGGTTAGGTTTAGGATTAGGGTTTCAGTTAGGGTTAGGGTTAGGGTTAGGGTTTGGTTTTGGGTTAGGGTTAGGGATAGGGTTAGGGTTTGATTTAGGATTAGGGTTAGGGTTAGGTTTAGTGTTAGGGTTTGGGTTAGGGTTAGGGTTAGGACTAGGGTTAGTGTTAGGGTTAGGTTTAGGGTTAGCATTAGGGTTAGGATTAGGGTTAGGGTTAGGGTTTGGGTTAGGGTTAGAGTTAGGGTTAAGGTTAGGGTTAGGGTTAGGGTTTGGTTTAGGGTTAGGGTTAGGGTTAGTGTTTGGGTTAGGTTTAGGGTTGGAGTTAGGATTAGGGTTAAGGTTTGTGTTAAAATTAGGGTTTGGGGTTGTGTTAGGGTTAGGGTTAGGGTTAGGGTTAGGTTTAGAATTAGGGTTAGGGTTAGGGTTAGGATAAGGATGAGGGTTAAGGTTAGGGTTAGGATTAGGGTTATTATTTGGGTTATGGTTTGGGTTAGTGTTAGGGTTAGGGTTTGGGTTAGTGTTAGAGTTAGGGTTTGAGTTAGGGTTAGGTTTAGGGTTATGTTAGGGTTTGGGTTAGTGTTAGGGTTAGGGTTACGGTTTGGGTTTGGTTTAGAGTTAGGGTTAGTTTAGGCTTTGGGTTAGAGTTAGGTTTAGGGTGAGATTTTGGATTAGGTTTATGGTTAGGGTTAGGGTTAGGATTAGTTTTAGGGTTTAGGTTTTCGGTTAGGTTTACTGTTGGGGTTAGGGTTATCATTAGGGTTTGTCTTAGGGTTTAGGTTTGGTTAGGTTTAGGGTTAGGGTTATGGTTATGGTTAGGTTTAGCTTTACGGTTAGGGTTAGGGTTATGTTTAGGGTTAGCGTTAGGGTTAGGGTTAGGGTTAGGGTTCCGATTAGAGTTAGGTTTAGAGTTTGGGTTTGGGTAATAGTTAAGGTTAGGGTTAGGGTTAGGGTTAGGGTTAGGGTTAGGGTTAGGACTAGGATTAGGTTTAGGGTTAGGGTTAGGATTAGGGTTAGGTTTTGGGTTTAGGTTTGGGTTATGGTTAGGGTAAGTGTTAGGGTTACAGTTTAGGGTTAGGGTTAGGGTTAGGGTTAGGGTTTCGGTTTGGGTTATGTTTTGGGCTAGGTTTAGGGTTAGGGTTAGGGTTTGGGTTCGGGTTAGGATTAGGGTTAGGGTTTGAGTTTGAATTAGGTTTAGGGTTAGCATTAGGGTTAGGGTTAGGTTTAGGATTAGTGTTTCAGTTAGGGTTAGGGTTAGTGTTAAAGTTAGGGTTAGGTTTAGGTTTAGGGTTTGATTTAGGGTTAGGGTTAGGGTTAGGGTTAGTGTTAGGGTTTGGGTTAGGGTTAGGGTTAGGACTAGAGTTAGTGTTAGGGTTAGGTTTAGGGTTAGCATTAGGGTTAGGGTTAGGGTTAGGGTTTGGGTTAGGGTTAGGGTTAGGGTTAGGGTTAGGGTTAGGGTTAGGGTTAGGTTTTGCGTTAGGGTTAGGGTTAGTGTTTGGGTTAGGTTTAGGGTTGGAGTTAGGATTAGGGTTAGGGTTTGTGTTAAAATTAGGGTTTGGGTTTGTGTTAGGGTTAGGGTTAGGGTTAGGGTTAGGGTTAGGGTTAGGGTTAGGGTTAGGTTTAGAATTAGGGTTATGGTTAGGGTTAGGATAAGGATGAGGGTTAAGGTTAGGGTTAGGATTAGGGTTATTATTTGGGTTATGGTTTGGGTTAGTGTTAGGGTTAGGGTTTGGTTTGGTGTTAGAGTGAGGGTTTGAGTTAGGGTTAGGTTTAGGGTTAGATTAGGGTTAGGGTTAGGGTTAGGGTTAGGGTTAGAGTTAGGTTTAGGGTGAGGTGTTGGATTAGGGTTATGGTTAGAGTTAGGGGTAGAGTTACGGTTAGGGTGAGGTGTTGGATTAGGGTTATGGTTAGTGTTAGGGTTAGGATTAGGGTTAGGGTTAGGGTTCCGATTAGAGTTATGTTTAGAGTTTGGGTTTGGGTAAGGGTTAAGGTTAGGTTTAGGTTTAGGAATAGGGTTAGGGTTTGAGTTTGAATTAGGTTAGGGTTAGCATTAGGGTTAGGGTTAGGTTTAGGTTAAGTATTTCAGTTATGGTTAGGGTTAGGGTAAGGGTTTGGGTTCGGGTTAGGGTTAGGGTTAGGGTTAGGGTTTGATTTAGGGTTAAGGTTAGGCTTAGGGTTAGTGTAAGGGTTTGGGTTAGGGTTAGGGTTAGGACTAGGGTTAGTGTTAGGGTTAGGTTTAGGGTTAGGGTTAGGGTTTGGGTTAGGGTTAGGGTTAGGGTTAGGGTTAGGGTTAGGGTTTGGGTTTGGTTTAGAGTTAGGTTTAGTTTAGGGTTTGGGTTAGAGTTAGGGTTAGGGTGAGGTGTTGGATTAGGTTTATGGTTAGGGTTAGGGTTAGGATTAGTGTTAGGGTTTAGGTTTTCGGTTAGGTTTAGTGTTAGGGTTAGGGTTATGATTAGGGTTTGGGTTAGGGTTTAGGTTTGTTTAGGTTTAGGGTTAGGGTTAGGGTTATGGTTAGGGTTAGCGTTAGGGTTAGGGTTAGGGTTAGGGTTCCGATTAGAGTTAGGTTTAGAGTTTGGGTTTGGGTAAGGGTTAAGGTTAGGGTTAGGGTTAGGGTTAGGGTTAGGGTTAGGACTAGGATTAGGGTTAGGGTTAGGGTTAGGATTAGGGTTAGGGTTTGGGTTTAGGTTTGGGTTATGGTTAGGGTAAGTGTTAGGGTTACAGTTTAGGGTTAGGTTAGGGTTAGGGTTAGGGTTAGGGTTAGGGTTAGGGTTAGGGTTAGGCTTCCGATTAGAGTTAGGTTTAGAGTTTGGGTTTGGGTAAGGGTTAAGGTTAGGTTTAGGGTTAGGATAAGGGTTAGGGTTTGAGTTTGAATTAGGTTTAGGGTTAACATTAGGGTTAGGGTTAGGTTTAGGGTTAGGGTTTGGGTTAGGGTTAGGGTTAAGTTTAGAATTAGGGTTAGGTTAGGGTTAGGGTTAGGGTTAGGGTTAGGGTTTGGGTTCGGGTTAGGGTTAGGGTTAGGGTTAGGGTTTGATTTAGGGTTAAGTTTAGGCTTAGGGTTAGTGTAACGGTTTGGGTTAGGGTTAGGGTTAGGACTAGGGTTAGTGTTAGGGTTAGGTTTAGGGTTAGCATTAGTGTTAGGATTAGCGTTAGGGTTAGGGTTTGGGTTAGGGTTAGGGTTAAGTTTAGAATTAGGGTTAGGTTTAGGGTTAGGTTAAGGATGAGGGTTAAGGTTAGGGTTAGGATTAGGGTTATTATTTGGGTTATGGTTTGGGTTAGTGTTATGGTTAGGGTTTGGGTTAGTGTTAGAGTGAGGGTTTGAGTTAGGGTTAGGGTTAGTGTTAGGGTTTGGGTTTGGTTTAGAGTTAGGTTTAGGTTAGGGTTTGGGTTAGAGTTAGGGTTAGGGTGAGGTGTTGGATTAGGGTTATGGTTAGGGTTAGGGTTAGGATTAGGGTTAGGGTTAGGCTTCCGATTAGAGTTAGGTTTAGAGTTTGGGTTTGGGTAAGGGTTAAGTTTAGGGTTAGGGTTACGGTTAGGGTTAGGGATAGGACTAGGATTAGGGTTAGGTTTAGGTTTAGGATTAGGGTTAGGGTTTGTGTTTAGGATTGGGTTATGGTTAGGGTAAGTGTTAGGGTTAGGGTTTAGGGTTAGGTTTAGGGTTAGGGTTTCGGTTTGGGTTATATTTTGCGTTAGGTTTAGGGTTAGGGTTAGGGTGTGGGTCCGGGTTAGGATTAGGGTTAGGGTTTGAGTTTGAATTAGGTTTAGGGTTAGCATTAGGGTTAGGGTTAGGTTTAGGATTAGTGTTTCAGTTAGGGTTAGGGTTAGGTTAAGGTTAGGGTTAGGGTTACGTTTAGGGTTTGATTTAGGGTTAGGGTTAGGTTTAGGGTTACGGTTAGGGTTTGGGTTAGGGTTAGGGTTAGCATTAGTTTTAGGATTAGGGTTAGGTTTAGGGTTTGGGTTTGGGTTAGGTTTAGGGTTAGGGTTAGGGTTTGGGTTAGGGTTCGGGTTAGGGTTAACGTTTGAGTTAGGGTTATGGTTAGGGTTAGGATTAGGGTTAGGGTTTGTGTTAAGATTAGGGTTTGGTTTAGGGTTAGGGTTTGGGTTAAAGTTACGTTTAGGGTTAGGTTTTGTTTTAGAGTTAAGGTTAGGGTTAGGAATAGGTTTAGGGTTTAGGTTTTCGGTTAGGTTTAGTGTTAGGGTTAGGGTTATGATTATGGTTTGGGTTAGGGTTTAGGTTTGTTTAGGTTTAGGGTTAGGGTTAGGGTTATGGTTAGGTTTAGCTTTACGGTTAGTGTTAGGGTTATGGTTATGGTTAGCGTTAGGGTTAGGGTTAGGGTTAGCGTTCCGATTAGAGTTAGGTTTAGAGTTTGGGTTTGGGTAAGGGTTAAGGTTAGGGTTAGTGTTAGGGTTAGGGTAAGGGTTAGGACTAGGATTAGGGTTAGGGTTAGGGTTAGGATAAGGATGAGGGTTAAGTTTAGGGTTAGGATTAGGGTTATTATTTGGGTTGTGGTTTGGGTTAGTGTTAGGGTTAGGGTTTGGGTTAGTGTTAGAGTGAGGGTTTGAGTTAGGGTTAGGTTTAGGGTTAGGTTAGGGTTAGGGTTAGGGTTAGGGTTAGGGTTAGGGTTAGGATTAGGGTTAGAGTTAGGGTTAGGGTGAGGTGTTGGATTAGGGTTATGGTTAGGGTTAGGGTTAGGGTTAGGATTAGGGTTAGGGTTTGAGTTTGAATTAGGTTTAGGGTTAGCCTTTGGTTTAAGGTTAGGTTTAGGATAAGTATTTCAGTTAGGGTTAGGGTTAGGGTTAGGGTTTGGGTTCGGGTTAGGGTTAGGGTTAGGGTTAGGGTTTGATTTAGGGTTAAGTTTAGGCTTAGGGTTAGTGTAAGGGTTTGGGTTAGGGTTAGGGTTAGGACTAGGGTTAGTGTTAGGGTTAGGTTTAGGGTTAGCATTAGTGTTAGGATTAGGGTTAGGGTTAGGGTTTGGGTTAGGGTTAGGGTTAAGTTTAGAATTAGGGTTTGGGTTAGGGTTAGGATAAGGATGAGGGTTAAGTTTAGGGTTAGGATTAGGGTTATTATTTGGGTTATGGTTTGGGTTAGTGTTATGGTTAGTGTTTGGGTTAGTGTTACAGTGAGGGTTTGAATTAGGGTTAGGGTTAGGGTTAGGGTTAGGGTTAGGGTTTGGGTTTGGTTTCGAGTTAGGTTTAGGTTAGGGTTTGGGTTAGAGTTAGGGTTAGGGTGAGGTGTTGGATTAGGGTTATGGTTAGGGTTAGGGTTAGGATTAGGGTTAGGGTTAGGCTTCAGATTAGAGTTAGGTTTAGAGTTTGGGTTTGGGTAAGGGTTAAGGTTAGGGTTAGGGTTACCTTTAGGGTTAGGGATAGGACTAGGATTAGGGTTAGGTTTAGGGTTAGGATTAGTGTTAGGGTTTGTGTTTAGGTTTGGGTTATGGTTAGGGTAAGTGTTAGGGTTAGGGTTTAGGGTTAGGTTTAGGGTAAGGTTAGGGTTTCGGTTTGGGTTATATTTTGGGTTAGGTTTAGGGTTAGGGTTAGGGTTTGGGTTCGGGAAGGGTTAGGGTTAGGGTTTGAGTTTGAATTAGGTTTAGGGTTAGCATTAGGGTTAGGGTTAGGTTTAGGATTAGTGTTTCAGTTAGGGTTAGGGTTAGGTTAAGGTTAGGGTTAGGGTTAGGTTTAGGGTTTGATTTAGGGTTAGGGTTAGGGTTAGGGTTAGTGTTAGGGTTTGGGTTAGGGTTAGGGTTACGACTAGGGTTAGGGTTAGGTTTAGGGTTAGCATTAGTTTTAGGATTAGCGTTAGGGTTAGGGTTTGGGTTTGGGTTAGTTTTAGGGTTAGGGTTAGGGTTTGGGTTAGGGTTAGGGTTTGTGTTAAGATTAGGGTTTGGTTTAGGGTTAGGGTTAGGGTTTGGGTTAAAGTTACGTTTAGGGTTAGGTTTTGTTTTAGGGTTAGGGTTAGGGTGAGGATTAGGTTTAGGGTTTAGGTTTTTGGTTAGGTTTAGTGTTAGGGTTAGGGTTAGGATTAGGGTTTGGGTTAGGGTTTAGGTTTGTTTAGGTTTAGGGTTAGGGTTAGGGTGATGGTTAGGAATAGCTTTACGGTTAGGGTTAGGGTTATGGTTAGGGTTAGCGTTAGGGTTAGGGTTAGGGTTAGGGTTCCGATTAGAGTTAGGTTTAGAGTTTGGGTTTGGGTAAGGGTTAAGGTTAGGGTTAGGGTTAGGGTTAGGGTTAGGACTAGGATTAGGGTTAGGGTTAGGGATAGGATTAATGTTAGGGTTTGGGTTTAGGTTTGGGTTATGGTTAGGGTAAGTGTTAGGGTTACAGTTTATGGTTAGGGTTAGTGTTAGGGTTAGGGTTTCGGTTTGGGTTATGTTTTGGGCTAGGTATAGGGTTAGGATTAGGGTTTGGGTTCGGGTTAGGATTAGGGTTAGGGTTTGAGTTTGAATTAGGTTTAGGGTTAGCATTAGGGTTAGGGTTAGGTTTAGGATTAGTGTTTCAGTTAGGGTTAGGGTTAGGGTTAAGGTTAGGGTTAGGGTTAGGTTTAGGGTTTGATTTAGGGTTAGGGTTAGGGTTAGGGTTAGTGTTAGGGTTTGGGTTATGGTTAGGGTTACGACTAAGGTTAGTGTTAGGGTTAGATTAGGGTTAGCATTAGGGTTAGGATTAGGGTTAGGGTTAGGGTTTGGGTTAGGGTTAGGGTTAGGGTTAGGGTTAGGGTTAGGGTTAGGGTTAGGGTTTGGGTTAGGGTTAGGGTTAGGGTTAGTGTTTGGGTTAGGTTTAGGGTTGGAGTTAGGATTAGGGATAGGGTTTGTGTTAAAATTAGGGTTTGGGTTAGTGTTAGGGTTAGGGTTAGGGTTAGGGTTAGGGTTAGGGTTAGGGTTAGGGTTAGGTTTAGAATTAGGGTTAGGGTTAGGGTTAGGATAAGGATGAGGGTTAAGGTTAGGGTTAGGATTAGGGTTATTATTTGGGTTATGGTTAGGGTTAGTGTTAGGGTTAGGGTTTGGGTTAGTGTTTGAGTGAGGGTTTGAGTTAGGGTTAGGTTTGGGTTAGGTTAGGGTTAGGGTTAGGGTTAGGGTTAGGGTTAGGGTTAGAGTTAGGGTTAGGGTGAGGTGTTGGATTAGGGTTATGGTTAGGGATAGGGTTAGGATTAGGGTTAGGGTTAGGGTTCCGATTAGAGTTATGTTTAGAGTTTGGGTTTGGGTAAGGGTTAAGGTTAGGTTTAGGGTTAGGATTAGGATTAGGGTTTGAGTTTGAATTAGGTTTAGGGTTAGCATTAGGGTTAGGGTTATGTTTAGGATAAGTATTTCAGTTAGGGTTAGGGATAGGGTTAGGGTTTGGGTTCGGTTAGGGTTATGGTTCGGGTTAGGGTTTGATTTAGGGTTAGGGTTAGGCTTAGGGTTAGTGTTAGGGTTTGAGTTAGGGTTAGGGTTACGACTAGGGTTAGTGTTAGGGTTAGGTTTAGGGTTAGCATTAGGGTTAGGATTAGGGTTTGGGTTAGGGTTAGGGTTAGGGTTAGGGTTTGGGTTAGGGTTAGGGTTAGGGTTAGGATTAGGGTTAGAGTTTGTGTTAAGATTAGGGTTTGGGTTTCGGTTAGGGTTAGGGTTAGGTTTAGGGTTAGGGTTAGGGTTAGAATTAGGGTTACGGTTAGGGTTAGGGTTAGGATAAGGGTTAGGTTTAGGGTTAGGGTTAGAGTTAGGGTGTGGGTTAGCGTTAGGGTTACGACTAGGGTTAGGGTTAGGTTTAGGGTTAGCATTAGTTTTAGGATTAGGGTTAGGGTGAGGGTTTGGGTTTGGGTTAGAGTTAGGGTTATGGTTAGGGTTTGGGTTTGGGTTAGAGTTAGGGTTAGGGTTAGGGTTTGGGTTAGGGTTATGGTTAGGGTTAGTGTTAGGGTTAGGGTTTGCGGTTAGGGTTAGGGTTAGGGTTAGGGTTTCGGTTTGGGTTATGTTTTGGGTTAGGTTTATGGTTAGAGTTAGGGTTTGGCTTCGGGTTAGGAATAGGGTTATGGTTTGAGTTTGAATTAGGTTTAGGGTTAGCATTAGGGTTAGGGTTAGGTTTAGGATTTGTGTTTCAGTAAGGGTTAGGGTTAGGTTAAGGTTAGGGTTAGGGTTAGATTTAGGGTTTGATTTAAGTTTAGGATTAGGGTTAGGGTTAGTGTTTGGGTTAGGTTTAGGTTTGGAGTTAGGATTAGGGTTAGGGTTTGTGTTAAAATTAGGGATTGAGTTTGTGTTAGGGTTAGGGTTAGGGTTAGGGTTAGGGTTAAGTTTAGAATTAGGGTTAGGATAAGGATGAGGGTTAAGGTTAGGGTTAGGATTAGGGTTATTATTTGGGTTGTGGTTTGGGTTAGTGTTAGGGTTAGGGTTTGGGTTAGTGTTAGAGTGAGGGTTTGAGTTAGGGTTAGGTTTAGGGTTAGGTTAGGGTTAGGGTTAGGGTTTGGGTTAGGGTTAGGGTTAGGATTAGGGTTAGAGTTAGGGTTAGGGTGAGGTGTTGGATTAGGGTTATGGTTAGGGTTAGGGTTAGGATTAGGGTTAGGTTTAGGGTTCTGATTAGAGTTATGTTTAGAGTTTGGGTTTGGGTAAGGGTTAAGGTCAGGTTTAGGGTTAGGATTAGGGTTAGGGTTTGAGTTTGAATTAGGTTTAGGGTTAGCATTAGGGTTAGGGTTAGGTTTAGGATAAGTATTTCAGTTAGGGTTAGGGTTAGGGTTAGGGTTTGGGTTCGGGTTAGGGTTAGGGTTAGGGTTAGGGTTTGATTTAGGGTTAAGTTTAGGCTTAGGGTTAGTGCAAGGGTTTGGGTTAGGGTTAGGGTTAGGACTAGGGTTAGTGTTAGGGTTAGGTTTAGGGTTAGCATTAGTGTTAGGATTAGGGTTAGGGTTAGGGTTTGGGTTAGGGTTAGGGTTAAGTTTAGAATTAGGGTTAGGGTTAGGGTTAGGATAAGGATGAGGGTTAAGGTTAGGGTTAGGATTAGGGTTATTATTTGGGTTATCGTTTGGGTTAGTTTTATGGTTAGTGTTTGGGTTAGTGTTAGAGTGAGGGTTTGAGTTAGGGTTAGGGTTAGGGTTCGGGTTTGGGTTTGGTTTAGAGTTAGGTTTAGGTTAGGGTTTGGGTTAGAGTTAGGGTTAGGGTGAGGTGTTGGATTAGGGTTATGGTTAGGGTTAGGGTTAGGATTAGGGTTAGGGTTAGGCTTCCGATTAGAGTTAGGTTTAGAGTTTGGGTTTGGGTAAGGGTTAAGGTTAGGGTTAGGGTTACCTTTAGGGTTAGGGATAGGACTAGGATTAGGGTTAGGTTTAGGGTTAGGATTAGGGTTAGGGTTTCTGTTTAGGTTTGGGTTATGGTTAGGGTAAGTGTTAGGGTTAGGGTTTAGGGTTAGGTTTAGGGTTAGGGTTAGGGTTTCGGTTTGGGTTATATTTTGGGTTAGGTTTAGGGTTAGGGTTAGGGTTTGGGTTCGGGTTAGGATTAGGGTTAGGGTTTGAGTTTGAATTAGGTTTTGGGTTAGCATTAGGGTTAGGTGTAGGTTTAGGATTAGTGTTTCAGTTAGGGTTAGGGTTAGGTTAAGGTTAGTGTTAGGGTTACGTTTACGGTTTGATTTAGATTTAGGGTTAGGTTTAGGGTTAGGGTTAGGGTTTGGGTTAGGGTTAGGGTTAGGGTTACGACTAGGGTTAGGGTTAGGTTTAGGATTAGCATTAGTTTTAGGATTAGGGTTAGGGTTAGGGTTTGGGTTTGGGTTAGGGTTAGGGTTAGGGTTAGGGTTTGGGTTAGGATTAGGTTTAGGGTTTGTGTTAAGATTAGGGTTTGGTTTAGGGTTAGGGTTAGGGTTTGGGTTAAAGTTACGTTTAGGGTTAGGTTTTGTTTTAGGGTTAGGGTTAGGGTTAGGATTAGGTTTAGGGTTTAGGTTTTCGGTTAGGTTTAGTGTTAGGGTTAGGGTTATGATTAGGGTTTGGGTTAGGGTTTAGGTTTGCTTAGGTTTAGGGTTAGGGTTAGGGTTATGGTTAGGTTTAGCTTTACGGTTAGGGTTAGGGTTATGGTTAGGGTTAGCGTTAGGGTTAGGGTTAGGGTTAGGGTTCCGATTAGAGTTAGGTTTAGAGTTTGGGTTTGGGTAAGGGTTAAGGTTAGGGTTAGTGTTAGGGTTAGGGTTAGGGTTAGGACTAGGATTAGGGTTAGGGTTAGGGTTAGGGTTAGGATTAGGGTTAGTTTTTGGGTTCAGGTTTCGGTTATGGTTAGGGTAAGTGTTAGTATCACAGTTTCTGGTTAGGGTTAGGGTTAGGGTTAGGGTTTCGGTTTGGGTTATGTTTTGTGCTAGGTTTAGGGTTAGGTTTAGGGTTTGGTTTCGGGTTAGGGTTAGGGTTAGGGTTTGAGTTTGAATTAGGTTTAGGGTTAGCATTAGGGTTAGGGTTAGTTTTAGGATTAGTGTTTCAGTTAGGGTTAGGGTTAGGGTTAAGGTTATTGGTAGGGTTAGGTTTAGGGTTTGATTTAGGGTTAGGGTTAGGGTTAGGGTTAGTGTTAGGGTTTGGTTTAGGGTTAGGGTTAGGACTAGTGTTAGTGTTAGGGTTAGGTTTAGGGTCAGCATTAGGGTTAGGATTAGGGTTAGATTAGGGTTAGGGTTAGGGTTAGGGTTAGGGGTAGAGTTAGGGTTAGGGTGAGGTGTTGGATAAGGGTAATGGTTAGAGTTAGGGTTAGAGTTAGGGTTAGGGTGAGGTGTTGGATTAGGGTTATGGTTAGTGTTAGGGTTAGGATTAGGGTTATGGTTAGGGTTCCGATTAGAGTTATGTTTAGAGTTTGGGTTTGGGTAAGGGTTAATGTTAGGTTTAGGTTTAGGATTAGGGTTAGGGTTTGAGTTTGAATTAGGTTAGGGTTAGCATTAGGGTTAGGGTTAGGTTTAGGTTAAGTATTTCAGTTATGGTTAGGGTTAGGGTTAGGGTTTGGGTTCGGGTTAGGGTTAGGGTTAGGGTTAGGGTTTGATTTAGGGTTAAGGTTAGGCTTAGGGTTAGTGTAAGGGTTTGGGTTAGGGTTAGGGTTAGGACTAGGGTTAGTGTTAGGGTTAGGTTTAGGGTTAGGGTTAGGGTTTGGGTTAGGGTTAGGGTTAGGGTTAGGGTTAGGGTTAGGGTTTGGGTTTGGTTTAGAGTTAGGTTTAGTTTAGGGTTTGGGTTAGAGTTAGGGTTAGGGTGAGGTGTTGGATTAGGTTTATGGTTAGGGTTAGGGTTAGGATTAGGGTTAGGGTTTAGGTTTTCGGTTAAGTTTAGTGTTAGGGTTAGGGTTATGATTAGGGTTTGGGTTAGGGTTTAGGTTTGTTTAGGTTTAGGGTTAGGGTTAGGGTTATGGTTAGGGTTAGCGTTAGGGTTAGGGTTAGGGTTAGGGTTCCGATTAGAGTTAGGTTTAGAGTTTGGGTTTGGGTAAGGGTTAAGGTTAGGGTTAGGGTTAGGGTTAGGGTTAGGGTTAGGGTTAGGGTTAGGACTAGGATTAGGGTTAGGGTTAGGGTTAGGATTAGGGTTAGGGTTTGGGTTATGGTTAGGGTAAGTGTTAGGGTTACAGTTTAGGGTTAGGTTAGGGTTAGGGTTAGGGTTAGGGTTAGGGTTAGGGTTAGGGTTAGGGTTAGGGTTTGGTTTAGGATTACATTTAGGTTTACGTTTTCGGTTAAGTTTAGGATTAGGGTTAGGGTTTGCGACCGGGTTTGGTTAGTGTTAGGGTTTTAGTTAGGGTTAGGGTTAGGGTTAGGGTTAGCGTTTTGGTTAGGGTTAGGCTTAGGGTTAGGGCTTGAGTTTGAGTTAGGTTTAGGTTTAGCATTAGGGTTAGAATTAGGGTTACGGTTAGGGTTTGGGTTAGGGTTAGGTTTAGGGTTAGGGTTTGGGTTAGAGTTAGGTTTGAATCTGGGTTAGTGTTAGGGTTAGGGTTAGTGTTAAGATTAGGGTTAGGGTTAGGGTTAGGGTTAGGGTTTGGTTTTGGGTTAGGGTTAGGGTTAGGATTAGAATTAGTGCTAGGATTAGGGTTAGGGTTAGGTTTAGGGTTAGGATAAGGATGAGGGTTAGGGTTAGGGTTAGGATTAGGGTTATTATTTGGGTTATGGTTTGGGTTAGGGTTAGTGTTAGGGTTTGGTTTAGTGTTAGAGTTAGGGTTTGAGTTAGGGTTAGGTTTAGGGTTAGGTTAGAGTTTGGGTTAGAGTAGGGTTAGGGTTAGGGTTTGCGTTTGGTTTAGAGTTAGGGTTAAGTTAGGGTTTGGGTTAAAGTTAGGGTTCGGGTGAGGTGTTGGATTAGGGTTATGGTTAGGGTTAGGGTTAGGATTAGGGTTAGGGTTAGGGTTCCGATTAGAGTTAGGTTTAGATTTTGTGTTTGGGTAAGGCTTAAGGTTAGTGTTAGTGTTAGGGTTAGGGTTTAGGGTTAGGGTTAGATTTAGGGTTAGGGTTTCGGTTTTGGTTATGTTTTGGGTTAGGTTTAGGGTTAGGGTTAGTGTTTCGTTTCGGGATAGGAATAGGGTTAGTGTTTGAGTTTGAATTAGTTTTAGGGTTAGCATTAGGGTTCGGGTTAGGTTTAGGGTTAGGGTTTCAGTTAGGGTTAGGGTTAGGGTTAGGGTTTGGTTTTGGGTTAGGGTTAGGGATAGGGTTAGGGTTTGATTTAGGATTAGGGTTAGGGTTAGGTTTAGTGTTAGGGTTTGGGTTAGGGTTAGGGTTAGGACTAGGGTTAGTGTTAGGGTTAGGTTTAGGGTTAGCATTAGGGTTAGGATTAGGGTTAGGGTTAGGGTTTGGGTTAGGGTTAGAGTTAGGGTTAAGGTTAGGGTTAGGGTTAGGGTTTGGGTTAGGGTTAGGGTTAGGGTTAGTGTTTGGGTTAGGTTTAGGGTTGGAGTTAGGATTAGGGTTAAGGTTTGTGTTAAAATTAGGGTTTGGGTTTGTGTTAGGGTTAGGGTTAGGTTTAGGGTTAGGTTTAGAATTAGGGTTAGGGTTAGGGTTAGGATAAGGATGAGGGTTAAGGTTAGGGTGAGGATTAGGGTTATTATTTGGGTTATGGTTTGGGTTAGTGTTAGGGTTAGGGTTTGGGTTAGTGTTAGAGTTAGGGTTTGAGTTAGGGTTAGGTTTAGGGTTAGGTTAGGGTTTGGGTTAGAGTTAGGGTTTGGGTTACGGTTTGGGTTTGGTTTAGAGTTAGGGTTAGTTTAGGCTTTGGGTTAGAGTTAGGTTTAGGTTGAGATTTTGGATTAGGGTTATGGTTAGGGTTAGGGTTAGGATTAGGTTTAGGGTTTAGGTTTTCGGTTAGGTTTAGTGTTAGGGTTAGGGTTATGATTAGGGTTTGTTTTAGGGTTTAGGTTTGGTTAGGTTTAGGGTTAGGGTTATGGTTATGGTTAGGTTTAGCTTTACGGTTAGGGTTAGGGTTATGTTTAGGGTTAGCGATAGGGTTAGGGTTAGGGTTAGGGTTCCGATTAGAGTTAGGTTTAGAGTTTGGGTTTGGGTAAGAGTTAAGGTTAGGGTTAGGGTTAGGGTTAGGGTTAGGGTTAGGGTTAGGACTAGGATTAGGTTTAGGGTTAGGGTTAGGATTAGGGTTAGGTTTTGGGTTTAGGTTTGGGTTATGGTTAGGGTAAGTGTTAGGGTTACAGTTTAGGGTTAGGGTTAGGGTTAGGGTTAGGGTTTCGGTTTGGGTTATGTTTTGGGCTAGGTTTAGGGTTAGGGTTAGGGTTTGGGTTCGGGTTAGGATTAGGGTTAGGGTTTGAGTTTGAATTAGGTTTAGGGTTAGCATTAGGGTTAGGGTTAGGTTTAGGATTAGTGTTTCAGTTAGGGTTAGGGTTAGTGTTAAAGTTAGGGTTAGGTTTAGGTTTAGGGTTTGATTTAGGGTTAGGGTTAGGGTTAGGGTTAGTGTTAGGGTTTGGGTTAGGGTTAGGGTTAGGACTAGAGTTAGTGTTAGGGTTAGGTTTAGGGTTAGCATTAGGGTTAGGGTTAGGGTTAGGGTTTGGGTTAGGGTTAGGGTTAGGGTTAGGGTTAGGGTTAGGGTTAGGGTTAGGTTTTGGGTTAGGGTTAGGGTTAGTGTTTGGGTTAGGTTTAGGGTTGGAGTTAGGATTAGGGTTAGGGTTTGTGTTAAAATTAGGGTTTGGGTTTGTGTTAGGGTTAGGGTTAGGGTTAGGGTTAGGGTTATGGTTAGGGTTAGGGTTAGATTTAGAATTAGGGTTAGGGTTAGGGTTAGGATAAGGATGAGGGTTAAGGTTAGGGTTAGGATTAGGGTTATTATTTGGGTTATGGTTTGGGTTAGTGTTAGGGTTAGGGTTTGGTTTGGTGTTAGAGTGAGGGTTTGAGTTAGGGTTAGGTTTAGGGTTAGATTAGGGTTAGGGTTAGGGTTAGGGTTAGGGTTAGAGTTAGGTTTAGGGTGAGGTGTTGGATTAGGGTTATGGTTAGAGTTAGGGTTAGAGTTAGGGTTAGGGTGAGGTGTTGGATTAGGGTTATGGTTAGTGTTAGGGTTAGGATTAGGGTTAGGGTTAGGGTTCCGATTAGAGTTATGTTTAGAGTTTGGGTTTGGGTAAGGGTTAAGGTTAGGTTTAGGTTTAGGATTAGGGTTAGGGTTTGAGTTTGAATTAGGTTAGGGTTAGCATTAGGGTTAGGGTTAGGTTTAGGTTAAGTATTTCAGTTATGGTTAGGGTTAGGGTTAGGGTTTGGGTTCGGGTTAGGGTTAGGGTTAGGGTTAGGGTTTGATTTAGGGTTAAGGTTAGGCTTAGGGTTAGTGTAAGGGTTTGGGTTAGGGTTAGGGTTAGGACTAGGGTTAGTGTTAGGGTTAGGTTTAGGGTTAGGGTTAGGGTTTGGGTTAGGGTTAGGGTTAGGGTTAGGGTTAGGGTTAGGGTTAGGGTTAGGGTTTGGGTTTGGTTTAGAGTTAGGTTTAGTTTAGGGTTTGGGTTAGAGTTAGGGTTAGGGTGAGGTGTTGGATTAGGTTTATGGTTAGGGTTAGGGTTAGGATTAGGGTTAGGGTTTAGGTTTTCGTTTAGGTTTAGTGTTAGGGTTAGGGTTATGATTAGGGTTTGGGTTAGGGTTTAGGTTTGTTTAGGTTTAGGGTTAGGGTTAGGGTTATGGTTAGGGTTAGCGTTAGGGTTAGGGTTAGGGTTAGGGTTCCGATTAGAGTTAGGTTTAGAGTTTGGGTTTGGGTAAGGGTTAAGGTTAGGGTTAGGGTTACGGTTAGGGTTAGGGATAGGACTAGGATTAGGGTTAGGTTTAGGGTTAGGATTAGGGTTAGGGTTTGTGTTTAGGATTGGGTTATGGTTAGGGTAAGTGTTAGGGTTAGGGTTTAGGGTTAGGTTTAGGGTTAGGGTTTCGGTTTGGGTTATATTTTGCGTTAGGTTTAGGGTTAGGGTTAGGGTTTGGGTCCGGATTAGGATTAGGGTTAGGGTTTGAGTTAGACTTAGGTTTAGGGTTAGCATTAGGGTTAGGGTTAGGTTTAGGATTAGTGTTTCAGTTAGGGTTAGGGTTAGGTTAAGGTTAGGGTTAGGGTTACGTTTAGGGTTTGATTTAGGGTTAGGGTTAGGTTTAGGGTTACGGTTAGGGTTTGGGTTAGGGTTAGGGTTACGACTAGGGTTAGGGTTAGGTTTAGGGTTAGCATTAGTTTTAGGATTAGGGTTAGTTTTAGGGTTTGGGTTTGGGTTAGGTTTAGGGTTAGGGTTAGGGTTTGGGTTAGGGTTCGGGTTAGGGTTAACGTTTGAGTTAGGGTTATGGTTAGGGTTAGGATTAGGGTTAGGGTTTGTGTTAAGATTAGGGTTTGGTTTAGGGTTAGGGTTTGGGTTAAAGTTACGTTTAGGGTTAGGTTTTGTTTTAGAGTTAAGGTTAGGGTTAGGATTAGGTTTAGGGTTTAGGTTTTCGGTTAGGTTTAGTGTTAGGGTTAGGGTTATGATTAGGGTTTGGGTTAGGGTTTAGGTTTGTTTAGGTTTAGGGTTAGGGTTAGGGTTATGGTTAGGTTTAGCTTTACGGTTAGTGTTAGGGTTATGGTTATGGTTAGCGTTAGGGTTAGGGTTAGGGTTAGGGTTCCGATTAGAGTTAGGTTTAGAGTTTGGGTTTGGGTAAGGGTTAAGGTTAGGGTTAGTGTTAGGGTTAGGGTAAGGGTTAGGACTAGGATTAGGGTTAGGGTTAGGGTTAGGATAAGGATGAGGGTTAAGGTTAGGGTTAGGATTAGGGTTATTATTTGGGTTGTGGTTTGGGTTAGTGTTAGGGTTAGGGTTTGGGTTAGTGTTAGAGTGAGGGTTTGAGTTAGGGTTAGGTTTAGGGTTAGGTTAGGGTTAGGGTTAGGGTTAGGGTTAGGGTTAGGATTAGGGTTAGAGTTAGGGTTAGGGTGAGGTGTTGGATTAGGGTTATGGTTAGGGTTAGGGTTAGGGTTAGGATTAGGGTTAGGGTTTGAGTTTGAATTAGGTTTAGGGTTAGCATTTGGTTTAAGGTTAGGTTTAGGATAAGTATTTCAGTTAGGGTTAGGGTTAGGGTTAGGGTTTGGGTTCAGGTTAGGGTTAGGGTTAGGGTTAGGGTTTGATTTAGGGTTAAGTTTAGGCTTAGGGTTAGTGTAAGGGTTTGGGTTAGGGTTAGGGTTAGGACTAGGGTTAGTGTTAGGGTTAGGTTTAGGGTTAGCATTAGTGTTAGGATTAGGGTTAGGGTTAGGGTTTGGGTTAGGGTTAGGGTTAAGTTTAGAATTAGGGTTAGGGTTAGGGTTAGGATAAAGATGAGGGTTAAGGTTAGGGTTAGGATTAGGGTTATTATTTGGGTTATGGTTTGGGTTAGTGTTATGGTTAGTGTTTGGGTTAGTGTTACAGTGAGGGTTTGAATTAGGGTTAGGGTTAGGGTTAGGGTTAGGGTTAGGGTTTGGGGTTGGTTGAGAGTTAGGTTTAGGTTAGGGTTTGGGTTAGAGTCAGGGTTAGGGTGAGGTGTTGGATTAGGGTTATGGTTAGGGTTAGGGTTAGGATTAGGGTTAGGGTTAGGCTTCAGATTAGAGTTAGGTTTAGAGTTTGGGTTTGGGTAAGGGTTAAGGTTAGGGTTAGGGTTACCATTAGGGTTAGGGATAGGACTAGGATTAGGGTTAGGTTTAGGGTTAGGATTAGTGTTAGGGTTTGTGTTTAGGTTTGGGTTATGGTTAGGGTAAGTGTTAGGGTTAGGGTTTAGGGTTAGGTTTAGGGTAAGGTTAGGGTTTCGGTTTGGGTTATATTTTGGGTTAGGTTTAGGGTTAGGGTTAGGGTTTGGGTTCGGGTTAGGATTAGGGTTAGGGTTTGAGTTTGAATTAGGTTTAGGGTTAGCATTAGGGTTAGGGTTAGGTTTAGGATTAGTGTTTCAGTTAGGGTTAGGGTTAGGTTAAGGTTAGGGTTAGGGTTAGGTTTAGGGTTTGATTTAGGGTTAGGGTTAGGGTTAGGGTTAGTGTTAGGGTTTGGGTTAGGGTTAGGGTTACGACTAGGGTTAGGGTTAGGTTCAGGGTTAGCATTAGTTTTAGGATTAGGGTTAGGGTTAGGGTTTGGGTTTGAGTTAGGGTTAGGGTTAGGGTTAGGGTTTGGGTTAGGGTTAGGGTTAGGGTTACCGTTTGAGTTAGGGTTACGGTTAGGGTTAGGATTAGGGTTAGGGTTTGTGTTAAGATTAGGGTTTGGTTTAGGGTTAGGGTTAGGGTTTGGGTTAAAGTTACGTTTAGGGTTAGGTTTTGTTTTAGGGTTAGGGTTAGGGTGAGGATTAGGTTTAGGGTTTAGGTTTTTGGTTAGGTTTAGTGTTAGGGTTAGGGTTAGGATTAGGGTTTGGGTTAGGTTTTAGGTTTGTTTAGGTTTAGGGTTAGGGTTAGGGTTATGGTTAGGTTTAGCTTTACGGTTAGGGTTAGGGTTATGGTTAGGGTTAGCGTTAGGGTTAGGGTTAGGGTTAGGGTTCCGATTAGAGTTAGGTTTAGAGTTTGGGTTTGAGTAAGGGTTAAGGTTAGGGTTAGGGTTAGGGTTAGGGTTAGGACTAGGATTAGGGTTAGGGTTAGGGATAGGATTAATGTTAGGGTTTGGGTTTAGGTTTGGGTTATGGTTAATGTAAGTGTTAGGGTTACAGTTTATGGTAAGGGTTAGTGATAGGGTTAGGGTTTCGGTTTGGGTTATGTTTTGGGCTAGGTATAGGGTTAGGATTAGGGTTTGGGTTCGGGTTAGGATTAGGGTTAGGGTTTGAGTTTGAATTAGGTTTAGATTTAGCATTAGGGTTAGGGTTAGGTTTAGGATTAGTGTTTCAGTTAGGGTTAGGGTTAGGGTTAAGGTTAGGGTTAGGGTTAGGTTTAGGGTTTGATTTAGGGTTAGGGTTAGGGTTAGGGTTAGTGTTAGGGTTTGGGTTAGGGTTAGGGTTACGACTAGGGTTAGTGTTAGGGTTAGATTAGGGTTAGCATTAGGGTTAGGATTAGGGTTAGGGTTAGGGTTTGGGTTAGGGTTAGGGTTAGGGTTAGGGTTAGGGTTAGGGTTAGGGTTTGGGTTAGGGTTAGGGTTAGGGTTAGTGTTTGGGTTAGATTTAGGGTTGGAGTTAGGATTAGGGATAGGGTTTGTGTTAAAATTAGGGTTTGGGTTAGTGTTAGGGTTAGGGTTAGGGTTAGGGTTAGGGTTAGGGTTAGGGTTAGGGTTAGGTTTAGAATTAGGGTTAGGGTTAGGGTTAGGATAAGGATGAGGGTTAAGGTTAGGGTTAGGATTAGGGTTATTATTTGGGTTATGGTTTGGGTTAGTGTTAGGGTTAGGGTTTGGGTTAGTGTTTGAGTGAGGGTTTGAGTTAGGGTTAGGTTTGGGTAAGGTTAGGGTTAGGGTTAGGGTTAGGGTTAGGGTTAGGGTTAGAGTTAGGGTTAGGGTGAGGTGTTGGATTAGGGTTATGGTTAGGGATAGGGTTAGGATTAGGATTAGGGTTAGGGTTCCGATTAGAGTTATGTTTAGAGTTTGGGTTTGGGTAAGGGTTAAGGTTAGGTTTAGGGTTAGGATTAGGGTTAGGGTTTGAGTTTGAATTAGGTTTAGGGTTAGCATTAGGGTTAGGGTTATGTTTAGGATAAGTATTTCAGTTAGGGTTAGGGATAGGGTTAGGGTTTGGGTTCGGTTAGGGTTATGGTTCGGGTTAGGGTTTGATTTAGGGTTAGGGTTAGGCTTAGGGTTAGTGTTAGGGTTTGAGTTAGGGTTAGGGTTACGACTAGGGTTAGTGTTAGGGTTAGGTTTAGGGTTAGCATTAGGGTTAGGATTAGGGTCTGGGTTAGGGTTAGGGTTAGGGTTAGGGTTTGGGTTAGGGTTAGGGTTAGGGTTAGGATTAGGGTTAGAGTTTGTGTTAAGATTAGGGTTTGGGTTTCGGTTAGGGTTAGGGTTAGGTTTAGGGTTAGGGTTAGGGTTAGAATTAGGGTTAGGGTTAGGGTTAGGGTTAGGATAAGGGTTAGGTTTAGGGTTAGGGTTAGGGTTAGGGTTTGGGTTAGGGTTAGGGTTACGACTAGGGTTAGGGTTAGGTTTAGGGTTAGCATTAGTTTTAGGATTAGGGTTAGGGTGAGGCTTTGGGTTTGGGTTAGAGTTAGGGTTAGGGTTAGGGTTTGGGTTTGGGTTAGAGTTAGGGTTAGGGTTAGGGTTTGGGTTAGGGTTATGGTTAGGGTTAGTGTTAGGGTTAGGGTTTGCGGTTAGGGTTAGGGTTAGGGTTAGGGTTTCGGTTTGGGTTATGTTTTGGGTTAGGTTTATGGTTAGAGTTAGGGTTTGGCTTCGGGTTAGGAATAGGGTTATGGTTTGAGTTTGAATTAGGTTTAGGGTTAGCATTAGGGTTAGGGTTAGGTTTAGGATTAGTGTTTCAGTTAGGGTTAGGGTTAGGTTAAGGTTAGGGTTAGGGTTAGGTTTAGGGTTTGATTTAGGGTTAGGGTTAGGGTTAGGGTTAGTGTTAGGGTTTGGGTTAGGGTTAGGGTTACGACTAGGGTTAGGGTTAGGTTCAGGGTTAGCATTAGTTTTAGGATTAGGGTTAGGGTTATGGTTAGGGTTTGAGTTAGTGTTAGCGTTAGGGTTAGGGTTTGGGTTAGGGTTAGGGTTAGTGTTAACGTTTGAGTTAGGGTTACGGTTAGGGTTAGGATTAGGGTTAGGATTTGTGTTAAGATTAGGGTTTGGTTTAGGGTTAGGGTTAGGGTTTGGGTTAAAGTTACGTTTAGGGTTAGGTTTTGTTTTAGGGTTAGGGTTAGGGTGAGGATTAGGTTTAGGGTTTAGGTTTTTGGTTAGGTTTAGTGTTAGGGTTAGGGTTAGGATTAGGGTTTGGGTTAGGTTTTAGGTTTGTTTAGGTTTAGGGTTAGGGTTAGGGTTATGGTTAGGTTTAGCTTTACGGTTAGGGTTAGGGTTATGGTTAGGGTTAGCGTTAGGGTTAGGGTTATTGTTAGGGTTCCGATTAGAGTTAGGTTTAGAGTTTGGGTTTGAGTAAGGGTTAAGGTTAGGGTTAGGGTTAGGGTTAGGGTTAGGACTAGGATTAGGGTTAGGGTTAGGGATAGGATTAATGTTAGGGTTTGGGTTTAGGTTTGGGTTATGGTTAATGTAAGTGTTAGGGTTACAGTTTATGGTTAGGGTTAGTGTTAGGGTTAGGGTTTCGGTTTGGGTTATGTTTTGGGCTAGGTATAGGGTTAGGATTAGGGTTTGGGTTCGGGTTAGGATTAGGGTTAGGGTTTGAGTTTGAATTAGGTTTAGGGTTAGCATTAGGGTTAGGGTTAGGTTTAGGATTAGTGCTTCAGTTAGGGTTAGGGTTAGGGTTAAGGTTAGGGTTAGGGTTAGGTTTAGGGTTTGATTTAGGGTTAGGGTTAGGGTTAGGGTTAGTGTTAGGGTTTGGGTTAGGGTTAGGGTTACGACTAGGGTTAGTGTTAGGGTTAGATTAGGGTTAGCATTAGGGTTAGGATTAGGGTTAGGGTTAGGGTTTGGGTTAGGGTTAGGGTTAGGGTTAGGGTTAGGGTTAGGGTTAGGGTTTGGGTTAGGGTTAGGGTTAGGGTTAGTGTTTGGGTTAGGTTTAGGGTTGGAGTTAGGATTAGGGATAGGGTTTGTGTTAAAATTAGGGTTTGGGTTAGTGTTAGGGTTAGGGTTAGGGTTAGGGTTAGGGTTAGGGTTAGGGTTAGGGTTAGGTTTAGAATTAGGGTTAGGGTTAGGGTTAGGATAAGGATGAGGGTTAAGGTTAGGGTTAGGATTAGGGTTATTATTTGGGTTATGGTTTGGGTTAGTGTTAGGGTTAGGGTTTGGGTTAGTGTTTGAGTGAGGGTTTGAGTTAGGGTTAGGTTTGGGTTAGGTTAGGGTTAGGGTTAGGGTTAGGGTTAGGGTTAGGGTTAGAGTTAGGGTTAGGGTGAGGTGTTGGATTAGGGTTATGGTTAGGGATAGGGTTAGGATTAGGATTAGGGTTAGGGTTCCGATTAGAGTTATGTTTAGAGTTTGGGTTTGGGTAAGGGTTAAGGTTAGGTTTAGGGTTAGGATTAGGGTTAGGGTTTGAGTTTGAATTAGGTTTAGGGTTATCATTAGGGTTAGGGTTATGTTTAGGATAAGTATTTCAGTTAGGGTTAGGGATAGGGTTAGGGTTTGGGTTCGGTTAGGGTTATGGTTCGGGTTAGGGTTTGATTTAGGGTTAGGGTTAGGCTTAGGGTTAGTGTTAGGGTTTGAGTTAGGGTTAGGGTTACGACTAGGGTTAGTGTTAGGGTTAGGTTTAGGGTTAGCATTAGGGTTAGGATTAGGGTTTGGGTTAGGGTTAGGGTTAGGGTTAGGGTTTGGGTTAGGGTTAGGGTTAGGGTTAGGATTAGGGTTAGAGTTTGTGTTAAGATTAGGGTTTGGGTTTCGGTTAGGGTTAGGGTTAGGTTTAGGGTTAGGGTTAGGGTTAGAATTAGGGTTAGGGTTAGGGTTAGGGTTAGGATAAGGGTTAGGTTTAGGGTTAGGGTTAGGGTTAGGGTTTGGGTTAGGGTTAGGGTTACGACTAGGGTTAGGGTTAGGTTTAGGGTTAGCATTAGTTTTAGGATTAGGGTTAGGGTGAGGCTTTGGGTTTGGGTTAGAGTTAGGGTTAGGGTTAGGGTTTGGGTTTGGGTTAGAGTTAGGGTTAGGGTTAGGGTTTGGGTTAGGGTTATGGTTAGGGTTAGTGTTAGGGTTAGGGTTTGCGGTTAGGGTTAGGGTTAGGGTTAGGGTTTCGGTTTGGGTTATGTTTTGGGTTAGGTTTATGGTTAGAGTTAGGGTTTGGCTTCGGGTTAGGAATAGGGGTATGGTTTGAGTTTGAATTAGGTGTAGGGTTAGCATTACGGTTAGGGGTAGGTTTAGGATTTGTGTTTCAGTAAGGGTTAGGGTTAGGTTAAGGTTAGGGTTAGGGTTAGATTTAGGGTTTGATTTAAGTTTAGGGTTAGGGTTAGGGTTAGTGTTTGGGTTAGGTTTAGGTTTGGAGTTAGGATTAGGGTTAGGGTTTGTGTTAAAATTAGGGTTTGAGTTTGTGTTAGGGTTAGGGTTAGGGTTAGGGTTAGGGTTAAGTTTAGAATTAGGGTTAGGATAAGGATGAGGGTTAAGGTTAGGGTTAGGATTAGGGTTAATATTTGGGTTGTGGTTTGGGTTAGTGTTAGGGTTAGGGTTTGGGTTAGTGTTAGAGTGAGGGTTTGAGTTAGGGTTAGGTTTAGGGTTAGGTTAGGGTTAGGGTTAGGGTTAGGGTTAGGGTTAGGATTAGGGTTAGAGTTAGGGTTAGGGTGAGGTGTTGGATTAGGGTTATGGTTAGGGTTAGGGTTAGGATTAGGGTTAGGTTTAGGGTTCTGATTAGAGTTATGTTTAGAGTTTGGGTTTGGGTAAGGGTTAAGGTTAGGTTTAGGGTTAGGATTAGGGTTAGGGTTTGAGTTTGAATTAGGTTTAGGGTTAGCATTAGGGTTCGGGTTAGGTTTAGGATTAGGGTTTCAGTTAGGGTTAGGGTTAGGGTTAGGGTTTGGTTTTGGGTTAGGGTTAGGGATAGGGTTAGGGTTTGATTTAGGATTAGGGTTAGGGTTAGGTTTAGTGTTAGGGTTTGGGTTAGGGTTAGGGTTAGGACTAGGGTTAGTGTTAGGGTTAGGTTTAGGGTTAGCATTAGGGTTAGGATTAGGGTTAGGGTTAGGGTTTGGGTTAGGGTTAGAGTTAGGGTTAAGGTTAGGGTTAGGGTTAGGGTTTGGGTTAGGGTTAGGGTTAGGGTTAGTGTTTGGGTTAGGTTTAGGGTTGGAGTTAGGATTAGGGTTAAGGTTTGTGTTAAAATTAGGGTTTGGGTTTGTGTTATGGTTAGGGTTAGGTTTAGGGTTAGGTTTAGAATGAGGGTTAGGGTGAGGGTGAGGATAAGGATGAGGGGTAAGGGTAGAGTTAGGATTAGGGTTATTATTTGGGTTATGGTTTGGGTTAGTGTTAGGGTTAGGGTTTGGGTTAGTGTTAGAGTTAGGGTTTGAGTTAGGGTTAGGTTTAGGGTTAGGTTAGGGTTTGGGTTAGAGTTAGGGTTAGGGTTACGGTTTGGGTTTGGTTTAGAGTTAGGGTTAGTTTAGGCTTTGGGTTAGAGTTAGGTTTAGGGTGAGATTTTGGATTAGGGTTATGGTTAGGGTTAGGGTTAGGATTAGGTTTAGGGTTTAGGTTTTCGGTTAGGTTTAGTGTTAGGGTTAGGGTTATGATTAGGGTTTGTTTTAGGGTTTAGGTTTGGTTAGGTTTAGGGTTAGGGTTATGGTTATGGTTAGGTTTAGCTTTACGGTTAGGGTTAGGGTTATGTTTAGGGTTAGCGATAGGGTTAGGGTTAGGGTTAGGGTTCCGATTAGAGTTAGGTTTAGAGTTTGGGTTTGGGTAAGAGTTAAGGTTAGGGTTAGGGTTAGGGTTAGGGTTAGGGTTAGGGTTAGGACTAGGATTAGGTTTAGGGTTAGGGTTAGGATTAGGGTTAGGTTTGGGGTTTAGGTTTGGGTTATGGTTAGGGTAAGTGTTAGGGTTACAGTTTAGGGTTAGGGTTAGGGTTAGGGTTAGGGTTTCGGTTTGGGTTATGTTTTGGGCTAGGTTTAGGGTTAGGGTTAGGGTTTGGGTTCGGGTTAGGATTAGGGTTAGGGTTTGAGTTTGAATTAGGTTTAGGGTTAGCATTAGGGTTAGGGTTAGGTTTAGGATTAGTGTTTCAGTTAGGGTTAGGGTTAGTGTTAAAGTTAGGGTTAGGTTTAGGTTTAGGGTTTGATTTAGGGTTAGGGTTAGGGTTAGGGTTAGTGTTAGGGTTTGGGTTAGTGTTAGGGTAAGGACTAGAGTTAGTGTCAGGGTTAGGTTTAGGGTTAGCATTAGGGTTAGGGCTAGGGTTAGGGTTTGGGTTAGGGTTAGGGTTAGGGTTAGGGTTAGGGTTAGGGTTAGGGTTAGGTTTTGGGTTAGGGTTAGGGTTAGTGTTTGGGTTAGGTTTAGGGTTGGAGTTAGGATTAGGGTTAGGGTTTGTGTTAAAATTAGGGTTTGGGTTTGTGTTAGGGTTAGGGTTACGGTTAGGGTTAGGGTTATGGTTAGGGTTAGGGTTAGATTTAGAATTAGGGTTAGGGTTAGGGTTAGGATAAGGATGAGGGTTAAGGTTAGGGTTAGGATTAGGGTTATTATTTGGGTTATGGTTTGGGTTAGTGTTAGGGTTAGGGTTTGGTTTGGTGTTAGAGTGAGGGTTTGAGTTAGGGTTAGGTTTAGGGTTAGATTAGGGTTAGGGTTAGGGTTAGGGTTAGGGTTAGAGTTAGGTTTAGGGTGAGGTGTTGGATTAGGGTTATGGTTAGAGTTAGGGTTAGAGTTAGGGTTAGGGTGAGGTGTTGGATTAGGGTTATGGTTAGTGTTAGGGTTAGGATTAGGGTTAGGGTTAGGGTTCCGATTAGAGTTATGTTTAGAGTTTGGGTTTGGGTAAGGGTTAAGGTTAGGTTTAGGTTTAGGATTAGGGTTAGGGTTTGAGTTTGAATTAGGTTAGGGTTAGCATTAGGGTTAGGGTTAGGTTTAGGTTAAGTATTTCAGTTATGGTTAGGGTTAGGGTTAGGGTTTGGGTTCGGGTTAGGGTTAGGGTTAGGGTTAGGGTTTGATTTAGGGTTAAGGTTAGGCTTAGGGTTAGTGTAAGGGTTTGGGTTAGGGTTAGGGTTAGGACTAGGGTTAGTGTTAGGGTTAGGTTTAGGGTTAGGGTTAGGGTTTGGGTTAGGGTTAGGGTTAGGGTTAGGGTTAGGGTTAGGGTTTGGGTTTGGTTTAGAGTTAGGTTTAGTTTAGGGTTTGGGTTAGAGTTAGGGTTAGGGTGAGGTGTTGGATTAGGTTTATGGTTAGGGTTAGGGTTAGGATTAGGGTTAGGGTTTAGGTTTTCGGTTAGGTTTAGTGTTAGGGTTAGGGTTATGATTAGGGTTTGGGTTAGGGTTTAGGTTTGTTTAGGTTTAGGGTTAGGGTTAGGGTTATGGTTAGGGTTAGCGTTAGGGTTAGGGTTAGGGTTAGGGTTCCGATTAGAGTTAGGTTTAGAGTTTGGGTTTGGGTAAGGGTTAAGGTTAGGGTTAGGGTTACGGTTAGGGTTAGGGATAGGACTAGGATTAGGGTTAGGTTTAGGGTTAGGATTAGGGTTAGGGTTTGTGTTTAGGATTGGGTTATGGTTAGGGTAAGTGTTAGGGTTAGGGTTTAGGGTTAGGTTTAGGGTTAGGGTTTCGGTTTGGGTTATATTTTGCGTTAGGTTTAGGGTTAGGGTTAGGGTTTGGGTCCGGATTAGGATTAGGGTTAGGGTTTGAGTTTGAATTAGGTTTAGGGTTAGCATTAGGGTTAGGGTTAGGTTTAGGATTAGTGTTTCAGTTAGGGTTAGGGTTAGGTTAAGGTTAGGGTTAGGGTTACGTTTAGGGTTTGATTTAGGGTTAGGGTTAGGTTTAGGGTTACGGTTAGGGTTTGGGTTAGGGTTAGGGTTAGCATTAGTTTTAGGATTAGGGTTAGTTTTAGGGTTTGGGTTTGGGTTAGGTTTAGGGTTAGGGTTAGGGTTTGGGTTAGGGTTCGGGTTAGGGTTAACGTTTGAGTTAGGGTTATGGTTAGGGTTAGGATTAGGGTTAGGGTTTGTGTTAAGATTAGGGTTTGGTTTAGGGTTAGGGTTTGGGTTAAAGTTACGTTTAGGGTTAG
>JAJHUQ010000032.1:15190000-15222500 GCA_035773235.1 Eospalax fontanierii
AGGGTTAGGGTGAGGTGTTGGATTAGGGTTATGGTTAGGGTTAGGGTTAGGATTAGGGTTAGGGTTAGGCTTCCGATTAGAGTTAGGTTTAGAGTTTGGGTTTGGGTAAGGGTTAAGTTTAGGGTTAGGGTTACCTTTAGGGTTAGGGATAGGACTAGGATTAGGGTTAGGTTTAGGGTTAGGATTAGGGTTAGGGTTTCTGTTTAGGTTTGGGTTATGGTTAGGGTAAGTGTTAGGGTTAGGGTTTAGGGTTAGGTTTAGGGTTAGGGTTAGGGTTTCGGTTTGGGTTATATTTTGGGTTAGGTTTAGGGTTAGGGTTAGGGTTTGGGTTCGGGTTAGGATTAGGGTTAGGGTTTGAGTTTGAATTAGGTTTTGGGTTAGCATTAGGGTTAGGGTTAGGTTTAGGATTAGTGTTTCAGTTAGGGTTAGGGTTAGGTTAAGGTTAGTGTTAGGGTTACGTTTACGGTTTGATTTAGGGTTAGGGTTAGGTTTAGGGTTAGGGTTAGGGTTTGGGTTAGGGTTAGGGTTACGACTAGGGTTAGGGTTAGGTTTAGGGTTAGCATTAGTTTTAGGATTAGGGTTAGGGTTAGGGTTTGGGTTTGGGTTAGGGTTAGGGTTAGGGTTAGGGTTTGGGTTAGGATTAGGTTTAGGGTTTGTGTTAAGATTAGGGTTTGGTTTAGGGTTAGGGTTAGGGTTTGGGTTAAAGTTACGTTTAGGGTTAGGTTTTGTTTTAGGGTTAGGGTTAGGGTTAGGATTAGGTTTAGGGTTTAGGTTTTCGGTTAGGTTTAGTGTTAGGGTTAGGGTTATGATTAGGGTTTGGGTTAGGGTTTAGGTTTGCTTAGGTTAAGGGTTAGGGTTAGGGTTATGGTTAGGTTTAGCTTTACGGTTAGGGTTAGGGTTATGGTTAGGGTTAGCGTTAGGGTTAGGGTTAGGGTTAGGGTTCCGATTAGAGTTAGGTTTAGAGTTTGGGTTTGGGTAAGGGTTAAGGTTAGGGTTAGTGTTAGGGTTAGGGTTAGGGTTAGGACTAGGATTAGGGTTAGGGTTAGGGTTAGGGTTAGGATTAGGGTTAGTTTTTGGGTTTAGGTTTGGGTTATGGTTAGGGTAAGTGTTAGGATTACAGTTTAGGGTTAGGGTTAGGGTTAGGGTTAGGGTTTCGGTTTGGGTTATGTTTTGTGCTAGGTTTAGGGTTAGGTTTAGGGTTTGGTTTCGGGTTAGGGTTAGGGTTAGGGTTTGAGTTTGAATTAGGTTTAGGGTTAGCATTAGGGTTAGGGTTAGGTTTAGGATTAGTGTTTCAGTTAGGGTTAGGGTTAGGGTTAAGGTTAGGGTTAGGGATAGGTTTAGGGTTTGATTTAGGGTTAGGGTTAGGGTTACGGTTAGTGTTAGGGTTTGGGTTAGGGTTAGGGTTAGGACTAGTGTTAGTGTTAGGGTTAGATTAGGGTTAGCATTAGGGTTAGGTTTAGGGTTAGTGTTAGGGTTTGGGTTAGGGTTAGGGTTATGGTTAGGGTTAGGGTTAGGGTTAGGGTTTGCGTTAGGGTTAGGGTTAGGGTTAGTGTTTGGGTTAGGGTTAGGGTTGGAGTTAGGATTAGGGTTAGGGTTTGTGTTAAAATTAGGGTTTCAGTTAGGGTTAGGGTTAGGGTTAGGGTTAGGGTTAGGGTTAAGTTTAGAATTAGGGTTAGGATAAGGATGAGGGTTAAGATTAGGGTTAGGATTAGGGTTATTATTTGGGTTGTGGTTTGGGTTGTGGTTGGGGTTGGGGTTTGGGTTGGTGTTGGAGTGAGGGTTTGAGTTAGGGTTAGGTTTAGGGTTAGGTTAGGGTTAGGGTTAGGGTTAGGGTTAGGGTTAGAGTTAGGGTTAGGGTGAGGTGTTGGATTAGGGTTATGGTTAGGGTTAGGGTTAGGATTAGGGTTAGAGTTAGGGTTCTGATTAGAGTTATGTTTAGAGTTTGGGTTTGGGTAAGGGTTAAGGTTAGGTTTAGGGTTAGGATTAGGGTTAGGGTTTGAGTTTGAATTAGGTTTAGGGTTAGCATTAGGGTTAGGGTTAGGTTTAGGATAAGTATTTCATTTAGGGTTAGGGTTAGTGTTAGGGTTTGGGTTCGGGTTACGGTTAGGGTTAGGGTTTGGGTTTGATTTAGGGTTAAGGTTAGGCTTAGGGTTAGTGTAAGGGTTTGGATTAGGGTTAGGGTTAGGAGTAGGGTTAGTGTTAGGGTTAGGTTTAGGGTTAGCATTAGTGTTAGGATTAGGGTTAGAGTTAGGGTTTGGGTTAGGGTTAGGGTTTGGGTTAGGGTTAGGGTTAGGGTTAGGGTTTGGGTTAGGGTTAGGGTTAGGGTTAGGATTAGGGTTAGGGTTTGTGTTAAGATTAGGGTTTGGGTTTGTGGTAGGGTGAGGGTTAGTGTTAGGGTTAGGGTTATGGGTAGGGTTAGAAGTAGGGTTAGGGTTAGGGGTAGGATAAGGATGAGTGTGAGTGTTAGGGTTAGGATTAGGGTTATTATTTGGGTTATGGTTTGGGTTAGTGTTAGGGTTACGGTTTGGTTTAGTGTTAGAGTGAGGGTTTGAGTTAGGGTTAGGTTTAGGGTTAGGTTAGTGTTTGGGTTAGAGTTAGGGTTAGGGTTAGGTTTTGGGTTTGGTTGAGAGTTAGGTTTAGGTTAGGGTTTTGGTTAGAGTTAGGGTTAGGGTGAGGTGTTGGATTAGGGTTATGGTTAGGGTTAGGGTTAGGATTAGGGTTAGGGTTAGGGTTCCGATTAGAGTTAGGTAAAGAATTTGGGTTTGGGTAAGGGTTAAGGTTAGGGTTAGGGTTATGGTTAGGGTTAGGGATAGGACTAGGATTAGGGTTAGGTTTAGGGTTAGGATTAGGGTTACGGTTTTTGTTTAGGTTTGGGTTATGGTTAGGGTACATGTTATGTTTAGGCTTTAGGGTTAGGTTTAAGGTTAGGTTTAGGGTTAGGGTTAGGGTTAGGGTTAGGGTTTCGGTTTGGGTTATATTTTGGGTTAGGTTTAGGGTTAGGGTTATGGTTTGGTTTCGGTTTAGGATTAGGGTTAGGGTTTGAGTTTGAATTAGGTTTAGTGTTAGCATTAGGGTTAGGGTTAGGTTTAGGATAAGTATTTCAGTTAGGGTTAGGGTTAGGGTTAGGGTTTGGCTTCGGGTTAGGGTTAGGGTTAGGGTTAGGGTTTGATTTAGGGTTAGGGTTAGGCTTAGGGTTAGTGTAAGGGTTTGGGTTAGGGTTAGGGTTAGGACTAGGGTTAGTGTTAGGGTTAGGTTTAGGGTTAGCATTAGGGTTAGGATTAGGGTTAGGGTTAGGGTTTGGGTTAGGTTTAGGGTTAGGGTTAGGGTTAGGGTTACGGTTAGGGTTAGGGTTTGGGTTTGGTTTAGAGTTAGGTTTAGGTTAGGGTTTGGGTTAGAGTTAGGGTTAGGGTGAGGTGTTGGATTAGGGTTATGTTTAGGGTTAGGGTTAGGATTAGGGTTAGGGTTAGGCTTCCGATTAGAGTTAGGTTTAGAGTTTGGGTTTGGGTAAGGGTTAAGGTTAGGGTTAGGATTCCGTTTAGGTTTAGGGATAGGACTATGATTAGGGTTAGGTTTAGGGTTAGGATTAGGGTTAGGGTTTGTGTTTAGGTTTGGGTTATGGTTAGGGTAAGTGTTAGGGTTAGGGTTTTGGTTAGGTTTAGGGTTAGGGTTTCGGTTTGGGTTATATTTTGGGTTAGGTTTAGGTTTAGGGTTAGGGTTTGGGTTCGGGTTAGGATTAGGGTTAGGGTTTGAGTTTGAATTAGGTTTAGGGTTAGCATTAGGGTTAGGGTTAGGTTTAGGATTAGTGTTTCAGTTAGGGTTAGGGTTAGGTTAAGGTTAGGGTTAGGGTTAGGTTTAGGGTTTGATTTAGGGTTAGGGTTAGGGTTAGGGTTAGTGTTAGGGTTTGGTTTTGGGTTAGGGTTACGACTAGGGTTAGGGTTAGGTTTAGGGTTAGCATTAGTTTTAGGATTAGGGTTAGGGTTAGGGTTTGGGTTTGGGTTAGGGTTATGGTTAGGGTTAGGGTTTGGGTTAGGGTTAGGGTTAGGTTTAACATTTGAGTTAGGGTTACGGTTAGGGTTAGGATAAGGGTGAGGGTTTGTGTTAAGATTAGGGTTTGGATTAGGGTTAGGGTTACGGTTTGGTTTAAAGTTACGTTTAGGCTTAGGTTTTGTTTTAGGGTTAGGGTAAGGGTTAGGATTAGGTTTAGGGTTAAGGTTTTCGGTTAGGTTTAGTGTTAGGGTTAGGGTTATGATTAGGGTTTGGGTTAGGGTTTAGGTTTGTTTAGGTTTAGGGTTAGGGTTAGGGTTATGGTTAGGTTTAGCTTTAGGGTTAGGATTAGGGTTATGGCTAGGGTTAGCGTTAGGGTTAGTGTTAGGGTTAGGGTTCCGATTAGAGTTAGGTTTAGAGTTTGGGTTTGGGTAAGGGTTAAGGTTAGGGTTAGGGTTAGGGTTAGGGTTAGGGTTAGGACTAGGATTAGGGTTAGGGTTAGGGTTAGGGTTAGGGTTAGGTTTAGAATTAGGGTTAGGGTTAGGGTTAGGATAAGGATGAGGGTTAAGGTTAGGGTTAGGAATAGGGTTATTATTTGGGTTGTGGTTTGGGTTAGTGTTACGGTTAGGGTTTGGGTTAGTGTTAGAGTGAGGGTTTGAGTTAGGGTTAGGTTTAGGGTTAGGTTAGGGTTAGGGTTAGAGTTAAGGTTAGGGTTAGGGTTAGGGTTAGGGTTAGAGTTACGGTTAGGGTGAGGTGTTGGATTAGGGTTATGGTTAGGGTTAGGGTTAGGATTAGGGTTAGGGTTAGGGTTCTGATTAGAGTTATGTATAGAGTTTGGGTTTGGGTAAGGGTTAAGGTTAGGTTTAGTGTTAGGATACGGTTAGGGTTTGAGTTTGAATTAGGTTTAGGGTTAGCATTAGGGTTAGGGTTAGGTTTAGGATAAGTATATCAGTTAGGGTTAGGGTTAGGGTTAGGGTTTGGGTTCGGGTTACGGTTAGGGTTAGGGTTAGGGTTTGATTTAGGGTTAAGGTTAGGCTTAGGGTTAGTGTAAGGGTTTGGATTAGGGTTAGGGTTAGGACTAGGGTTAGTGTTAGGGTTAGGTTTAGGGTTAGCATTAGTGTTAGGATTAGGTTTAGGGTTAGGGTTTGGGTTAGGGGTAGGGTTTGGGTTAGGGTTAGGGTTAGGGTTAGGGTTTGGGTTAGGGTTAGGGTTAGGGTTAGGGTTTGGGTTAGGGTTAGGGTTAGGATTAGGATTAGGGTTAGGGTTTGTGTTAAGATTAGGGTTTGGGTTTGGGTTAGGTTTAGGGTTAGGGTTAGGGTTAGGGTTAGGTTTAGAATTAGGGTTAGGGTTAGGGTTAGGGTTAGGGTTAGGATAAGGATGAGGGTTAGTGTTAGGGTTAGGATTAGGGTTATTATTTGGGTTATGGTTTGGGTTAGGGTTAGGGTTAGGGTTTAGGGTTAGGGTTAGGGTTAGGGTTAGGGTTAGGGTTTGGGTTAGGGTTAGGGTTAGGGTTAGGGTTTGGGTTAGGGTTAGGGTTAGGGTTAGGATTAGGGTTAGGGTTTGTGTTAAGATTAGGGTTTGGGTTTGGGTTAGGTTTAGTGTTAGGGTTAGGGTTAGGGTTAGGGTTAGAGTTAGGGTTAGGGTTAGGGTTAGGGTTAGGGTTAGGATAAGGATGAGGGTTAGTGTTAGGGTTAGGATTAGGGTTATTATTTGGGTTATGGTTTGGGTTAGGGTTAGGGTTACGGTTTGGTTTAGTGTTAGAGTGAGGGTTTGAGTTAGGGTTAGGTTTAGGGTTAGGTTAGGGTTTGGGTTAGAGTTAGGGTTAGGGTTAGGGATTGGGTTTGGTTGAGAGTTAGGTTTAGGTTAGGGTTTTGGTTAGAGTTAGGGTTAGGGTGAGGTGTTGGATTAGGGTTATGTTTAGGGTTAGGGTTAGGATTAGGGTTAGGGTTAGGGTTCCGATTAGAGTTAGGTTTAGAATTTGGGTTTGGGTAAGGGTTAAAGTTAGGGTTAGGGTTATGGTTAGGGTTAGGGATAGGACTAGGATTAGGGTTAGGTTTAGGGTTAGGATTAGGGTTAGGGTTTGTGTTTAGGTTTGGGTTATGGTTAGGGTACGTGTTAGGTTTAGGCTTTAGGGTTTGGTTTAAGGTTAGGGTTAGGGTTAGGGTTAGGGTTAGGGTTAGGGTTTCGGTTTGGGTTATATTTTCGCCTAGGTTTAGGGTTAGGGTTATGGTTTGGTTTCGGTTTAGGATTAGGGTTAGGGTTTGAGTTTGAATTAGGTTTAGGGTTAGCATTAGGGTTAGGGTTAGGTTTAGGATAAGTACTACAGTTAGGGTTAGGGTAAGGGTTAGGGTTTGGGTTCGGGTTAGGGTTAGGGTTAGGGTTAGGGTCTGCTTTAGGGTTAGGGTTAGGCTTAGGGTTAGTGTAAGTGTTTGGGTTAGGGTTAGGGTTAGGACTAGGGTTAGTGTTAGGGTTAGGTTTAGGGTTAGCATTAGGGTTAGGATTAGGGTTAGGGTTAGGGTTTGGGTTAGGTTTAGGGTTAGGGTTAGGGTTAGGGTTACGGTTAGGGTTAGGGTTTGGGTTTGGTTTAGAGTTAGGTTTAGGTTAGGGTTTGGGTTAGAGTTAGGGTTAGGGTGAGGTGTTGGATTAGGGTTATGTTTAGGGTTAGGGTTAGGATTAGGGTTAGGGTTAGGCTTCCGATTAGAGTTAGGTTTAGAGTTTGGGTTTGGGTAAGGGTTAAGGTTAGGGTTAGGATTCCGTTTAGGGTTAGGGATAGGACTATGATTAGGGTTAGGTTTAGGGTTAGGATTAGGGTTAGGGTTTGTGTTTAGGTTTGGGTTATGGTTAGGGTAAGTGTTAGGGTTAGGGTTTTGGTTAGGTTTAGGGTTAGGGTTTCGGTTTGGGTTATATTTTGGGTTAGGTTTAGGTTTAGGGTTAGGGTTTGGGTTCGGGTTAGGATTAGGGTTAGGGTTTGAGTTTGAATTAGGTTTAGGGTTAGCATTAGGGTTAGGGTTAGGTTTAGGATTAGTGTTTCAGTTAGGGTTAGGGTTAGGTTAAGGTTAGGGTTAGGGTTAGGTTTAGGGTTTGATTTAGGGTTAGGGTTAGGGTTAGGGTTAGTGTTAGGGTTTGGGTTTGGGCTAGGGTTACGACTAGGGTTAGGGTTAGGTTTAGGGTTAGCATTAGTTTTAGGATTAGGGTTAGGGTTAGGGTTTGGGTTTGGGTTAGGGTTATGGTTAGGGTTAGGTTTTGGGTTAGGGTTAGGGTTAGGTTTAACATTTGAGTTAGGGTTACGGTTAGGGTTAGGATTAGGGTTAGGGTTTGTGTTAAGATTAGGGTTTGGATTAGGGTTAGGGTTACGGTTTGGTTTAAAGTTACGTTTAGGCTTAGGTTTTGTTTTAGGGTTAGGGTAAGGGTTAGGATTAGGTTTAGCGTTAAGGTTTTCGGTTAGGTTTAGTGTTAGGGTTAGGGTTATGATTAGGGTTTGGGTTAGGGTTTAGGTTTGTTTAGGTTTAGGGTTAGGGTTAGGGTTATGGTTAGGTTTAGCTTTACGGTTAGGATTAGGGTTATGGCTAGGGTTAGCGTTAGGGTTAGTGTTAGGGTTAGGGTTCCGATTAGAGTTAGGTTTAGAGTTTGGGTTTGGGTAAGGGTTAAGGTTAGGGTTAGGGTTAGGGTTAGGGTTAGGGTTAGGACTAGGATTAGGGTTAGGGTTAGGGTTAGGGTTAGGGTTAGGTTTAGAATTAGGGTTAGGGTTAGGGTTAGGATAAGGATGAGGGTTAAGGTTAGGGTTAGGAATAGGGTTATTATTTGGGTTGTGGTTTGGGATAGTGTTAGGGTTAGGGTTTGGGTTAGTGTTAGAGTGAGGGTTTGAGTTAGGGTTAGGTTTAGGGTTAGGTTAGGGTTAGGGTTAGAGTTAGGGTTAGGGTTAGGGTTAGGGTTAGGGTTAGAGTTACGGTTAGGGTGAGGTGTTGGATTAGGGTTATGGTTAGGGTTAGGGTTAGGATTAGGGTTAGGGTTAGGGTTCTGATTAGAGTTATGTATAGAGTTTGGGTTTGGGTAAGGGTTAAGGTTAGGTTTAGTGTTAGGATACGGTTAGGGTTTGAGTTTGAATTAGGTTTAGGGTTAGCATTAGGGTTAGGGTTAGGTTTAGGATAAGTATATCAGTTAGGGTTAGGGTTAGGGTTAGGGTTTGGGTTCGGGTTACGGTTAGGGTTAGGGTTAGGGTTTGATTTAGGGTTAAGGTTAGGCTTAGGGTTAGTGTAAGGGTTTGGATTAGGGTTAGGGTTAGGACTAGGGTTAGTGTTAGGGTTAGGTTTAGGGTTAGCATTAGTGTTAGGATTAGGTTTAGGGTTAGGGTTTGGGTTAGGGGTAGGGTTTGGGTTAGGGTTAGGGTTAGGGTTAGGGTTAGGGTTTGGGTTAGGGTTAGGGTTAGGGTTAGGATTAGGGTTAGGGTTTGTGTTAAGATTAGGGTTTGGGTTTGGGTTAGGTTTAGGGTTAGGGTTAGGGTTAGGGTTAGGGTTAGAATTAGGGTTAGGGTTAGGGTTAGGGTTAGGGTTAGGATAAGGATGAGGGTTAGTGTTAGGGTTAGGATTAGGGTTATTATTTGGGTTATGGTTTGGGTTAGGGTTAGGGTTAGGGTTTAGGGTTAGGGTTAGGGTTAGGGTTAGGGTTAGGGTTTGGGTTAGGGTTAGGGTTAGGGTTAGGGTTTGGGTTAGGGTTAGGGTTAGGGTTAGGATTAGGGTTAGGGTTTGTGTTAAGATTAGGGTTTGGGTTTGGGTTAGGTTTAGGGTTAGGGTTAGGGTTAGGGTTAGGGTTAGAATTAGGGTTAGGGTTAGGGTTAGGGTTAGGGTTAGGATAAGGATGAGGGTTAGTGTTAGGGTTAGGATTAGGGTTATTATTTGGGTTATGGTTTGGGTTAGGGTTAGGGTTACGGTTTGGTTTAGTGTTAGAGTGAGGGTTTGAGTTAGGGTTAGGTTTAGGGTTAGGTTAGGGTTTGGGTTAGAGTTAGGGTTAGGGTTAGGGATTGGGTTTGGTTGAGAGTTAGGTTTAGGTTAGGGTTTTGGTTAGAGTTAGGGTTAGGGTGAGGTGTTGGATTAGGGTTATGTTTAGGGTTAGGGTTAGGATTAGGGTTAGGGTTAGGGTTCCGATTAGAGTTAGGTTTAGAATTTGGGTTTGGGTAAGGGTTAAAGTTAGGGTTAGGGTTATGGTTAGGGTTAGGGATAGGACTAGGATTAGGGTTAGGTTTAGGGTTAGGATTAGGGTTAGGGTTTGTGTTTAGGTTTGGGTTATGGTTAGGGTACGTGTTAGGTTTAGGCTTTAGGGTTTGGTTTAAGGTTAGGGTTAGGGTTAGGGTTAGGGTTAGGGTTAGGGTTTCGGTTTGGGTTATATTTTCGCTTAGGTTTAGGGTTAGGGTTATGGTTTGGTTTCGGTTTAGGATTAGGGTTAGGGTTTGAGTTTGAATTAGGTTTAGGGTTAGCATTAGGGTTAGGGTTAGGTTTAGGATAAGTATTTCAGTTAGGGTTAGGGTTAGGGTTAGGGTTTGGGTTCGGGTTAGGGTTAGGGTTAGGGTTAGGGTTTGATTTAGGGTTAGGGTTAGGCTTAGGGTTAGTGTAAGTGTTTGGGTTAGGGTTAGGGTTAGGACTAGGGTTAGTGTTAGGGTTAGGTTTAGGGTTAGCATTAGGGTTAGGATTAGGGTTAGGGTTAGGGTTTGGGTTAGGTTTAGGGTTAGGGTTAGGGTTAGGGTTACGGTTAGGGTTAGGGTTTGGGTTTGGTTTAGAGTTAGGTTTAGGTTAGGGTTTGGGTTAGAGTTAGGGTTAGGGTGAGGTGTTGGATTAGGGTTATGTTTAGGGTTACGGTTAGGATTAGGGTTAGGGTTAGGCTTCCGATTAGAGTTAGGTTTAGAGTTTGGGTTTGGGAAAGGGTTAAGGTTAGGGTTAGGATTCCGTTTAGGGTTAGGGATAGGACTATGATTAGGGTTAGGTTTAGGGTTAGGATTAGGGTTAGGGTTTGTGTTTAGGTTTGGGTTATGGTTAGGGTAAGTGTTAGGGTTAGGGTTTTGGTTAGGTTTAGGGTTAGGGTTTCGGTTTGGGTTATATTTTGGGTTAGGTTTAGGTTTAGGGTTAGGGTTTGGGTTCGGGTTAGGATTAGGGTTAGGGTTTGAGTTTGAATTAGGTTTAGGGTTAGCATTAGGGTTAGGGTTAGGTTTAGGATTAGTGTTTCAGTTAGGGTTAGGGTTAGGTTAAGGTTAGGGTTAGGGTTAGGTTTAGGGTTTGATTTAGGGTTAGGGTTAGGGTTAGGGTTAGTGTTAGGGTTTGGGTTTGGGTTAGGGTTACGACTAGGGTTAGGGTTAGGTTTAGGGTTAGCATTAGTTTTAGGATTAGGGTTGGGGTTGGGGTTGGGGTTTGGGTTAGGGTTATGGTTAGGGTTAGGGTTTGGGTTAGGGTTAGGGTTAGGTTTAACATTTGAGTTAGGGTTACGGTTAGGGTTAGGATTAGGGTTAGGGTTTGTGTTAAGATTAGGGTTTGGATTAGGGTTAGGGTTACGGTTTGGTTTAAAGTTACGTTTAGGCTTAGGTTTTGTTTTAGGGTTAGGGTAAGGGTTAGGATTAGGTTTAGGGTTAAGGTTTTCGGTTAGGTTTAGTGTTAGGGTTAGGGTTATGATTAGGGTTTGGGTTAGGGTTTAGGTTTGTTTAGGTTTAGGGTTAGGGTTAGGGTTATGGTTAGGTTTAGCTTTACGGTTAGGATTAGGGTTATGGCTAGGGTTAGCGTTAGGGTTAGTGTTAGGGTTAGGGTTCCGATTAGAGTTAGGTTTAGAGTTTGGGTTTGGGTAAGGGTTAAGGTTAGGGTTAGGGTTAGGGTTAGGGTTAGGGTTAGGACTAGGATTAGGGTTAGGGTTAGGGTTAGGGTTAGGGTTAGGTTTAGAATTAGGGTTAGGGTTAGGGTTAGGATAAGGATGAGGGGTAAGGTTAGGGTTAGGAATAGGGTGATTATTTGGGTTGTGGTTTGGGTTAGTGTTAGGGTTAGGGTTTGGGTTAGTGTTAGAGTGAGGGTTTGAGTTAGGGTTAGGTTTAGGGTTAGGTTAGGGTTAGGGTTAGAGTTAGGGTTAGGGTTAGGGTTAGGGTTAGGGTTAGAGTTACGGTTAGGGTGAGGTGTTGGATTAGGGTTATGGTTAGGGTTAGGGTTAGGATTAGGGTTAGGGTTAGGGTTCTGATTAGAGTTATGTATAGAGTTTGGGTTTGGGTAAGGGTTAAGGTTAGGTTTAGTGTTAGGATACGGTTAGGGTTTGAGTTTGAATTAGGTTTAGGGTTAGCATTAGGGTTAGGGTTAGGTTTAGGATAAGTATATCAGTTAGGGTTAGGGTTAGGGTTAGGGTTTGGGTTCGGGTTACAGTTAGGGTTAGGGTTAGGGTTTGATTTAGGGTTAGGGTTAGGCTTAGGGTTAGTGTAAGTGTTTGGATTAGGGTTAGGGTTAGGACTAGGGTTAGTGTTAGGGTTAGGTTTAGGGTTAGCATTAGTGTTAGGATTAGGTTTAGGGTTAGGGTTTGGGTTAGGGGTAGGGTTTGGGTTAGGGTTAGGGTTAGGGTTAGGGTTAGGGTTTGGGTTAGGGTTAGGGTTAGGGTTAGGATTAGGGTTAGGGTTTGTGTTAAGATTAGGGTTTGGGTTTGGGTTAGGTTTAGGGTTAGGGTTAGGGTTAGGGTTAGGGTTAGAATTAGGGTTAGGGTTAGGGTTAGGGTTAGGGTTAGGATAAGGATGAGGGTTAGTGTTGGGGGGAGGAGTAGGGTTAGTATTTGGGTTATGGTTTGGGTTAGGGTTAGGGTTAGGGTTTAGGGTTAGGGTTAGGGTTAGGGTTAGGGTTAGGGTTTGGGTTAGGGTTAGGGTTAGGGTTAGGATTAGGGTTAGGGTTTGTGTTAAGATTAGGGTTTGGGTTTGGGTTAGGTTTAGGGTTAGGGTTAGGGTTAGGGTTAGGGTTAGAATTAGGGTTAGGGTTAGGGTTAGGGTTAGGGTTAGGATAAGGATGAGGGTTAGTGTTAGGGTTAGGATTAGGGTTATTATTTGGGTTATGGTTTGGGTTAGGGTTAGGGTTACGGTTTGGTTTAGTGTTAGAGTGAGGGCTTGAGTTAGGGTTAGGTTTAGGGTTAGGTTAGGGTTTGGGTTAGAGTTAGGGTTAGGGTTAGGGATTGGGTTTGGTTGAGAGTTAGGTTTAGGTTAGGGTTTTGGTTAGAGTTAGGGTTAGGGTGAGGTGTTGGATTAGGGTTATGTTTAGGGTTAGGGTTAGGATTAGGGTTAGGGTTAGGGTTCCGATTAGAGTTAGGTTTAGAATTTGGGTTTGGGTAAGGGTTAAAGTTAGGGTTAGGGTTATGGTTAGGGTTAGGGATAGGACTAGGATTAGGGTTAGGTTTAGGGTTAGGATTAGGGTTAGGGTTTGTGTTTAGGTTTGGGTTATGGTTAGGGTACGTGTTAGGTTTAGGCTTTAGGGTTTGGTTTAAGGTTAGGGTTAGGGTTAGGGTTAGGGTTAGGGTTAGGGTTTCGGTTTGGGTTATATTTTCGCTTAGGTTTAGGGTTAGGGGTATGGTTTGGTTTCGGTTTAGGATTAGGGTTAGGGTTTGAGTTTGAATTAGGTTTAGGGTTAGCATTAGGGTTAGGGTTAGGTTTAGGATAAGTATTTCAGTTAGGGTTAGGGTTAGGGTTAGGGTTTGGGTTCGGGTTAGGGTTAGGGTTAGGGTTAGGGTTTGATTTAGGGTTAGGGTTAGGCTTAGGGTTAGTGTAAGTGTTTGGGTTAGGGTTAGGGTTAGGACTAGGGTTAGTGTTAGGGTTAGGTTTAGGGTTAGCATTAGGGTTAGGATTAGGGTTAGGGTTAGGGTTTGGGTTAGGTTTAGGGTTAGGGTTAGGGTTAGGGTTACGGTTAGGGTTAGGGTTTGGGTTTGGTTTAGAGTTAGGTTTAGGTTAGGGTTTGGGTTAGAGTTAGGGTTAGGGTGAGGTGTTGGATTAGGGTTATGTTTAGGGTTACGGTTAGGATTAGGGTTAGGGTTAGGCTTCAGATTAGAGTTAGGTTGAGAGTTTGGGTGTGGGTAAGGGTTAAGGTGAGGGTTAGGATTCCGTTTAGGGGTAGGGATAGGACTATGATTAGGGTTAGGTTTAGGGTTAGGATTAGGGTTAGGGTTTGTGTTTAGGTTTGGGTTATGGTTAGGGTAAGTGTTAGGGTTAGGGTTTTGGTTAGGTTTAGGGTTAGGGTTTCGGTTTGGGTTATATTTTGGGTTAGGTTTAGGTTTAGGGTTAGGGTTTGGGTTCGGGTTAGGATTAGGGTTAGGGTTTGAGTTTGAATTAGGTTTAGGGTTAGCATTAGGGTTAGGGTTAGGTTTAGGATTAGTGTTTCAGTTAGGGTTTGGGTTAGGTTAAGGTTTGGGTTAGGGTTAGGTTTTGGGTTTGATTTAGGGTTAGGGTTAGGGTTAGGGTTAGTGTTAGGGTTTGGGTTTGGGTTAGGGTTACGACTAGGGTTAGGGTTAGGTTTAGGGTTAGCATTAGTTTAGGATTAGGGTTAGGGTTAGGGTTTGGGTTTGGGTTAGGGTTATGGTTAGGGTTAGGGTTTGGGTTAGGGTTAGGGTTAGGTTTAACATTTGAGTTAGGGTTACGGTTAGGGTTAGGATTAGGGTTAGGGTTTGTGTTAAGATTAGGGTTTGGATTAGGGTTAGGGTTACGGTTTGGTTTAAAGTTACGTTTAGGCTTAGGTTTTGTTTTAGGGTTAGGGTAAGGGTTAGGATTAGGTTTAGGGTTAAGGTTTTCGGTTAGGTTTAGTGTTAGGGTTAGGGTTATGATTAGGGTTTGGGTTAGGGTTTAGGTTTGTTTAGGTTTAGGGTTAGGGTTAGGGTTATGGTTAGGTTTAGCTTTACGGTTAGGATTAGGGTTATGGCTAGGGTTAGCGTTAGGGTTAGTGTTAGGGTTAGGGTTCCGATTAGAGTTAGGTTTAGAGTTTGGGTTTGGGTAAGGGTTAAGGTTAGGGTTAGGGTTAGGGTTAGGGTTAGGGTTAGGACTAGGATTAGGGTTAGGGTTAGGGTTAGGGTTAGGGTTAGGTTTAGAACTAGGGTTAGGGTTAGGTTTACGATAATGATAATTGATAAGGTTAGTATTAGGAATAATGTTATTGTTTGGGTTGTGGTTTGGGTTAGTGTTAGCGTTAGGGTTTGGGTTAGTGTTAGAGTGAGGGTTTGAGTTAGGGTTAGGTTTAGGGTTAGGTTAGGGTTAGGGTTAGAGTTAGGGTTAGGGTTAGGGTTAGGGTTAGGGTTAGAGTTACGGTTAGGGTGAGGTGTTGGATTAGGGTTATGGTTAGGGTTAGGGTTAGGATTAGGGTTAGGGTTAGGGTTCTGATTAGAGTTATGTATAGAGTTTGGGTTTGGGTAAGGGTTAAGGTTAGGTTTAGTGTTAGGATACGGTTAGGGTTTGAGTTTGAATTAGGTTTAGGGTTAGCATTAGGGTTAGGGTTAGGTTTAGGATAAGCATATCAGTTAGGGTTAGGGTTAGGGTTAGGGTATGGGTTGGGGTTACAGTTAGGGTTAGGGTTAGGGTTTGATTTAGGGTTAGGGTTAGGCTTAGGGTTAGTGTAAGTGTTTGGATTAGGGTTAGGGTTAGGACTAGGGTTAGTGTTAGGGTTAGGTTTAGGGTTAGCATTAGTGTTAGGATTAGGTTTAGGGTTAGGGTTTGGGTTAGGGGTAGGGTTTGGGTTAGGGTTAGGGTTAGGGTTAGGGTTAGGGTTTGGGTTAGGGTTAGGGTTAGGGTTAGGATTAGGGTTAGCGTTTGTGTTAAGATTAGGGTTTGGGTTTGGGTTAGGTTTAGGGTTAGGGTTAGGGTTAGGGTTAGGGTTAGAATTAGGGTTAGGGTTAGGGTTAGGGTTAGGGTTAGGATAAGGATGAGGGTTAGTGTTAGGGTTAGGATTAGGGTTATTATTTGGGTTATGGTTTGGGTTAGGGTTAGGGTTAGGGTTTAGGGTTAGGGTTAGGGTTAGGGTTAGGGTTAGGGTTTGGGTTAGGGTTAGGGTTAGGGTTAGGGTTTGGGTTAGGGTTAGGGTTAGGGTTAGGATTAGGGTTAGGGTTTGTGTTAAGATTAGGGTTTGGGTTTGGGTTAGGTTTAGGGTTAGGGTTAGGGTTAGGGTTAGGGTTAGAATTAGGGTTAGGGTTAGGGTTAGGGTTAGGGTTAGGATAAGGATGAGGGTTAGTGTTAGGGTTAGGATTAGGGTTATTATTTGGGTTATGGTTTGGGTTAGGGTTAGGGTTAGGGTTTAGGGTTAGGGTTAGGGTTAGGGTTAGGGTTAGGGTTTGGGTTAGGGTTAGGGTTAGGGTTAGGGTTTGGGTTAGGGTTAGGGTTAGGGTTAGGATTAGGGTTAGGGTTTGTGTTAAGATTAGGGTTTGGGTTTGGGTTAGGTTTAGGGTTAGGGTTAGGGTTAGGGTTAGGGTTAGAATTAGGGTTAGGGTTAGGGTTAGGGTTAGGGTTAGGATAAGGATGAGGGTTAGTGTTAGGGTTAGGATTAGGGTTATTATTTGGGTTATGGTTTGGGTTAGGGTTAGGGTTACGGTTTGGTTTAGTGTTAGAGTGAGGGTTTGAGTTAGGGTTAGGTTTAGGGTTAGGTTAGGGTTTGGGTTAGAGTTAGGGTTAGGGTTAGGGATTGGGTTTGGTTGAGAGTTAGGTTTAGGTTAGGGTTTTGGTTAGAGTTAGGGTTAGGGTGAGGTGTTGGATTAGGGTTATGTTTAGGGTTAGGGTTAGGATTAGGGTTAGGGTTAGGGTTCCGATTAGAGTTAGGTTTAGAATTTGGGTTTGGGTAAGGGTTAAAGTTAGGGTTAGGGTTATGGTTAGGGTTAGGGATAGGACTAGGATTAGGGTTAGGTTTAGGGTTAGGATTAGGGTTAGGGTTTGTGTTTAGGTTTGGGTTATGGTTAGGGTACGTGTTAGGTTTAGGCTTTAGGGTTTGGTTTAAGGTTAGGGTTAGGGTTAGGGTTAGGGTTAGGGTTAGGGTTTCGGTTTGGGTTATATTTTCGCTTAGGTTTAGGGTTAGGGTTATGGTTTGGTTTCGGTTTAGGATTAGGGTTAGGGTTTGAGTTTGAATTAGGTTTAGGGTTAGCATTAGGGTTAGGGTTAGGTTTAGGATAAGTATTTCAGTTAGGGTTAGGGTTAGGGTTAGGGTTTGGGTTCGGGTTAGGGTTAGGGTTAGGGTTAGGGTTTGATTTAGGGTTAGGGTTAGGCTTAGGGTTAGTGTAAGTGTTTGGGTTAGGGTTAGGGTTAGGACTAGGGTTAGTGTTAGGGTTAGGTTTAGGGTTAGCATTAGGGTTAGGATTAGGGTTAGGGTTAGGGTTTGGGTTAGGTTTAGGGTTAGGGTTAGGGTTAGGGTTACGGTTAGGGTTAGGGTTTGGGTTTGGTTTAGAGTTAGGTTTAGGTTAGGGTTTGGGTTAGAGTTAGGGTTAGGGTGAGGTGTTGGATTAGGGTTATGTTTAGGGTTACGGTTAGGATTAGGGTTAGGGTTAGGCTTCCGATTAGAGTTAGGTTTAGAGTTTGGGTTTGGGTAAGGGTTAAGGTTAGGGTTAGGATTCCGTTTAGGGTTAGGGATAGGACTATGATTAGGGTTAGGTTTAGGGTTAGGATTAGGGTTAGGGTTTGTGTTTAGGTTTGGGTTATGGTTAGGGTAAGTGTTAGGGTTAGGGTTTTGGTTAGGTTTAGGGTTAGGGTTTCGGTTTGGGTTATATTTTGGGTTAGGTTTAGGTTTAGGGTTAGGGTTTGGGTTCGGGTTAGGATTAGGGTTAGGGTTTGAGTTTGAATTAGGTTTAGGGTTAGCATTAGGGTTAGGGTTAGGTTTAGGATTAGTGTTTCAGTTAGGGTTAGGGTTAGGTTAAGGTTAGGGTTAGGGTTAGGTTTAGGGTTTGATTTAGGGTTAGGGTTAGGGTTAGGGTTAGTGTTAGGGTTTGGGTTTGGGTTAGGGTTACGACTAGGGTTAGGGTTAGGTTTAGGGTTAGCATTAGTTTTAGGATTAGGGTTAGGGTTAGGGTTTGGGTTTGGGTTAGGGTTATGGTTAGGGTTAGGGTTTGGGTTAGGGTTAGGGTTAGGTTTAACATTTGAGTTAGGGTTACGGTTAGGGTTAGGATTAGGGTTAGGGTTTGTGTTAAGATTAGGGTTTGGATTAGGGTTAGGGTTACGGTTTGGTTTAAAGTTACGTTTAGGCTTAGGTTTTGTTTTAGGGTTAGGGTAAGGGTTAGGATTAGGTTTAGGGTTAAGGTTTTCGGTTAGGTTTAGTGTTAGGGTTAGGGTTATGATTAGGGTTTGGCTTAGGGTTTAGGTTTGTTTAGGTTTAGGGTTAGGGTTAGGGTTATGGTTAGGTTTAGCTTTACGGTTAGGATTAGGGTTATGGCTAGGGTTAGCGTTAGGGTTAGTGTTAGGGTTAGGGTTCCGATTAGAGTTAGGTTTAGAGTTTGGGTTTGGGTAAGGGTTAAGGTTAGGGTTAGGGTTAGGGTTAGGGTTAGGGTTAGGACTAGGATTAGGGTTAGGGTTAGGGTTAGGGTTAGGGTTAGGTTTAGAATTAGGGTTAGGGTTAGGGTTAGGATAAGCATGAGGGTTAAGGTTAGGGTTAGGATTAGGGTTATTATTTGGGTTGTGGTTTGGGTTATTGTTAGGGGTAGGGTTTGGTTTAGTGTTAGAGTGAGGGTTTGAGTTAGGGTTAGGTTTAGGGTTAGGTGAGGGGTAGGGTTAGAGTTAGGGTTAGGGTTAGGGTTAGGGTTAGGGTTAGAGTTACGGTTAGGGTGAGGTGTTGGATTAGGGTTATGGTTAGGGTTAGGGTTAGGATTAGGGTTAGGGTTAGGGTTCTGATTAGAGTTATGTATAGAGTTTGGGTTTGGGTAAGGGTTAAGGTTAGGTTTAGTGTTAGGATACGGTTAGGGTTTGAGTTTGAATTAGGTTTAGGGTTAGCATTAGGGTTAGGGTTAGGTTTAGGATAAGTATATCAGTTAGGGTTAGGGTTAGGGTTAGGGTTTGGGTTCGGGTTACAGTTAGGGTTAGGGTTAGGGTTTGATTTAGGGTTAGGGTTAGGCTTAGGGTTAGTGTAAGTGTTTGGATTAGGGTTAGGGTTAGGACTAGGGTTAGTGTTAGGGTTAGGTTTAGGGTTAGCATTAGTGTTAGGATTAGGTTTAGGGTTAGGGTTTGGGTTAGGGGTAGGGTTTGGGTTAGGGTTAGGGTTAGGGTTAGGGTTAGGGTTTGGGTTAGGGTTAGGGTTAGGGTTAGGATTAGGGTTAGGGTTTGTGTTAAGATTAGGGTTTGGGTTTGGGTTAGGTTTAGGGTTAGGGTTAGGGTTAGGGTTAGGGTTAGAATTAGGGTTAGGGTTAGGGTTAGGGTTAGGGTTAGGATAAGGATGAGGGTTAGTGTTAGGGTTAGGATTAGGGTTATTATTTGGGTTATGGTTTGGGTTAGGGTTAGGGTTAGGGTTTAGGGTTAGGGTTAGGGTTAGGGTTAGGGTTAGGGTTTGGGTTAGGGTTAGGGTTAGGGTTAGGGTTTGGGTTAGGGTTAGGGTTAGGGTTAGGATTAGGGTTAGGGTTTGTGTTAAGATTAGGGTTTGGGTTTGGGTTAGGTTTAGGGTTAGGGTTAGGGTTAGGGTTAGGGTTAGAATTAGGGTTAGGGTTAGGGTTAGGGTTAGGGTTAGGATAAGGATGAGGGTTAGTGTTAGGGTTAGGATTAGGGTTATTATTTGGGTTATGGTTTGGGTTAGGGTTAGGGTTAGGGTTTAGGGTTAGGGTTAGGGTTAGGGTTAGGGTTAGGGTTTGGGTTAGGGTTAGGGTTAGGGTTAGGGTTTGGGTTAGGGTTAGGGTTAGGGTTAGGATTAGGGTTAGGGTTTGTGTTAAGATTAGGGTTTGGGTTTGGGTTAGGTTTAGGGTTAGGGTTAGGGTTAGGGTTAGGGTTAGAATTAGGGTTAGGGTTAGGGTTAGGGTTAGGGTTAGGATAAGGATGAGGGTTAGTGTTAGGGTTAGGATTAGGGTTATTATTTGGGTTATGGTTTGGGTTAGGGTTAGGGTTACGGTTTGGTTTAGTGTTAGAGTGAGGGTTGGAGTTAGGGTTAGGTTTAGGGTTAGGTTAGGGTTTGGGTTAGAGTTAGGGTTAGGGTTAGGGATTGGGTTTGGTTGAGAGTTAGGTTTAGGTTAGGGTTTTGGTTAGAGTTAGGGTTAGGGTGAGGTGTTGGATTAGGGTTATGTTTAGGGTTAGGGTTAGGATTAGGGTTAGGGTTAGGGTTCCGATTAGAGTTAGGTTTAGAATTTGGGTTTGGGTAAGGGTTAAAGTTAGGGTTAGGGTTATGGTTAGGGTTAGGGATAGGACTAGGATTAGGGTTAGGTTTAGGGTTAGGATTAGGGTTAGGGTTTGTGTTTAGGTTTGGGTTATGGTTAGGGTACGTGTTAGGTTTAGGCTTTAGGGTTTGGTTTAAGGTTAGGGTTAGGGTTAGGGTTAGGGTTAGGGTTTCGGTTTGGGTTATATTTTCGCTTAGGTTTAGGGTTAGGGTTATGGTTTGGTTTCGGTTTAGGATTAGGGTTAGGGTTTGAGTTTGAATTAGGTTTAGGGTTAGCATTAGGGTTAGGGTTAGGTTTAGGATAAGTATTTCAGTTAGGGTTAGGGTTAGGGTTAGGGTTTGGGTTCGGGTTAGGGTTAGGGTTAGGGTTAGGGTTTGATTTAGGGTTAGGGGTAGGCTTAGGGTTAGTGTAAGTGTTTGGGTTAGGGTTAGGGTTAGGACTAGGGTTAGTGTTAGGGTTAGGTTTAGGGTTAGCATTAGGGTTAGGATTAGGGTTAGGGTTAGGGTTTGGGTTAGGTTTAGGGTTAGGGTTAGGGTTAGGGTTACGGTTAGGGTTAGGGTTTGGGTTTGGTTTAGAGTTAGGTTTAGGTTAGGGTTTGGGTTAGAGTTAGGGTTAGGGTGAGGTGTTGGATTAGGGTTATGTTTAGGGTTACGGTTAGGATTAGGGTTAGGGTTAGGCTTCCGATTAGAGTTAGGTTTAGAGTTTGGGTTTGGGTAAGGGTTAAGGTTAGGGTTAGGATTCCGTTTAGGGTTAGGGATAGGACTATGATTAGGGTTAGGTTTAGGGTTAGGATTAGGGTTAGGGTTTGTGTTTAGGTTTGGGTTATGGTTAGGGTAAGTGTTAGGGTTAGGGTTTTGGTTAGGTTTAGGGTTAGGGTTTCGGTTTGGGTTATATTTTGGGTTAGGTTTAGGTTTAGGGTTAGGGTTTGGGTTCGGGTTAGGATTAGGGTTAGGGTTTGAGTTTGAATTAGGTTTAGGGTTAGCATTAGGGTTAGGGTTAGGTTTAGGATTAGTGTTTCAGTTAGGGTTAGGGTTAGGTTAAGGTTAGGGTTAGGGTTAGGTTTAGGGTTTGATTTAGGGTTAGGGTTAGGGTTAGGGTTAGTGTTAGGGTTTGGGTTTGGGTTAGGGTTACGACTAGGGTTAGGGTTAGGTTTAGGGTTAGCATTAGTTTTAGGATTAGGGTTAGGGTTAGGGTTTGGGTTTGGGTTAGGGTTATGGTTAGGGTTAGGGTTTGGGTTAGGGTTAGGGTTAGGTTTAACATTTGAGTTAGGGTTACGGTTAGGGTTAGGATTAGGGTTAGGGTTTGTGTTAAGATTAGGGTTTGGATTAGGGTTAGGGTTACGGTTTGGTTTAAAGTTACGTTTAGGCTTAGGTTTTGTTTTAGGGTTAGGGTAAGGGTTAGGATTAGGTTTAGGGTTAAGGTTTTCGGTTAGGTTTAGTGTTAGGGTTAGGGTTATGATTAGGGTTTGGGTTAGGGTTTAGGTTTGTTTAGGTTTAGGGTTAGGGTTAGGGTTATGGTTAGGTTTAGCTTTACGGTTAGGATTAGGGTTATGGCTAGGGTTAGCGTTAGGGTTAGTGTTAGGGTTAGGGTTCCGATTAGAGTTAGGTTTAGAGTTTGGGTTTGGGTAAGGGTTAAGGTTAGGGTTAGGGTTAGGGTTAGGGTTAGGGTTAGGACTAGGATTAGGGTTAGGGTTAGGGTTAGGGTTAGGGTTAGGTTTAGAATTAGGGTTAGGGTTAGGGTTAGGATAAGGATGAGGGTTAAGGTTAGGGTTAGGAATAGGGTTATTATTTGGGTTGTGGTTTGGGTTAGTGTTAGGGTTAGGGTTTGGGTTAGTGTTAGAGTGAGGGTTTGAGTTAGGGTTAGGTTTAGGGTTAGGTTAGGGTTAGGGTTAGAGTTAGGGTTAGGGTTAGGCTTAGGGTTAGGGTTAGTGTTACGGTTAGGGTGAGGTGTTGGATTAGGGTTATGGTTAGGGTTAGGGTTAGGATTAGGGTTAGGGTTAGGGTTCTGATTAGAGTTATGTATAGAGTTTGGGTTTGGGTAAGGGTTAAGGTTAGGTTTAGTGTTAGGATACGGTTAGGGTTTGAGTTTGAATTAGGTTTAGGGTTAGCATTAGGGTTAGGGTTAGGTTTAGGATAAGTATTTCAGTTAGGGTTAGGGTTAGGGTTAGGGTTTGGGTTGGGGTTACGGTTAGGGTTAGGGTTAGGGTTTGATTTAGGGTTAAGGTTAGGCTTAGGGTTAGTGTAAGGGTTTGGATTAGGGTTAGGGTTAGGACTAGGGTTAGTGTTAGGGTTAGGTTTAGGGTTAGCATTAGTGTTAGGATTAGGTTTAGGGTTAGGGTTTGGGTTAGGGGTAGGGTTTGGGTTAGGGTTAGGGTTAGGGTTAGGGTTAGGGTTTGGGTTAGGGTTAGGGTTAGGGTTAGGATTAGGGTTAGGGTTTGTGTTAAGATTAGGGTTTGGGTTTGGGTTAGGTTTAGGGTTAGGGTTAGGGTTAGGGTTAGGGTTAGAATTAGGGTTAGGGTTAGGGTTAGGGTTAGGGTTAGGATAAGGATGAGGGTTAGTGTTAGGGTTAGGATTAGGGTTATTATTTGGGTTATGGTTTGGGTTAGGGTTAGGGTTAGGGTTTAGGGTTAGGGTTAGGGTTAGGGTTAGGGTTAGGGTTTGGGTTAGGGTTAGGGTTAGGGTTAGGGTTTGGGTTAGGGTTAGGGTTAGGGTTAGGATTAGGGTTAGGGTTTGTGTTAAGATTAGGGTTTGGGTTTGGGTTAGGTTTAGGGTTAGGGTTAGGGTTAGGGTTAGGGTTAGAATTAGGGTTAGGGTTAGGGTTAGGGTTAGGGTTAGGATAAGGATGAGGGTTAGTGTTAGGGTTAGGATTAGGGTTATTATTTGGGTTATGGTTTGGGTTAGGGTTAGGGTTACGGTTTGGTTTAGTGTTAGAGTGAGGGTTTGAGTTAGGGTTAGGTTTAGGGTTAGGTTAGGGTTTGGGTTAGAGTTAGGGTTAGGGTTAGGGATTGGGTTTGGTTGAGAGTTAGGTTTAGGTTAGGGTTTTGGTTAGAGTTAGGGTTAGGGTGAGGTGTTGGATTAGGGTTATGTTTAGGGTTAGGGTTAGGATTAGGGTTAGGGTTAGGGTTCCGATTAGAGTTAGGTTTAGAATTTGGGTTTGGGTAAGGGTTAAAGTTAGGGTTAGGGTTATGGTTAGGGTTAGGGATAGGACTAGGATTAGGGTTAGGTTTAGGGTTAGGATTAGGGTTAGGGTTTGTGTTTAGGTTTGGGTTATGGTTAGGGTACGTGTTAGGTTTAGGCTTTAGGGTTTGGTTTAAGGTTAGGGTTAGGGTTAGGGTTAGGGTTAGGGTTAGGGTTTCGGTTTGGGTTATATTTTCGCTTAGGTTTAGGGTTAGGGTTATGGTTTGGTTTCGGTTTAGGATTAGGGTTAGGGTTTGAGTTTGAATTAGGTTTAGGGTTAGCATTAGGGTTAGGGTTAGGTTTAGGATAAGTATTTCAGTTAGGGTTAGGGTTAGGGTTAGGGTTTGGGTTCGGGTTAGGGTTAGGGTTAGGGTTAGGGTTTGATTTAGGGTTAGGGTTAGGCTTAGGGTTAGTGTAAGTGTTTGGGTTAGGGTTAGGGTTAGGACTAGGGTTAGTGTTAGGGTTAGGTTTAGGGTTAGCATTAGGGTTAGGATTAGGGTTAGGGTTAGGGTTTGGGTTAGGTTTAGGGTTAGGGTTAGGGTTAGGGTTACGGTTAGGGTTAGGGTTTGGGTTTGGTTTAGAGTTAGGTTTAGGTTAGGGTTTGGGTTAGAGTTAGGGTTAGGGTGAGGTGTTGGATTAGGGTTATGTTTAGGGTTACGGTTAGGATTAGGGTTAGGGTTAGGCTTCCGATTAGAGTTAGGTTTAGAGTTTGGGTTTGGGTAAGGGTTAAGGTTAGGGTTAGGATTCCGTTTAGGGTTAGGGATAGGACTATGATTAGGGTTAGGTTTAGGGTTAGGATTAGGGTTAGGGTTTGTGTTTAGGTTTGGGTTATGGTTAGGGTAAGTGTTAGGGTTAGGGTTTTGGTTAGGTTTAGGGTTAGGGTTTCGGTTTGGGTTATATTTTGGGTTAGGTTTAGGTTTAGGGTTAGGGTTTGGGTTCGGGTTAGGATTAGGGTTAGGGTTTGAGTTTGAATTAGGTTTAGGGTTAGCATTAGGGTTAGGGTTAGGTTTAGGATTAGTGTTTCAGTTAGGGTTAGGGTTAGGTTAAGGTTAGGGTTAGGGTTAGGTTTAGGGTTTGATTTAGGGTTAGGGTTAGGGTTAGGGTTAGTGTTAGGGTTTGGGTTTGGGTTAGGGTTACGACTAGGGTTAGGGTTAGGTTTAGGGTTAGCATTAGTTTTAGGATTAGGGTTAGGGTTAGGGTTTGGGTTTGGGTTAGGGTTATGGTTAGGGTTAGGGTTTGGGTTAGGGTTAGGGTTAGGTTTAACATTTGAGTTAGGGTTACGGTTAGGGTTAGGATTAGGGTTAGGGTTTGTGTTAAGATTAGGGTTTGGATTAGGGTTAGGGTTACGGTTTGGTTTAAAGTTACGTTTAGGCTTAGGTTTTGTTTTAGGGTTAGGGTAAGGGTTAGGATTAGGTTTAGGGTTAAGGTTTTCGGTTAGGTTTAGTGTTAGGGTTAGGGTTATGATTAGGGTTTGGGTTAGGGTTTAGGTTTGTTTAGGTTTAGGGTTAGGGTTAGGGTTATGGTTAGGTTTAGCTTTACGGTTAGGATTAGGGTTATGGCTAGGGTTAGCGTTAGGGTTAGTGTTAGGGTTAGGGTTCCGATTAGAGTTAGGTTTAGAGTTTGGGTTTGGGTAAGGGTTAAGGTTAGGGTTAGGGTTAGGGTTAGGGTTAGGGTTAGGACTAGGATTAGGGTTAGGTTTAGGGTTAGGGTTAGGGTTAGGTTTAGAATTAGGGTTAGGGTTAGGGTTAGGATAAGGATGAGGGTTAAGGTTAGGGTTAGGAATAGGGTTATTATTTGGGTTGTGGTTTGGGTTAGTGTTAGGGTTAGGGTTTGGGTTAGTGTTAGAGTGAGGGTTTGAGTTAGGGTTAGGTTTAGGGTTAGGTTAGGGTTAGGGTTAGAGTTAGGGTTAGGGTTAGGGTTAGGGTTAGGGTTAGAGTTACGGTTAGGGTGAGGTGTTGGATTAGGGTTATGGTTAGGGTTAGGGTTAGGATTAGGGTTAGGGATAGGGTTCCGATTAGAGTTATGTTTAGAGTTTGGGTTTGGGTAAGGGTTAAGGTTAGGTTTAGTGTTAGGATACGGTTAGGGTTTGAGTTTGAATTAGGTTTAGGGTTAGCATTAGGGTAAGGGTAAGGTTTAGGCTAAGTATATCAGTTAGGGTTAGGGTTAGGGTTAGGGTTTGGGTTCGGGTTACAGTAAGGGTTAGGGTTAGGGTTTGATTTAGGGTTAGGGTTAGGCTTAGGCTTAGTGTAAGGGTTTGGATTAGGGTTAGGGTTAGGACTAGGGTTAGTGTTAGGGTTAGGTTTAGGGTTAGCATTAGTGTTAGGATTAGGTTTAGGGTTAGGGTTTGGGTTAGGGGTAGGGTTTGGGTTAGGGTTAGGGTTAGGGTTAGGGTTAGGGTTTGGGTTAGGGTTAGGGTTAGGGTTAGGATTAGGGTTAGGGTTTGTGTTAAGATTAGGGTTTGGGTTTGGGTTAGGTTTAGGGTTAGGGTTAGGGTTAGGGTTAGGGTTAGAATTAGGGTTAGGGTTAGGGTTAGGGTTAGGGTTAGGATAAGGATGAGGGTTAGTGTTAGGGTTAGGATTAGGGTTATTATTTGGGTTATGGTTTGGGTTAGGGTTAGGGTTAGGGTTTAGGGTTAGGGTTAGGGTTAGGGTTAGGGTTAGGGTTTGGGTTAGGGTTAGGGTTAGGGTTAGGGTTTGGGTTAGGGTTAGGGTTAGGGTTAGGATTAGGGTTAGGGTTTGTGTTAAGATTAGGGTTTGGGTTTGGGTTAGGTTTAGGGTTAGGGTTAGGGTTAGGGTTAGGGTTAGAATTAGGGTTAGGGTTAGGGTTAGGGTTAGGGTTAGGATAAGGATGAGGGTTAGTGTTAGGGTTAGGATTAGGGTTATTATTTGGGTTATGTTTTGGGTTAGGGTTAGGGTTACGGTTTGGTTTAGTGTTAGAGTGAGGGTTTGAGTTAGGGTTAGGTTTAGGGTTAGGTTAGGGTTTGGGTTAGAGTTAGGGTTAGGGTTAGGGATTGGGTTTGGTTGAGAGTTAGGTTTAGGTTAGAGTTTTGGTTAGAGTTAGGGTTAGGGTGAGGTGTTGGATTAGGGTTATGTTTAGGGTTAGGGTTAGGATTAGGGTTAGGGTTAGGGTTCCGATTAGAGTTAGGTTTAGAATTTGGGTTTGGGTAAGGGTTAAAGTTAGGTTTAGGGTTAGGATTAGGGTTAGGGTTTGTGTTTAGGTTTGGGTTATGGTTAGGGTACGTGTTAGGTTTAGGCTTTAGGGTTTGGTTTAAGGTTAGGGTTAGGGTTAGGGTTAGGGTTAGGGTTAGGGTTTCGGTTTGGGTTATATTTTCGCTTAGGTTTAGGGTTAGGGTTAGGGTTTCGTTTCGGTTTAGGATTAGGGTTAGGGTTTGAGTTTGAATTAGGTTTAGGGTTAGCATTAGGGTTAGGGTTAGGTTTAGGATAAGTATTTCAGTTAGGGTTAGGGTTAGGGTTAGGGTTTGGGTTCGGGTTAGGGTTAGGGTTAGGGTTAGGGTTTGATTTAGGGTTAGGGTTAGGCTTAGGGTTAGTGTAAGTGTTTGGGTTAGGGTTAGGGTTAGGACTAGGTTTAGTGTTAGGGTTAGGTTTAGGGTTAGCATTAGGGTTAGGATTAGGGTTAGGGTTAGGGTTTGGGTTAGGTTTAGAGTTAGGGTTAGGGTTAGGGTTACGGTTAGGATTAGGGTTTGGGTTTGGTTTAGAGTTAGGTTTAGGTTAGAGTTTGGGTTAGAGTTAGGGTTAGGGTGAGGTGTGGCGTTAGGGTTATGTTTAGGGTTACGGTTAGGCTTAGGGTTAGGGTTAGGCTTCCGATTAGAGTTAGGTTTAGAGTTTGGGTTTGGGTAAGGGTTAAGGTTAGGGTTAGGATTCCGTTTAGGGTTAGGGATAGGACTATGATTAGGGTTAGGTTTAGGGTTAGGATTAGGGTTAGGGTTTGTGTTTAGGTTTGGGTTATGGTTAGGGTAAGTGTTAGGGTTAGGGTTTTGGTTAGGTTTAGGGTTAGGGTTTCGGTTTGGGTTATATTTTGGGTTAGGTTTAGGTTTAGGGTTAGGGTTTGGGTTCGGGTTAGGATTAGGGTTAGGGTTTGAGTTTGAATTAGGTTTAGGGTTAGCATTAGGGTTAGGGTTAGGTTTAGGATTAGTGTTTCAGTTAGGGTTAGGGTTAGGTTAAGGTTAGGGTTAGGGTTAGGTTTAGGGTTTGATTTAGGGTTAGGGTTAGGGTTAGGGTTAGTGTTAGGGTTTGGGTTTGGGTTAGGGTTACGACTAGGGTTAGGGTTAGGTTTAGGGTTAGCTTTAGTTTTAGGATTAGGGTTAGGGTTAGGGTTTGGGTTTGGGTTAGGGTTATGGTTAGGGTTAGGGATTGGGTTAGGGTTAGGGTTAGGGTTACCATTTGAGTTTGGGTTACGGTTAGGGTTAGGATTAGGGTTAGGGTTTGTGTTAAGATTAGGGTTTGGATTAGGGTTAGGGTTACGGTTTGGTTTAAAGTTACGTTTAGGCTTAGGTTTTGTTTTAGGGTTAGGGTAAGGGTTAGGATTAGGTTTAGGGTTAAGGTTTTCGGTTAGGTTTAGTGTTAGGGTTAGGGTTATGATTAGGGTTTGGGTTAGGGTTTAGGTTTGTTTAGGTTTAGGGTTAGGGTTAGGGTTATGGTTAGGTTTAGCTTTACGGTTAGGATTAGGGTTATGGCTAGGGTTAGCGTTAGGGTTAGTGTTAGGGTTAGGGTTCCGATTAGAGTTAGGTTTAGAGTTTGGGTTTGGGTAAGGGTTAAGGTTAGGGTTAGGGTTAGGGTTAGGGTTAGGGTTAGGACTAGGATTAGGGTTAGGGTTAGGGTTAGGGTTAGGGTTAGGTTTAGAATTAGGGTTAGGGTTAGGGTTAGGATAAGGATGAGGGTTAAGGTTAGGGTTAGGATTAGGGTTATTATTTGGGTTGTGGTTTGGGTTAGTGTTAGGGTTAGGGTTTGGGTTAGTGTTAGAGTGAGGGTTTGAGTTAGGGTTAGGTTTAGGGTTAGGTTAGGGTTAGGGTTAGAGTTAGGGTTAGGGTTAGGGTTAGGGTTAGGGTTAGAGTTACGGTTAGGGTGAGGTGTTGGATTAGGGTTATGGTTAGGGTTAGGGTTAGGATTAGGGTTAGGGTTAGGGTTCTGATTAGAGTTATGTATAGAGTTTGGGTTTGGGTAAGGGTTAAGGTTAGGTTTAGTGTTAGGATACGGTTAGGGTTTGAGTTTGAATTAGGTTTAGGGTTAGCATTAGGGTTAGGGTTAGGTTTAGGATAAGTATATCAGTTAGGGTTAGGGTTAGGGTTAGGGTTTGGGTTCGGGTTACAGTTAGGGTTAGGGCTAGGGTTTGATTTAGAGTTAGGGTTAGGCTTAGGGTTAGTGTAAGGGTTTGGATTAGGATTAGGGTGAGGACTAGGGTTAGTGGTAGGGTTAGGTTTAGGGTTAGGATTAGTGTTAGGAGTAGGTTTAGGTTTAGGGTTTGGGTTAGGGGTAGGGTTTGGGTTAGGGTTAGGGTTAGGGTTAGGGTTAGGGTTTGGGTTAGGGTTAGGGTTAGGGTTAGGATTAGGGTTAGGGTTTGTGTTAAGATTAGGGTTTGGGTTTGGGTTAGGTTTAGGGTTAGGGTTAGGGTTAGGGTTAGGGTTAGAATTAGGGTTAGGGTTAGGGTTAGGGTTAGGGTTAGGATAAGGATGAGGGTTAGTGTTAGGGTTAGGATTAGGGTTATTATTTGGGTTATGGTTTGGGTTAGGGTTAGGGTTAGGGTTTAGGGTTAGGGTTAGGGTTAGGGTTAGGGTTAGGGTTTGGGTTAGGGTTAGGGTTAGGGTTAGGGTTTGGGTTAGGGTTAGGGTTAGGGTTAGGATTAGGGTTAGGGTTTGTGTTAAGATTAGGGTTTGGGTTTGGGTTAGGTTTAGGGTTAGGGTTAGGGTTAGGGTTAGGGTTAGAATTAGGGTTAGGGTTAGGGTTAGGGTTAGGGTTAGGATAAGGATGAGGGTTAGTGTTAGGGTTAGGATTAGGGTTATTATTTGGGTTATGGTTTGGGTTAGGGTTAGGGTTAGGGTTTGGTTTAGTGTTAGAGTGAGGGTTTGAGTTAGGGTTAGGTTTAGGGTTAGGTTAGGGTTTGGGTTAGAGTTAGGGTTAGGGTTAGGGATTGGGTTTGGTTGAGAGTTAGGTTTAGGTTAGGGTTTTGGTTAGAGTTAGGGTTAGGGTGAGGTGTTGGATTAGGGTTATGTTTAGGGTTAGGGTTAGGATTAGGGTTAGGGTTAGGGTTCCGATTAGAGTTAGGTTTAGAATTTGGGTTTGGGTAAGGGTTAAAGTTAGGGTTAGGGTTATGGTTAGGGTTAGGGATAGGACTAGGATTAGGGTTAGGTTTAGGGTTAGGATTAGGGTTAGGGTTTGTGTTTAGGTTTGGGTTATGGTTAGGGTACGTGTTAGGTTTAGGCTTTAGGGTTTGGTTTAAGGTTAGGGTTAGGGTTAGGGTTAGGGTTAGGGTTAGGGTTTCGGTTTGGGTTATATTTTCGCTTAGGTTTAGGGTTAGGGTTATGGTTTGGTTTCGGTTTAGGATTAGGGTTAGGGTTTGAGTTTGAATTAGGTTTAGGGTTAGCATTAGGGTTAGGGTTAGGTTTAGGATAAGTATTTCAGTTAGGGTTAGGGTTAGGTTTAGGGTTTGGGTTCGGGTTAGGGTTAGGGTTAGGGTTAGGGTTTGATTTAGGGTTAGGGTTAGGCTTAGGGTTAGTGTAAGTGTTTGGGTTAGGGTTAGGGTTAGGACTAGGGTTAGTGTTAGGGTTAGGTTTAGGGTTAGCATTAGGGTTAGGATTAGCGTTAGGGTTAGGGTTTGGGTTAGGTTTAGGGTTAGGGTTAGGGTTAGGGTTACGGTTAGGGTTAGGGTTTGGGTTTGGTTTAGAGTTAGGTTTAGGTTAGGGTTTGGGTTAGAGTTAGGGTTAGGGTGAGGTGTTGGATTAGGGTTATGTTTAGGGTTAGGGTTAGGATTAGGGTTAGGGTTAGGCTTCCGATTAGAGTTAGGTTTAGAGTTTGGGTTTGGGTAAGGGTTAAGGTTAGGGTTAGGATTCCGTTTAGGTTTAGGGATAGGACTATGATTAGGGTTAGGTTTAGGGTTAGGATTAGGGTTAGGGTTTGTGTTTAGGTTTGGGTTATGGTTAGGGTAAGTGTTAGGGTTAGGGTTTTGGTTAGGTTTAGGGTTAGGGTTTCGGTTTGGGTTATATTTTGGGTTAGGTTTAGGTTTAGGGTTAGGGTTTGGGTTCGGGTTAGGATTAGGGTTAGGGTTTGAGTTTGAATTAGGTTTAGGGTTAGCATTAGGGTTAGGGTTAGGTTTAGGATTAGTGTTTCAGTTAGGGTTAGGGTTAGGTTAAGGTTAGGGTTAGGGTTAGGTTTAGGGTTTGATTTAGGGTTAGGGTTAGGGTTAGGGTTAGTGTTAGGGTTTGGGTTTGGGTTAGGGTTACGACTAGGGTTAGGGTTAGGTTTAGGGTTAGCATTAGTTTTAGGATTAGGGTTAGGGTTAGGGTTTGGGTTTGGGTTAGGGTTATGGTTAGGGTTAGGGTTTGGGTTAGGGTTAGGGTTAGGTTTAACATTTGAGTTAGGGTTACGGTTAGGGTTAGGATTAGGGTTAGGGTTTGTGTTAAGATTAGGGTTTGGATTAGGGTTAGGGTTACGGTTTGGTTTAAAGTTACGTTTAGGCTTAGGTTTTGTTTTAGGGTTAGGGTAAGGGTTAGGATTAGGTTTAGGGTTAAGGTTTTCGGTTAGGTTTAGTGTTAGGGTTAGGGTTATGATTAGGGTTTGGGTTAGGGTTTAGGTTTGTTTAGGTTTAGGGTTAGGTTTAGGGTTATGGTTAGGTTTAGCTTTACGGTTAGGATTAGGGTTATGGCTAGGGTTAGCGTTAGGGTTAGTGTTAGGGTTAGGGTTCCGATTAGAGTTAGGTTTAGAGTTTGGGTTTGGGTAAGGGTTAAGGTTAGGGTTAGGGTTAGGGTTAGGGTTAGGGTTAGGACTAGGATTAGGGTTAGGGTTAGGGTTAGGGTTAGGGTTAGGTTTAGAATTAGGGTTAGGGTTAGGGTTAGGATAAGGATGAGGGTTAAGGTTAGGGTTAGGAATAGGGTTATTATTTGGGTTGTGGTTTGGGTTAGTGTTAGGGTTAGGGTTTGGGTTAGTGTTAGAGTGAGGGTTTGAGTTAGGGTTAGGTTTAGGGTTAGGTTAGGGTTAGGGTTAGAGTTAGGGTTAGGGTTAGGGTTAGGGTTAGGGTTAGAGTTACGGTTAGGGTGAGGTGTTGGATTAGGGTTATGGTTAGGGTTAGGGTTAGGATTAGGGTTAGGGTTAGGGTTCTGATTAGAGTTATGTATAGAGTTTGGGTTTGGGTAAGGGTTAAGGTTAGGTTTAGTGTTAGGATACGGTTAGGGTTTGAGTTTGAATTAGGTTTAGGGTTAGCATTAGGGTTAGGGTTAGGTTTAGGATAAGTATATCAGTTAGGGTTAGGGTTAGGGTTAGGGTTTGGGTTCGGGTTACGGTTAGGGTTAGGGTTAGGGTTTGATTTAGCGTTAAGGTTAGGCTTAGGGTTAGTGTAAGGGTTTGGATTAGGGTTAGGGTTAGGACTAGGGTTAGTGTTAGGGTTAGGTTTAGGGTTAGCATTAGTGTTAGGATTAGGTTTAGGGTTAGGGTTTGGGTTAGGGGTAGGGTTTGGGTTAGGGTTAGGGTTAGGGTTAGGGTTAGGGTTTGGGTTAGGGTTAGGGTTAGGGTTAGGATTAGGGTTAGGGTTTGTGTTAAGATTAGGGTTTGGGTTTGGGTTAGGTTTAGGGTTAGGGTTAGGGTTAGGGTTAGGGTTAGAATTAGGGTTAGGGTTAGGGTTAGGGTTAGGGTTAGGATAAGGATGAGGGTTAGTGTTAGGGTTAGGATTAGGGTTATTATTTGGGTTATGGTTTGGGTTAGGGTTAGGGTTAGGGTTTAGGGTTAGGGTTAGGGTTAGGGTTAGGGTTAGGGTTTGGGTTAGGGTTAGGGTTAGGGTTAGGGTTTGGGTTAGGGTTAGGGTTAGGGTTAGGATTAGGGTTAGGGTTTGTGTTAAGATTAGGGTTTGGGTTTGGGTTAGGTTTAGGGTTAGGGTTAGGGTTAGGGTTAGGGTTAGAATTAGGGTTAGGGTTAGGGTTAGGGTTAGGGTTAGGATAAGGATGAGGGTTAGTGTTAGGGTTAGGATTAGGGTTATTATTTGGGTTATGGTTTGGGTTAGGGTTAGGGTTACGGTTTGGTTTAGTGTTAGAGTGAGGGTTTGAGTTAGGGTTAGGTTTAGGGTTAGGTTAGGGTTTGGGTTAGAGTTAGGGTTAGGGTTAGGGATTGGGTTTGGTTGAGAGTTAGGTTTAGGTTAGGGTTTTGGTTAGAGTTAGGGTTAGGGTGAGGTGTTGGATTAGGGTTATGTTTAGGGTTAGGGTTAGGATTAGGGTTAGGGTTAGGGTTCCGATTAGAGTTAGGTTTAGAATTTGGGTTTGGGTAAGGGTTAAAGTTAGGGTTAGGGTTATGGTTAGGGTTAGGGATAGGACTAGGATTAGGGTTGGGTTTAGGGTTAGGATTAGGGTTACGGTTTGTGTTTAGGTTTGGGTTATGGTTAGGGTACGTGTTAGGTTTAGGCTTTAGGGTTTGGTTTAAGGTTAGGGTTAGGGTTAGGGTTAGGGTTAGGGTTAGGGTTTCGGTTTGGGTTATATTTTCGCTTAGGTTTAGGGTTAGGGTTATGGTTTGGTTTCGGTTTAGGATTAGGGTTAGGGTTTGAGTTTGAATTAGGTTTAGGGTTAGCATTAGGGTTAGGGTTAGGTTTAGGATAAGGATTTCAGTTAGGGTTAGGGTTAGGGTTAGGGTTTGGGTTCGGGTTAGGGTTAGGGTTAGGGTTAGGGTTTGATTTAGGGTTAGGGTGAGGCTTAGGGTTAGTGTAAGTGTTTGGGTTAGGGTTAGGGTTAGGACTAGGGTTAGTGTTAGGGTTAGGTTTAGGGTTAGCATTAGGGTTAGGATTAGGGTTAGGGTTAGGGTTTGGGTTATGTTTAGGGTTAGGGTTAGGGTTAGGGT
>JAJHUQ010000032.1:15227500-15245000 GCA_035773235.1 Eospalax fontanierii
GGATTAGGTTTAGGGTTTAGTTTTTCGGTTAGGTTTAGTGTTAGGGTTAGGGTTATGATTAGGGTTTGGGTTAGGGTTTAGGTTTGTTTAGGTTTAGGGTTAGGGTTAGGGTTATGGTTAGGTTTAGCTTTACGGTTAGGTTTAGGGTTATGGTTAGGGTTAGCGTTAGGGTTAGGGTTAGGGTTAGGGTTCCGATTAGAGTTAGGTTTAGAGTTTGGGTTTGGGTAAGGGTTAAGGTTAGGGTTAGGGTTAGGGTTAGGGTTAGGACTAGGATTAGGGTTAGGGTTAGGGATAGGATTAGGGTTAGGGTTTGGGTTTAGGTTTGGGTTATGGTTAGGGTAAGTGTTAGGGTTACAGTTTAGGGTTAGTGTTAGGGTTAGGGTTAGGGTTTCGGTTTGGGTTATGTTTTGGGCTAGGTTTAGGGTTAGGGTTAGAGTTTGGGTTCGGGTTAGGATTAGGGGTAGGGTTTGAGTTTGAATTAGGTTTAGGGTTAGCATTAGGGTTAGGGTTAGGTTTAGGATTAGTGTTTCAGTTAGGGTTAGGGTTAGGGTTAAGGTTAGGGTTAGGGTTAGGGTTAGGGTTTGATTTAGGGTTAGGGTTAGGGTTAGGGTTATTGTTAGGGTTTGGGTTAGGGTTAGGGTTACGACTAGGGTTAGTGTTAGGGTTAGATTAGGGTTAGCATTAGGGTTAGGATTAGGGTTAGGGTTAGGGTTTGGGTTAGGGTTAGGGTTAGGGTTAGGGTTAGGGTTAGGGTTAGGGTTAGGGTTTGGGTTAGGGTTAGGGTTAGGGTTAGTGTTTGGATTAGGTTTAGGGTTGGAGTTAGGATTAGGGTTAGGGTTTGTGTTAAAATTAGGGTTTGGTTTAGTGTTAGCGTTAGGGTTAGGGTTAGGGTTAGGGTTAGGGTTAGGGTTAGGGTTAGGTTTAGAATTAGGGTTTGGGTTAGGGTTAGGATAAGGATGAGGGTTAAGGTTAGGGTTAGGATTAGGGTTATTATTTGGGTTATGGTTTGGGTTAGTGTTAGGGTTAGGGTTTGGGTTAGTGTTAGAGTGAGGGTTTGAGTTAGGGTTAGGTTTAGGGTTAGGTTAGGGTTAGGGTTAGGGTTAGGGTTAGAGTTAGGGTTAGGGTGAGGTGTTGGATTAGGGTTATGGTTAGGGTTAGGGTTAGGATTAGGGTTAGGGTTAGGGTTCCGATTAGAGTTATGTTTAGAGTTTGGGTTTGGGTAAGGGTTAAGGTTTGGTTTAGGGTTAGGATTAGGGTTAGGGTTTGAGTTTGAATTAGGTTTAGTTTTAGCATTAGGGTTAGGGTTATGTTTAGGATAAGTATTTCAGTTAGGGTTAGGGATAGGGTTAGGGTTTGGGTTCGGGTTAGGGTTAGGGTTAGGGTTTGATTTAGGGTTAGGGTTAGGCTTAGGGTTAGTGTAAGGGTTTGAGTTAGGGTTAGGGTTACGACTAGGGTTAGTGTTAGGTTTAGGTTTAGGGTTAGCATTAGGGTTAGGATTAGGGTTTGGGTTAGGGTTAGGGTTAGGGTTAGGGTTAGGCTCAGGGTTAGGGTTTGGGTTGGGTTATGTTTTGGGTAAGGTTTATGGTTAGAGTTAGGGTTTGGCTTCGGGTTAGGAATAGGGTTATGGTTTGAGTTTGAATTAGGTTTAGTGTTAGCATTAGGGTTAGGGTTAGGTTTAGGATTAGTGTTTCAGTAAGGGTTAGGGTTAGGTTAAGGTTAGGGTTAGGGTTAGGTTTAGGGTTTGATTTAGGGTTAGGGTTAGGGTTAGGGTTAGTGTTAGTGTTAGGGTTTGGGTTAGGGTTAGGGTTACGACTAATGTTAGTGTTAGGTTTAGGGTTAGCATTGGTTTTAGGATTAGGGTTTGGGTTAGGGTTTGGGTTTGGGTTAGGTTTAGGGTTAGGGTTAGGGTTAGGGTTTGGGTTAGTGTTAGGGTTAGGGTTAACGTTTGAGTTAGGGTTACGGTTAGGGTTAGGATTAGGGTTAGGTTTTGTGTTAAGATTAGGGTTTGGTTTAGGGTTAGTGTTAGGGTTTGGGTTAAAGTTACGTTTAGGGTTAGGTTTTGTTTTAGGGTTAGGGTTAGGGTTAGGATTAGGTTTAAGGTTTAGGTTTTCGGTTAGGTTTAGTGTTAGGGTTAGGGTTAGGATTAGGGTTTGGGTTAGGGTTTAGGTTTGGTTAGGTTTAGGGTTAGGGTTAGGGTTAGGGTTAGGTTTAGCTTTACGGTTAGGGTTAGGGTTATGGTTAGGGTTAGCGTTAGGTTTAGGGTTAGGGTGAGGGTTCCGAGTAGAGTTAGGTTTAGAGTTTGGGTTTGGGTAAGCGTTAAGGTTAGGGTTATGGTTAGGGTTAGGGTTAGGACTAGGATTAGGGTTAGGGTTAGGTTTAGGATTAGGGTTAGGGTTTGGGTTTAGGTTTGGATTATGGTTAGGGTAAGTGTTAGGGTTACAGTTTAGGGTTAGGGTTAGGGTTAGGGTTAGGGTTAACGTTTGAGTTAGGGTTACGGTTAGGGTTAGGATTAGGGTTAGGTTTTGTGTTAAGATTAGGGTTTGGTTTAGGGTTAGGTTTAGGGTTAGGGTTAGGGCTAGGGTTAGGGTTAGGGTTAGGGTTAGGATTAGGGATAGGATTAGGTTTAGGGGTTAGGTTTTCGGTTAGGTTTAGTGTTAGGGTTAGGTTTAGGATTAGGGTTTGGGTTAGGGTTTAGGTTTGGTTAGGTTTAGGGTTAGGTTTAGGGTTATGGTTAGGTTTAGCTTTACGGTTAGGGTTAGGGTTATGGTTAGGGTTAGCGTTAGGTTTAGGGTTAGGGTTAGGGTTCCAATTAGAGTTAGGTTTAGAGTTTGGGTTTGGGTAAGGGTTAAGGTTAGGGTTAGGGTTAGGGTTAGGGTTAGGACTAGGATTAGGGTTAGGGTTAGGGTTAGGATTAGGGTTAGGGTTTGGGTTTAGGTTTGGGTTATGGTTAGGGTAAGTGTTAGGGTTACAGTTTAGGGTTAGGGTTAGGGTTAGGGTTTCGGTTTGGGTTATGTTTTGGGCTAGATTTAGGGTTAGGGTTAGGGTTTGGGTTCGGATTAGGATTAGGGTTAGGGTTTGAGTTTGAATTAGGTTTATGGTTAGCATTAAGGTTAGGGTTAGTTTTAGGATTAGTGTTTCAGTTACGGTTAGGGTTAGGGTTAAGGTTAGGGTTAGGGTTAGGTTTAGGGTTTGATTTAGGGTTAGGGTTAGGGTTAGGGTTAGTGTTAGGGTTTGGGTTAGGGTTAGGGTTACGACTAGGGTTAGTGTTAGGGTTAGATTAGGTTTAGCATTAGGGTTAGGATTAGGATTAGGGTTAGGGTTTGGTTTAGGGTTAGGGTTAGGGTTAGGGTTAGGGTTAGGGTTAGCGTTAGGGTTTGGGTTAGGGTTAGGGTTAGGGTTAGGGTTCGGGTTAGGGTTAGAATTATGGTTAGGGTTAAGGTTAGGGTTAGGGTTAGGGTTAGGGTTAGGGTTATTATTTGGGTTATGGTTTGTGTTAGGGTTAGGGTTAGGGTTTGGGTTAGGGGTAGGGTTAGGATTAGGGTTAGATTTTGTGTTAAGATTAGGGTTTGGGTTTGGGTTAGGGTTAGGGTTAGGGTTAGGGTTAGGGTTAGGGTTAGGGTTAGGGTTTGGGTTAGGGTTAGGGTTACGACTAGGGTTAGGGTTAGGTTTAGGGTTAGCATTAGTTTTGGGATTAGGGTTAGGGTTAGGGTTTGGGTTTGGGTTAGAGTTAGGGTTAGGGTTAGGGTTTGGGTTGGGTTAGAGTTAGGGTTAGGGTTAGGGTTTGGGTTAGGGTTATGGTTAGCGTTAGTGTTAGGGTTAGGGTTTCGGGTTAGGGTTAGGGTTAGGGTTAGGGTTTCGGTTTTGGTTATGTTTTGGGTTAGGTTTATGGTTAGAGTTAGGGTTAGGGTTCGGGTTAGGAATAGTGTTATGGTTTGAGTTTGAATTAGGTTTAGGGTTAGCATTAGGGTTAGGGTTAGGTTTAGGATTAGTGTTTCATTAAGGGTTAGGGTTAGGTTAAGGTTAGGGTTAGGGTTAGGTTTAGGGTTTGATTTAGGGTTAGGGTTAGGGTTAGGGTTAGGGTTAGTGTTAGTGTTAGGGTTTGGGTTAGGGTTAGGGTTACGACTAGGTTTAGGGTTAGGTTTAGGGTTAGCATTAGTTTTAGGATTAGGGTTAGGGTTAGGTTTTGTGTTAAGATTAGGGTTTGGTTTAGGGTTAGGGTTAGGGTTAGGGTTAGGGTTAGGGTTAGGATTCGGGATAGGATTAGGTTTAGGGTTTAGGTTTTCGGTTAGGTTTAGTGTTAGGGTTAGGGTTAGGATTAGGGTTTGGGTTAGGGTTTAGGTTTGTTTAGGTTTAGGGTTAGGGTTAGGGTTACGGTTAGGTTTAGCTTTACGGTTAGGGTTAGGGTTATGGTTAGGGTTAGCGTTCGGTTTAGGGTTAGGGTTAGGGTTCCGATTAGAGTTAGGTTTAGAGTTTGGGTTTGGGTAAGGGTTAAGGTTAGGGTTAGGGTTAGGGTTAGGGTTAGGACTAGGATTAGGGTTAGGGTTAGGGTTAGGATTAGGGTTAGGGTTTGGGTTTGGGTTTAGGTTTGGGTTATGGTTAGGGTAAGTGTTAGGGTTACAGTTTAGGGTTAGGGTTAGGGTTAGGGTTTCGGTTTGGGTTATGTTTTGGGCTAGATTTAGGGTTAGGGTTAGGGTTTGGGTTCGGATTAGGATTAGGGTTAGGGTTTGAGTTTGAATTAGGTTTATGGTTAGCATTAAGGTTAGGGTTAGTTTTAGGATTAGTGTTTCAGTTACGGTTAGGGTTAGGGTTAAGGTTAGGGTTAGGGTTAGGTTTAGGGTTTGATTTAGGTTTAGGGTTAGGGTTAGGGTTAGTGTTAGGGTTTGGGTTAGGGTTAGGGTTACGACTAGGGTTAGTGTTAGGGTTAGATTAGGTTTAGCATTAGGGTTAGGATTAGGGTTAGGGTTAGGGTTTGGGTTAGGGTTAGGGTTAGGGTTAGGGTTAGGGTTAGGGTTAGGGTTTGGGTTAGGGTTAGGGTTAGAGTTAGGGTTTGGGTTAGGTTTAGGGTTGGAATTAGGATTAGGGTTAGGGTTTGTGTTAAAATTAGGGTTTGGGTTAGTGTTAGGGTTAGGGTTAGGGTTAGGGTTAGGGTTAGGGTTAGGGTTAGGTTTAGAATTAGGGTTAGGGTTAGGGTTAGGGTTAGGGTTAGGGTTAGGGTTAGGGTTAGGGTTAGGGTTAGGATAAGGATGAGGGTTAAGTTTAGGGTTAGGATTAGGGTTATTATTTGGGTTATGGTTTTGGTTAGTGTTAGGGTTAGGATTTGGGTTAGTGTTAGAGTTAGGGTTTGAGTTAGGGTTAGGTTTAGGGTTAGGTTAGGGTTTGGGTTAGAGTTAGTGTTAGGGTTACGGTTTGGGTTTGGTTTAGAGTTAGGGTTAGGTTAGGCTTTGGGTTAGAGTTAGGGTTAGGGTGAGGTGTTGGATTAGGGTTATGGTTAGGGTTAGGGTTAGGATTAGGGTTAGGGTTAGGGTTCCGATTAGAGTTATGTTTAGAGTTTGGGTTTGGGTAAGGGCTAAGGGTAGGTTTAGTGTTAGGATTAGGGTTAGGGTTTAAGTTTGAGTTAGGTTTAGGGTTAGCATTAGGGTTAGGGTTAGGTTTAGGATAAGTATTTCAGTTAGGGTTAGGGTTACGGTTAGGGTTTGGGTTCGGGTTAGGGTTAGGGTTAGGCTTAGGGTTTGATTTAGGGTTAGGGTTAGGCTTAGGGTTAGTGTAAGGGTTTGGGTTAGGGTTAGGGTTAGGACTAGGGTTAGTGTTAGGGTTAGGTTTAGGGTTAGGATTAGGGTTAGGATGAGGGTTAGGGTTAGGGTTAGTGTTAGGGTTAGGGTTAGGGTTTGGGTTAGGGTTAGGGTTAGGGTTAGGTTTTGGGTTAGGGTTAGGGTTAGGGTTAGGGTTAGGATTAGGGTTAGGGTTTGTGTTAAGATTAGGGATTGGGTTTGGGTTAGGGTTAGGATTAGGGTTTGGGTTAGGGTTAGGGTTAGGGTTAGGGTTTGGGTTAGGGTTAGGGTTAGGATTAGGGTTAGATTTTGTGTTAAGATTAGGGTTTGGGTTTGGGTTAGGGTTAGGGTTAGGGTTAGGGTTAGGGTTAGGGTTAGGGTTAGGGTTTGGGTTAGGTTTAGGGTTACGACTAGGGTTAGGGTTAGGTTTAGGGTTAGCATTAGTTTTAGGATTAGCGTTAGGGTTAGGGTTTGTGTTTGGGTTAGAGTTAGGGTTAGGGTTAGGGTTTGGGTTGGGTTAGAGTTAGGGTTAGGGTTAGGGTTTGGGTTAGGGTTATGGTTAGCGTTAGTGTTAGGGTTAGGGTTTCGGGTTAGGGTTAGGGTTAGGGTTAGGGTTTCGGTTTGGGTTATGTTTTGGGTTAGGTTTATGGTAAGAGTTAGGGTTAGGGTCCGGGTTAGGAATAGTGTTATGGTTTGAGTTTGAATTAGGTTTAGGGTTAGCATTAGGGTTAGGGTTAGGTTTAGGATTAGTGTTTCAGTAAGGGTTAGGGTTAGGTTAAGGTTAGGGTTAGGGTTAGGTTTAGGGTTTGATTTAGGGTTAGGGTTAGGGTTAGGGTTAGGGTTAGTGTTAGTGTTAGGGTTTGGGTTAGGGTTAGGTGTACAACTAGGTTTAGGGTTAGGTTTAGGGTTAGCATTAGGTTTAGGATTAGGGTTAGGGTTAGGTTTTGTTTTAAGATTAGGGTTTGTTTTAGGGTTAGGGTTAGGGTTAGGGTTAGCGTTAGGGTTAGGATTCGGGATAGGATTAGGTTTAGGGTTTAGGTTTTCGGTTAGGTTTAGTATTAGGGTTAGGGTTAGGATTAGGGTTTGGGTTAGGGTTTAGGTTTGTTTAGGTTTAGGGTTAGGGTTAGGGTTACGGTTAGGTTTAGCTTTACGGTTAGGGTTAGGGGTATGGTTAGGGTTAGCGTTGGGGTTAGGGTTAGGGTTAGGGTTCCGATTAAAGGGAGGTGTAGAGTTTGGGTTTGGGTAAGGGTTAAGGTAAGGGTTAGGGTTAGGGTTAGGGTTAGGACTAGGATTAGGGTTAGGGTTAGGGTTAGGATTAGGGTTAGGGTTTGGGTTTGGGTTTAGGTTTGGGTTATGGTTAGGGTAAGTGTTAGGGTTACAGTTTAGGGTTAGGGTTAGGGTTAGGGTTTCGGTTTGGGTTATGTTTTGTGCTAGATTTAGGGTTAGGGTTAGGGTTTGGGTTCGGATTAGGATTAGGGTAAGGGTTTGAGTTTGAATTAGGTTTATGGTTAGCATTAAGGTTAGGGTTAGTTTTAGGATTAGTGTTTCAGTTACGGTTAGGGTTAGGGTTAAGGTTAGGGTTAGGGTTAGGTTTAGGGTTTGATTTAGGGTTAGGGTTAGGGTTAGGGTTAGTGTTAGGGTTTGGGTTAGGGTTAGGGTTACGACTAGGGTTAGTGTTAGGGTTAGATTAGGTTTAGCATTAGGGTTAGGATTAGGGTTAGGGTTAGGGTTTGGGTTAGGGTTAGGGTTAGGGTTAGGGTTAGGGTTAGGGTTAGGGTTTGGGTTAGGGTTAGGGTTAGGGTTTGGGTTAGGTTTAGGGTTGGAATTAGGATTAGGGTTAGGGTTTGTGTTAAAATTAGGGTTTGGGTTAGTGTTAGGGTTAGGGTTAGGGTTAGGGTTAGGGTTAGGGTTAGGGTTAGGTTTAGAATTAGGGTTAGGGTTAGGGTTAGGGTTAGGGTTAGGGTTAGGGTTAGGGTTAGGGTTAGGATAAGGATGAGGGTTAAGTTTAGGGTTAGGATTAGGGTTATTATTTGGGTTATGGTTTTGGTTAGTGTTAGGGTTAGGGTTTGGGTTAGTGTTAGAGTTAGGTTTTGAGTTAGGGTTAGGTTTAGGGTTAGGTTAGGGTTTGGGTTAGAGTTAGTGTTAGGGTTACGGTTTGGGTTTGGTTTAGAGTTAGGGTTAGGTTAGGCTTTGGGTTAGAGTTAGGGTTAGGGTGAGGTGTTGGATTAGGGTTATGGTTAGGGTTAGGGTTAGGATTAGGGTTAGGGTTAGGGTTCCGATTAGAGTTATGTTTAGAGTTTGGGTTTGGGTAAGGGTTAAGGTTAGGTTTAGTGTTAGGATTAGGGTTAGGGTTTGAGTTTGAGTTAGGTTTAGGGTTAGCATTAGGGTTAGGGTTAGGTTTAGGATAAGTATTTCAGTTAGGGTTAGGGTTACGGTTAGGGTTTGGGTTCGGGTTAGGGTTAGGGTTAGGCTTAGGGTTTGATTTAGGGTTAGGGTTAGGCTTAGGGTTAGTGTAAGGGTTTGGGTTAGGGTTAGGGTTAGGACTAGGGTTAGTGTTAGGGTTAGGTTTAGGGTTAGGATTAGGGTTAGGATGAGGGTTAGGGTTAGGGTTAGTGTTAGGGTTAGGGTTAGGGTTAGGGTTAGGGTTAGGGTTCGGGTTAGGGTTAGAATTATGGTTAGGGTTAAGGTTAGGGTTAGGGTTAGGGTTAGGGTTAGGGTTATTATTTGGGTTATGGTTTGTGTTAGGGTTAGGGTTAGGGTTTGGGTTAGTGTTAGAGTTAGGGTTTGAATTAGTGATAGGTTTAGGGTTAGGTTATGGTTTGGGTTAGAGTTAGGATTAGGGTTAGGGTTTGGGTTTGGTTTAGAGTTAGGTTTAGGTTAGGGTTTATGTTAGAGATAGGGTTAGCGTGAGGTGTTGGATTAGGGTTATGGTTAAGGTTAGGGTTAGGATTAGGGTTAGGTTTAGGGTTCCGATTAGAGTTTGCTTTAGAGTTTGGGTTTGGGTAAGGGTTAAGGTTAGGGTTAGGGTTAGGGTTAGGGTTAGGGTTAGGGTTAGGACTAGGATTAGGGTTAGGGTTAGGGTTAGGATTAGGGTTAGGGTTTGGGTTTAGGTTTGGGTTATGATTAGGGTAAGTGTTAGGGTTAGGGTTTAGGGTTAGGGTTAGGGATAGGGTTAAGGTTTCGGTTTCGGTTATGTTTTGGGTTAGGTTTAGGGTTACGGTTAGTGTTTGGGTTCGGGTTAGGATTAGGGTTAGGGTTTGAGTTTGAATTAGGTTTAGGGTTAGCATTAGGGTTCGGGTTAGGTTTAGGATTAGTGTTTCAGTTAGGGTTAGGGTTAGGGTTAGGGTTTGGGTTCGGGTTAGGTTTAGGATTAGGTTTAGGGTTTGATTTAGGGTTAGGGTTAGGGTTAGGGTTAGTGTTAGGGTTTGGGTTAGGGTTAGGGTTAGGGTTAGGGTTTGGGTTAGAGTTAGGGTTAGGGTTAACGTTTGAGTTAGGGATACGGTTAGGGTTAGGATTAGGTTTAGGGTTTGTGTTAAGATTAGGGTTTGGTTTAGGGTTAGGGTTAATGTTAGGGTTAGGGTTAGGGTTAGGGTTAGGGTTAGGGTTAGGATTAGGGTTAGGGTTTGTGTTTAGGTTTGGGTTATGGTTAGGGTAAGTGTTAGGGTTAGGGTTTAGGGTTAGGTTTAGGGTTAGGGTTAGGGTTTCGGTTTGGGTTATATTTTGCGTTAGGTTTAGGGTTAGGGTTAGGGTTTGGGTTCGGGTTAGGATTAGGGTTAGGGTTTGAGTTTGAATTAGGTTTAGTGTTAGCATTAGGGTTAGGGTTAGGTTTAGGATTAGTGTTTCAGTTAGGGTTAGGGTTATGTTAAGGTTAGGGTTAGGGTTAGGTTTAGGGTTTGATTTAGGATTAGGGTTAGGGTTAGGGTTAGTGTTAGGTTTTGGGTTAGGGTTAGGGTTAGGTCTAGGGTTAGTGTTAGGGTTAGGTTTAGGGTTAGCATTAGGGTTAGATTTAGGTTTAGGGTTAGGGTTTGGTTTAGGGTTAGGGTTAGGGTTAGGGTTAGGGTTTGGGTTAGTGTTAGGTTTAGGGTTAGGGTTAAGGTTAGGGTTTGGGTTAGGTTTGGGTTGGAGTTAGGTTTAGGGTTAGGGTTTGTATTAAAATTAGGGTTTGGGTTTATGTTAGGCTTAGGGTTAGGCTTAGGGTTAGGGTTAGGTTTAGAATTAGGGTTAGGGTTAGGGTTAGGATAAGGATGAGGGTTAAGTTTAGGGTTAGGATTAGGGTTATTATTTGGGTTATGGTTTTGGTTAGTGTTAGGGTTAGGGTTTGGGTTAGTGTTAGAGTTAGGGTTTGAGTTAGGGTTAGGTTTAGGGTTAGGTTAGGGTTTGGGTTAGAGTTAGTGTTAGGGTTACGGTTTGGGTTTGGTTTAGAGTTAGGGTTAGGTTAGGCTTTGGGTTAGAGTTAGGGTTAGGGTGAGGTGTTGGATTAGGGTTATGGTTAGGGTTAGGGTTAGGATTAGGGTTAGGGTTAGGGTTCCGATTAGAGTTATGTTTAGAGTTTGGGTTTGGGTAAGGGTTAAGGTTAGGTTTAGTGTCAGGATTAGGGTTAGGGTTTGAGTTTGAGTTAGGTTTAGGGTTAGCATTAGGGTTAGGGTTAGGTTTAGGATAAGTATTTCAGTTAGGGTTGGGTTACGGTTAGGGTTTGGGTTCGGGTTAGGGTTAGGGTTAGGCTTAGGGTTTGATTTAGGGTTAGGGTTAGGCTTAGGGTTAGTGTAAGGGTTTGGGTTAGGGTTAGGGTTAGGACTAGGGTTAGTGTTAGGGTTAGGTTTAGGGTTAGGATTAGGGTTAGGATGAGGGTTAGGGTTAGGGTTAGTGTTAGGGTTAGGGTTAGGGTTTGGGTTAGGGTTAGGGTTAGGGTTAGGTTTTGGGTTAGGGTTAGGGTTCGGGTTAGGGTTAGGATTAGGGTTAGGGTTTGTGTTAAGATTAGGGATTGGGTTTGGGTTAGGGTTAGGATTAGGGTTTGGGTTAGGGTTAGGGTTAGGGTTAGGGTTTGGGTTAGGGTTAGGGTTAGGATTAGGGTTAGATTTTGTGTTAAGATTAGGGTTTGGGTTTGGGTTAGGGTTAGAGTTAGGGTTAGGGTTAGGGTTAGGGTTAGGGTTAGGGTTTGGGTTAGGGTTAGGGTTACGACTAGGGTTAGGGTTAGGTTTAGGGTTAGCATTAGTTTTAGGATTAGGGTTAGGGTTAGGGTTTGGGTTTGGGTTAGAGTTACGGTTAGGGTTAGGGTTTGGGTTGCGTTAGAGTTAGGGTTAGGGTTAGGGTTTGGGATAGGGTTATGGTTAGCGTTAGTGGTAGGGTTAGGGTTTCGGGTTAGGGTTAGGGTTAGGGTTAGGGTTTCGGTTTGGGTTATGTTTTGGGTTAGGTTTATGGTTAGAGTTAGGGTTAGGGTTCGGGTTAGGAATAGTGTTATGGTTTGAGTTTGAATTAGGTTTAGGTTTAGCATTAGGGTTAGGGTTAGGTTTAGGATTAGTGTTTCAGTAAGGGTTAGGGTTAGGTTAAGGTTAGGGTTAGGGTTAGGTTTAGGCTTTGATTTAGGGTTAGGGTTAGGGATAGGGTTAGGGTTAGTGTTAGTGTTAGGGTTTGGGTTAGGGTTAGGGTTACGACTAGGCTTAGGGCTAGGTTTAGGGTTAGCATTAGTTTTAGGATTAGGGTTAGGGTTAGGTTTTGTGTTAAGATTAGGGTTTGGTTTAGGGTTAGGGTTAGGGTTAGGGTTAGGGTTAGGGTTAGGATTCGGGATAGGATTAGGTTTAGGGTTTAGGTTTTCGGTTAGGTTTAGTGTTAGGGTTAGGGTTAGGATTAGGGTTTGGGTTAGGGTTTAGGTTTGTTTAGGTTTAGGGTTAGGGTTAGGGTTACGGTTAGGTTTAGCTTTACGGTTAGGGTTAGGGTTATGGTTAGGGTTAGCGTTAGGGTTAGGGGTAGGGGTAGGGTGCCGATTAGAGGTAGGGTTAGAGTTTGGGTTTGGGTAAGGGTTAAGGTTAGGGTTAGGGTTAGGGTTAGGGTTAGGACTAGGATTAGGGTTAGGGTTAGGGTTAGGATTAGGGTTAGGGTTTGGGTTTAGGTTTGGGTTATGGTTAGGGTAAGTGTTAGGGTTACAGTTTAGGGTTAGGGTTAGGGTTAGGGTTTCGGTTTGGGTTATGTTTTGGGCTAGATTTAGGGTTATGGTTAGGGTTTGGGTTCGGATTAGGATTAGGGTTAGGGTTTGAGTTTGAATTAGGTTTATGGTTAGCATTAAGGTTAGGGTTAGTTTTAGGATTAGTGTTTCAGTTACGGTTAGGGTTAGGGTTAAGGTTAGGGTTAGGGTTAGGTTTAGGGTTTGATTTAGGGTTAGGGTTAGGGTTAGGGTTAGTGTTAGGGTTTGGGTTAGGGTTAGGGTTACGACTAGGGTTAGTGTTAGGGTTAGATGAGGTTTAGCATTAGGGTTAGGATTAGGGTTAGGGTTAGGGTTTGGGTTAGGGTTAGGGTTAGGGTTAGGGTTAGGGTTAGGGTTTGGGTTAGGGTTAGGGTTAGGGTTAGGGTTTGGGTTAGGTTTAGGGTTGGAATTAGGATTAGGGTTAGGGTTTGTGTTAAAATTAGGGTTTGGGTTAGTGTTAGGGTTAGGGTTAGGGTTAGGGTTAGGGTTAGGGTTAGGGTTAGGTTTAGAATTAGGGTTAGGGTTAGGGTTAGGATAAGGATGAGGGTTAAGGTTAGGGTTAGGATTAGGGTTATTATTTGGGTTATGGTTTGGGTTAGTGTTAGGGTTAGGGTTTGGGTTAGTGTTAGAGTGAGTGTTTGAGTTAGGGTTAGGTTTGGGTTAGGTTAGGGTTAGGGTTAGGGTTAGGGTTAGGGTTAACGTTTGAGTTAGGGTTAGGATTAGGGTTAGGATTAGGGTTAGGTTTTGTGTTAAGATTAGGGTTTGGTTTAGGGTTAGGGTTAGGGTTTGGGTTAAAGTTACGTTTAGGGTTAGGTTTTGTTTTAGGGTTAGGGTTAGGGTTAGGATTAGGTTTAGGGTTTAGGTTTTCGGTTAGGTTTTATGTTAGGGTTAGGGTTAGGATTAGGGTTTGGGTTAGGGTTTAGGTTTGGTTAGGTTTAGGGTTAGTGTTAGGGTTAGGGTTATGTTTAGGTTTAGATTTACGGTTAGGGTTAGGGTTATGGTTAGGGTTAGCGTTAGGTTTAGGGTTAGGGTTAGGGTTCCGATTAGAGTAAGGTTTAGAGTTTGGGTTTGGGTAAGGGTTAAGGTTAGGGTTAGGGTTAGGGTTAGGGTTAGGACTAGGATTAGGGTTAGGGTTAGGGTTAGGATTAGGGTTAGGGTTTGGGTTTAGGTTTGGATTATGGTTAGGGTAAGTGTTAGGGTTACAGTTTAGGGTTAGTGTTAGGGTTAGGGTTAGGGTTTCGGTTTGCGTTATGTTTTGGGCTAGATTTAGGGTTAGGGTTAGGGTTTGGGTTCGGATTAGGATTAGGGTTAGGGTTTGTGTTTGAATTATGTTTATGGTTCGCATTAAGGTTAGGGTTAGGTTTAGGATTAGTGTTTCAGTTAGGGTTAGGGTTAGGGTTAAGGTTAGGGTTAGGGTTAGGTTTAGGGTTTGATTTAGGGTTAGCGTTAGGGTTAGGGTTAGTGTTAGGGTTTGGGTTAGGGTTAGGGTTAGGATTAGGGTTAGTGTTAGGGTTAGGTTTAGGGTTAGCATTAGGGTTAGGATTAGGGTTAGGGTTAGGGTTTGGGTTAGGGTTAGGGTTAGGGTTAGGGTTAGGGTTAGGGTTTGGGTTAGGGTTATGGTTAGGGTTAGGGTTAGGCTTAGGGTTAGGGTTAGGGTTAGGGTTAGGACGAGGGTTAGTGTTAGGGTTAGGTTTAGGGTTAGCATTAGGGTTAGGATTAGGGTTAGGGTTAAGGTTAGGATTAGGGTTTGGTTGGGATTAGGGTTAGGGTTAGGGTTTGGGTTAGGTTTAGGGTTAGGGTAAGGATTAGGGTTAGGGTTTGTGTTAAGATTAGGTTTTGGGTTTGGGTTAGGGTTAGGGTTAGGGTTAGGGTTAGGGTTAGGGTTCGGGTTAGGGTTAGAATTATGGTTAGGGTTAAGGTTAGGGTTAGGGTTAGGGTTAGGGTTAGGGTTATTATTTGGGTTATGGTTTGTGTTAGGGTTAGGGTTAGGGTTTGGGTTAGTGTTAGAGTTAGGGTTTGAATTAGTGATAGGTTTAGGGTTAGGTTATGGTTTGGGTTAGAGTTAGGATTAGGGTTAGGGTTTGGGTTTGGTTTAGAGTTAGGTTTAGGTTAGGGTTTATGTTAGAGATAGGGTTAGCGTGAGGTGTTGGATTAGGGTTATGGTTAAGGTTAGGGTTAGGATTAGGGTTAGGTTTAGGGTTCCGAGTAGAGTTTGGTTTAGAGTTTGGGTTTGGGTAGGGGTTAAGGTTAGGGTTAGGGTTAGGGTTAGGGTTAGGGTTAGGGTTAGGACTAGGATTAGGGTTAGGGTTAGGGTTAGGATTAGGGTTAGGGTTTGGGTTTAGGTTTGGGTTATGATTAGGGTAAGTGTTAGGGTTAGGGTTTAGGGTTAGGGTTAGGGATAGGGTTAAGGTTTCGGTTTCGGTTATGTTTTGGGTTAGGTTTAGGGTTACGGTTAGTGTTTGGGTTCGGGTTAGGATTAGGGTTAGGGTTTGAGTTTGAATTAGGTTTAGGGTTAGCATTAGGGTTCGGGTTAGGTTTAGGATTAGTGTTTCAGTTAGGGTTAGGGTTAGGGTTAGGGTTTGGGTTCGGGTTAGGTTTAGGATTAGGTTTAGGGTTTGATTTAGGGTTAGGGTTAGGGTTAGGGTTAGTGTTAGGGTTTGGGTTAGGGTTAGGGTTAGGGTTAGGGTTTGGGTTAGAGTTAGGGTTAGGGTTAACGTTTGAGTTAGGGATACGGTTAGGGTTAGGATTAGGTTTAGGGTTTGTGTTAAGATTAGGGTTTGGTTTAGGGTTAGGGTTAATGTTAGGGTTAGGGTTAGGGTTAGGGTTAGGGTTAGGGTTAGGATTAGGGTTAGGGTTTGTGTTTAGGTTTGGGTTATGGTTAGGGTAAGTGTTAGGGTTAGGGTTTAGGGTTAGGTTTAGGGTTAGGGTTAGGGTTTCGGTTTGGGTTATATTTTGCGTTAGGTTTAGGGTTAGGGTTAGGGTTTGGGTTCGGGTTAGGATTAGGGTTAGGGTTTGAGTTTGAATTAGGTTTAGTGTTAGCATTAGGGTTAGGGTTAGGTTTAGGATTAGTGTTTCAGTTAGGGTTAGGGTTATGTTAAGGTTAGGGTTAGGGTTAGGTTTAGGGTTTGATTTAGGGTTAGGGTTAGGGTTAGGGTTAGTGTTAGGTTTTGGGTTAGGGTTAGGGTTAGGTCTAGGGTTAGTGTTAGGGTTAGGTTTAGGGTTAGCATTAGGGTTAGATTTAGGTTTAGGGTTAGGGTTTGGTTTAGGGTTAGGGTTAGGGTTAGGGTTAGGGTTTGGGTTAGTGTTAGGTTTAGGGTTAGGGTTAGGGTTAGGGTTTGGGTTAGGTTTGGGTTGGAGTTAGGTTTAGGGTTAGGGTTTGTATTAAAATTAGGGTTTGGGTTTATGTTAGGCTTAGGGTTAGGCTTAGGGTTAGGGTTAGGTTTAGAATTAGGGTTAGGGTTAGGGTTAGGATAAGGATGAGGGTTAAGTTTAGGGTTAGGATTAGGGTTATTATTTGGGTTATGGTTTTGGTTAGTGTTAGGGTTAGGGTTTGGGTTAGTGTTAGAGTTAGGGTTTGAGTTAGGGTTAGGTTTAGGGTTAGGTTAGGGTTTGGGTTAGAGTTAGTGTTAGGGTTACGGTTTGGGTTTGGTTTAGAGTTAGGGTTAGGTTAGGCTTTGGGTTAGAGTTAGGGTTAGGGTGAGGTGTTGGATTAGGGTTATGGTTAGGGTTAGGGTTAGGATTAGGGTTAGGGTTAGGGTTCCGATTAGAGTTATGTTTAGAGTTTGGGTTTGGGTAAGGGTTAAGGTTAGGTTTAGTGTCAGGATTAGGGTTAGGGTTTGAGTTTGAGTTAGGTTTAGGGTTAGCATTAGGGTTAGGGTTAGGTTTAGGATAAGTATTTCAGTTAGGGTTAGGGTTACGGTTAGGGTTTGAGTTCGTTGTTAGGGTTAGGGTAAGGCTTAGGGTTTGATTTAGGGTTAGGGTTAGGCTTAGGGTTAGTGTAAGGGTTTGGGTTAGGGTTAGGGTTAGGACTAGGGTTAGTGTTAGGGTTAGGTTTAGGGTTAGGATTAGGGTTAGGATGAGGGTTAGGGTTAGGGTTAGTGTTAGGGTTAGGGTTAGGGTTTGGGTTAGGGTTAGGGTTAGGGTTAGGTTTTGGGTTAGGGTTAGGGTTCGGGTTAGGGTTAGGATTAGGGTTAGGGTTTGTGTTAAGATTAGGGATTGGGTTTGGGTTAGGGTTAGGATTAGGGTTTGGGTTAGGGTTAGGGTTAGGGTTAGGGTTTGGGTTAGGGTTAGGGTTAGGATTAGGGTTAGATTTTGTGTTAAGATTAGGGTTTGGGTTTGGGTTAGGGTTAGGGTTAGGGTTAGGGTTAGGGTTAGGGTTAGGGTTTGGGTTAGGGTTAGGGTTACGACTAGGGTTAGGGTTAGGTTTAGGGTTAGCATTAGTTTTAGGATTAGGGTTAGGGTTAGGGTTTGGGTTTGGGTTAGAGTTAGGGTTAGGGTTAGGGTTTGGGTTGGGTTAGAGTTAGGGTTAGGGTTAGGGTTTGGGATAGGGTTATGGTTAGCGTTAGTGTTAGGGTTAGGGTTTCGGCTTAGGGTTAGGGTTAGGGTTAGGGTTTCGGTTTGGGTTATGTTTTGGGTTAGGTTTATGGTTAGAGTTAGGGTTAGGGTTCGGGTTAGCAATACTGTTATGGTTTGAGTTTGAATTAGGTTTAGGTTTAGCATTAGGGTTAGGGTTAGGTTTAGGATTAGTGTTTCAGTAAGGGTTAGGGTTAGGTTAAGGTTAGGGTTAGGGTTAGGTTTAGGGTTTGATTTATGGTTAGGGTTAGGGTTAGGGTTAGGGTTAGTGTTAGTGTTAGGGTTTGGGTTAGGGTTAGGGTTACGACTAGGTTTAGGGTTAGGTTTAGGTTTAGCATTAGTTTTAGGATTAGGGTTAGGGTTAGGTTTTGTGTTAAGATTAGGGTTTGGTTTAGGGTTAGGGTTAGGGTTAGGGTTAGGGTTAGGGTTAGGATTCGGGATAGGATTAGGTTTAGGGTTTAGGTTTTCGGTTAGGTTTAGTGTTAGGGTTAGGGTTAGGATTAGGGTTTGGGTTAGGGTTTAGGTTTGTTTAGGTTTAGGGTTAGGGTTAGGGTTACGGTTAGGTTTAGCTTTACGGTTAGGGTTAGGGTTATGGTTAGGGTTAGCGTTAGGTTTAGGGTTAGGGTTAGGGTTCCGATTAGAGTTAGGTTTAGAGTTTGGGTTTGGGTAAGGGTTAAGGTTAGGGTTAGGGTTAGGGTTAGGGTTAGGACTAGGATTAGGGTTAGGGTTAGGGTTAGGATTAGGGTTAGGGTTTGGGTTTAGGTTTGGGTTATGGTTAGGGTAAGTGTTAGGGTTACAGTTTAGGGTTAGGGTTAGGGTTAGGGTTTCGGTTTGGGTTATGTTTTGGGCTAGATTTAGGGTTAGGGTTAGGGTTTGGGTTCGGATTAGGATTAGGGTTAGGGTTTGAGTTTGAATTAGGTTTATGGTTAGCATTAAGGTTAGGGTTAGTTTTAGGATTAGTGTTTCAGTTACGGTTAGGGTT
>JAJHUQ010000032.1:15255000-15282500 GCA_035773235.1 Eospalax fontanierii
TAGGTTTAGGGTTTGATTTAGGGTTAGGGTTAGGGTTAGGGTTACTGTTAGGTTTTGGGTTAGGGTTAGGGTTAGGTCTAGGGTTAGTGTTAGGGTTAGGTTTAGGGTTAGCATTAGGGTTAGATTTAGGTTTAGGGTTAGGGTTTGGTTTAGGGTTAGGGTTAGGGTTTGTGTTAGTGTTAGGTTTAGGGTTAGGGTTAGGGTTAGGGTTTGGGTTAGGTTTGGGTTGGAGTTAGGTTTAGGGTTAGGGTTTGTGTTAAAATTAGGCTTTGAGTTTGTGTTAGGCTTAGGGTTAGGCTTAGGGTTAGGGTTAGGTTTAGAATTAGGGTTAGGGTTAGGGTTAGGATAAGGATGAGGGTTAAGTTTAGGATTTGGATTAGGGTTATTATTTGGGTTATGGTTTTGGTTAGTGTTAGGGTTAGGGTTTGGGTTAGTGTTAAATTTAGGGTTTGAGTTAGGGTTAGGTTTAGGGTTAGGTTAGGGTTTGGGTTAGAGTTAGGGTTAGGGTTACGGTTTGGGTTTGGTTTAGAGTTAGGGTTAGGTTAGGCTTTGGGTTAGAGTTAGGGTTAGGGTGAGGTGTTGGATTAGGGTTATGGTTAGGGTTAGGGTTAGGATTAGGGTTAGGGTTAGGGTTCCGATTAGAGTTATGTTTAGAGTTTGGGTTTGGGTAAGGGTTAAGGTTAGGTTTAGTGTTAGGATTAGGGTTAGGGTTTGAGTTTGAGTTAGGTTTAGGGTTAGCATTAGGGTTAGGGTTAGGTTTAGGATAAGTATTTCAGTTAGGGTTAGCGTTACGGTTAGGGTTTGGGTTCGGGTTAGGGTTAGGGTTATGGTTAGGGTTTGATTTAGGGTTAGGGTTAGGCTTAGGGTTAGTGTAAGGGTTTGGGTTAGGGTTAGGGTTAGGACTAGGGTTAGTGTTAGGGTTAGGTTTAGGGTTAGGATTAGGGTTAGGATGAGGGTTAGGGTTAGGGTTAGTGTTAGGGTTAGGGTTAGTGTTTGGGTTAGGGTTAGGGTTAGGGTTAGGTTTTGGGTTAGGGTTAGGGTTAGGATTAGGGTTAGGGTTTGTGTTAAGATTAGGGATTTGGTTTGGGTTAGGGTTAGGATTAGGGTTTGGGTTAGGGTTAGGGTTAGGGTTTGGGTTAAAGTTACGTTTAGGGTTAGGTTTTGTTTTAGGGTTAGGGTTAGGGTTAGGATTAGGTTTAGGGTTTAGGTTTTCGGTTAGGTTTAGTGTTAGGGTTAGGGTTAGGATTAGGGTTTGGGTTAGGGTTTAGGTTTGGTTAGGTTTAGGGTTAGGGTTAGGGTTAGGGTTATGGTTAGGTTTAGATTTACGGTTAGGGTTAGGGTTATGGTTAGGGTTAGCGTTAGGTTTAGGGTTAGGGTTAGGGTTCCGATTAGAGTAAGGTTTAGAGTTTGGGTTTGGGTAAGGGTTAAGGTTAGGGTTAGGGTTAGGGTTAGGGTTAGGACTAGGATTAGGGTTAGGGTTAGGGTTAGGATTAGTGTTAGGGTTTGGGTTTAGGTTTGGATTATGGTTAGGGTAAGTGTTAGGGTTACAGTTTAGGGTTAGGGTTAGGGTTAGGGTTAGGGTTTCGGTTTGCGTTATGTTTTGGGCTAGATTTAGGGTTAGGGTTAGGGTTTGGGTTCGGATTAGGATTAGGGTTAGTGTTTGAGTTTGAATTATGTTTATGGTTCGCATTAAGGTTACGGTTAGGTTTAGGATTAGTGTTTCAGTTAGGGTTAGGGTTAGGGTTAAGGTTAGGGTTAGGGTTAGTGTTAGAGTGAGGGTTTGAGTTAGGGTTAGGTTTGGGTTAGGTTAGGGTTAGGGTTAGGGTTAGGGTTAACGTTTGAGTTAGGGTTACGGTTAGGGTTAGGATTAGGGTTAGGTTTTGTGTTAAGATTAGGGTTTGGTTTAGGGTTAGGGTTAGGGTTTGGGTTAAAGTTACGTTTAGGGTTAGGTTTTGTTTTAGGGTTAGGGTTAGGGTTAGGATAAGGTTTAGGGTTTAGGTTTTCGGTTAGGTTAAGTGTAAGGGTAAGGGTTAGGATTAGGGTTTGGGTTAGGGTTTAGGTTTGGTTAGGTTTAGGGTTAGGGTTAGGGTTAGGGTAATGGTTAGGTTTAGATTTACGGTTAGGGTTAGGGTTATGGTTAGGGTTAGCGTTAGGTTTAGGGTTAGGGTTAGGGTTCCGATTAGAGTAAGGTTTAGAGTTTGGGTTTGGGTAAGGGTTAAGGTTAGGGTTAGGGTTAGGGTTAGGGTTAGGGTTAGGACTAGGATTAGGGTTAGGGTTAGGGTTAGGATTAGTGTTAGGGTTTGGGTTTAGGTTTGGATTATGGTTAGGGTATGTGTTAGGGTTACAGTTTAGGGTTAGGGTTAGGGTTAAGGTTAGGGTTTCGGTTTGCGTTATGTTTTGGGCTAGATTTAGGGTTAGGGTTAGGGTTTGGGTTCGGATTAGGATTAGGGTTAGGGTTTGAGTTTGAATTATGTTTATGGTTCGCATTAAGGTTAGGGTTAGGTTTAGGATTAGTGTTTCAGTTAGGGTTAGGGTTAGGGTTAAGGTTAGGGTTAGGGTTAGGTTTAGGGTTTGATTTAGGGTTAGCGTTAGGGTTAGGGTTAGTGTTAGGGTTTGGGTTAGGGTTAGGGTTAGGATTAGGGTTAGTGTTAGGGTTAGGTTTAGGGTTAGCATTAGCGTTAGGATTAGGGTCAGGGTGAGGGTTTGGGTTAGGCTTAGGGTTAGGATTGGGGTTAGGGTTAGGGTTAGGGTTTGGGTTAGGGTTGCGGTTAGGGTTAGGGTTAGGCTTAGGGCTAGGGTTAGGGTTAGGGTTAGGACGAGGGTTAGTGTTAGGGTTAGGTTTAGGGTTAGCATTAGGGTTAGGATTAGGGTTAGGGTTAAGGTTAGGATTAGGGTTTGGTTGGGATTAGGGTTAGGGTTAGAGTTTGGGTTAGGTTTAGGGTTAGGGTAAGGATTAGGGTTAGGGTTTGTGTTAAGATTAGGTATTGGGTTTGGGTTAGGGTTAGGGTTAGGGTTAGGGTTAGGGTTCGGGTTAGGGTTAGAATTATGGTTAGGGTTAAGGTTAGGGTTAGGGTTAGGGTTAGGGTTAGGGTTATTATTTGGGTTATGGTTTGTGTTAGGGTTAGGGTTAGGGTTTGGGTTAGTGTTAGAGTTAGGGTTTGAATTAGTGTTAGGTTTAGGTTTAGGTTATGGTTTGGGTTAGAGTTAGGATTAGGGTTAGGGTTTGGGTTTGGTTTAGAGTTAGGTTTAGGTTAGGGTTTAGGTTAGAGATAGGGTTAGCGTGAGGTGTTGGATTAGGGTTATGGTTAAGGTTAGGGTTAGGATTAAGGTTAGGTTTAGGGTTCCGAGTAGAGTTTGGTTTAGAGTTTGGGTTTGGGTAAGGGTTAAGGTTAGGGTTAGGGTTAGGGTTAGGGTTAGGACGAGGGTTAGTGTTAGGGTTAGGTTTAGGGTTAGCATTAGGGTTATGATTAGGGTTAGGGTTAAGGTTAGGATTAGGGTTTGGTTGGGATTAGGGTTAGTGTTAGGGTTTGGGTTAGGTTTAGGGTTAGGGTAAGGATTAGAGTTAGGGTTTGTGTTAAGATTAGGTTTTGGGTTTGGGTTAGGGTTAGGGTTAGGGTTAGGGTTAGGGTTCGGGTTAGGGTTAGAATTATGGTTAGGGTTAAGGTTAGGGTTAGGGTTAGGGTTAGGGTTAGGGTTATTATTTGGGTTATGGTTTGTGTTAGGGTTAGGGTTAGGGTTTGGGTTAGTGTTAGAGTTAGGGTTTGAATTAGTGATAGGTTTAGGTTTAGGTTATGGTTTGGGTTAGAGTTAGGATTAGGGTTAGGGTTTGGGTTTGGTTTAGAGTTAGGTTTAAGTTAGGGTTTAGATTAAAGATAGGGTTAGCGTGAGGTGTTGGATTAGGGTTATGGTTAAGGTTAGGGTTAGGATTAGGGTTAGGTTTAGGGTTCTGATTAGAGTTTGGTTTAGAGTTTGGGTTTGGGTAAGGGTTAAGGTTAGGGTTAGGGTTAGGGTTAGGGTTAGGGTTAGGACTAGGATTAGGGTTAGGGTTAGGGTTAGGATTAGGGTTAGGGTTTGGGTTTAGGTTTGGGTTATGATTAGGGTAAGTGTTAGGGTTAGGGTTTAGTGTTAGGGTTCGGGATAGGGTTAAGGTTTCGGTTTCGGTTATGTTTTGGGTTAGGTTTAGGGTTACGGTTAGGGTTTGGGTTCGGGTTAGGATTAGGGTTAGGGTTTGAGTTTGAATTAGGTTTAGGGTTAGCATTACGGTTCGGGGTAGGTTTAGGATTAGTGTTTCAGTTAGGGTTAGGGTTAGGGTTAGGGTTTGGGTTCGGGTTAGGTTTAGGATTAGGTTTAGGGTTTGATTTAGGGTTAGGGTTAGGGTTAGGGTTAGTGTTAGGGTTTGGGTTAGGTTTAGGGTTAGGTTAGGGTTTGGGTTAGAGTTAGGGTTAGGGTTACGGTTTGGGTTTGGTTTAGAGTTAGGGTTAGGTTAGGCTTTGGGTTAGAGTTAGGGTTAGGGTGAGGTGTTGGATTAGGGTTATGGTTAGGGTTAGGGTTAGGATTAGGGTTAGGGTTAGGGTTCCGATTAGAGTTATGTTTAGAGTTTGGGTTTGGGTAAGGGTTAAGGTTAGGTTTAGTGTTAGGATTAGGGTTAGGGTTTGAGTTTGAGTTAGGTTTAGGGTTAGCATTAGGGTTAGGGTTAGGTTTAGGATAAGTATTTCAGTTAGGGTTAGCGTTACGGTTAGGGTTTGGGTTCGGGTTAGGGTTAGGGTTATGGTTAGGGTTTGATTTAGGGTTAGGGTTAGGCTTAGGGTTAGTTTAAGGGTTTGGGTTAGGGTTAGGGTTAGGACTAGGGTTAGTGTTAGGGTTAGGTTTAGGTTTAGGATTAGGGTTAGGTTGAGGGTTAGGGTTAGGGTTAGGGTTAGGGTTAGGGTTAGGGTTTGGGTTAGGGTTAGGGTTAGGGTTAGGTTTTGGGTTAGGGTTAGGGTTAGGATTAGGGTTAGGGTTTGTGTTAAGATTAGGGATTTGGTTTGGGTTAGGGTTAGGATTAGGGTTTGGGTTAGGGTTAGGGTTAGGGTTTGGGTTAAAGTTACGTTTAGGGTTAGGTTTTGTTTTAGGGTTAGGGTTAGGGTTAGGATTAGGTTTAGGGTTTAGGTTTTCGGTTAGGTTTAGTGTTAGGGTTAGGGTTAGGATTAGGGTTTGGGTTAGGGTTTAGGTTTGGTTAGGTTTAGGGTTAGGGTTAGGGTTAGGGTTATGGTTAGGTTTAGATTTACGGTTAGGGTTAGGGTTATGGTTAGGGTTAGCGTTAGGTTTAGTGTTAGTGTTAGGGTTCCGATTAGAGTAAGGTTTAGAGTTTGGGTTTGGGTAAGGGTTAAGGTTAGGGTTAGGGTTAGGGTTAGGGTTAGGGTTAGGACTAGGATTAGGGTTAGGGTTAGGGTTAGGATTAGTGTTAGGGTTTGGGTTTAGGTTTGGATTATGGTTAGGGTAAGTGTTAGGGTTACAGTTTAGGGTTAGGGTTAGGGTTAGGGTTAGGGTTTCGGTTTGCGTTATGTTTTGGGCTAGATTTAGGGTTAGGGTTAGGGTTTGGGTTCGGATTAGGATTAGGGTTAGGGTTTGAGTTTGAATTATGTTTATGGTTCGCATTAAGGTTAGGGTTAGGTTTAGGATTAGTGTTTCAGTTAGGGTTAGGGTTAGGGTTAAGGTTAGGGTTAGGGTTAGGTTTAGGGTTTGATTTAGGGTTAGCGTTAGGGTTAGGGTTAGTGTTAGGGTTTGGGTTAGGGTTAGGGTTAGGATTAGGGTTAGTGTTAGGGTTAGGTTTAGGGTTAGCATTAGGGTTAGGATTAGGGTTAGGGTTAGGGTTTGGGTTAGGGTTAGGGTTAGGATTAGGGTTAGGGTTAGGGTTAGGGTTTGGGTTAGGGTTAGGGTTAGGGTTTGGGTTAGGGTTATGGTTAGGGTTAGGGTTAGGCTTAGGGTTAGGGTTAGGGTTAGGGTTAGGACGAGGGTTAGTGTTAGGGTTAGGTTTAGGGTTAGCATTAGGGTTAGGATTAGGTTTAGGGTTAAGGTTAGGATTAGGGTTTGGTTGGGATTAGGGTTAGGGTTAGGGTTTGGGTTAGGTTTAGGGTTAGGGTAAGGATTAGGGTTAGGGTTTGTGTTAAGACTAGGTTTTGGGTTAGGGTAAGGGCTAGGGTTAGGGTTAGGGTTAGAATTATGGTTAGGTTTAAGGTTAGGGTTAGGGTTAGGGCAAGGGTTAGGGTTATTATTTGGGTTATGGGTTGTGTTAGGGTTAGGGTTAGGGTTTGGGTTAGTGTTAGAGTTAGGGTTTGAATTAGTGATAGGTTTAGGTTTAGGTTATGGTTTGGGTTAGAGTTAGGATTAGGGTTAGGGTTTGGGTTTGGTTTAGAGTTAGGTTTAGGTTAGGGTTTAGGTTAGAGATAGGGTTAGCGTGAGGTGTTGGATTAGGGTTATGGTTAAGGTTAGGGTTAGGATTAGGGTTAGGTTTAGGGTTCCGAGTAGAGTTTGGTTTTGAGTTTGGGTTTGGGTAAGGGTTAAGGTTAGGGTTAGGGTTAGGGTTAGGGTTAGGACGAGGGTTAGTGTTAGGGTTAGGTTTAGGGTTAGCATTAGGGTTAGGATTAGGGTTAGGGTTAAGGTTAGGATTAGGGTTTGGTTGGGATTAGGGTTAGGGTTAGGGTTTGGGTTAGGTTTAGGGTTAGGGTAAGGATTAGATTTAGGGCTTGTGTTAAGATTAGGTTTTGGGTTTGGGTTAGGGTTAGGGTTAGGGTTAGGGTTAGGGTTCGGGTTAGGGTTAGAATTATGGTTAGGGTTAAGGTTAGGGTTAGGGTTAGGGTTAGGGTTAGGGTTATTATTTGGGTTATGGTTTGTGTTAGGGTTAGGGTTAGGGTTTGGGTTAGTGTTAGAGTTAGGGTTTGAATTAGTGATAGGTTTAGGTTTAGGTTATGGTTTGGGTTAGGGTTAGGATTAGGGTTACGGTTTGGGTTTGGTTTAGAGTTAGGATTAGGTTAGGGTTTAGATTAAAGATAGGGTTAGCGTGAGGGGTTGGATTAGGGTTATGGTTAAGGTTAGGGTTAGGATTAGGGTTAGGTTTAGGGTTCCGATTAGAGTTTGGTTTAGAGTTTGGGTTTGGGTAAGGGTTAAGGTTAGGGTTAGGGTTAGGGTTAGGGTTAGGGTTAGGACTAGGATTAGGGTTAGGGTTAGGGTTAGGATTAGGGTTAGGGTTTGGGTTTAGGTTTGGGTTATGATTAGGGTAAGTGTTAGGGTTAGGGTTTAGTGTTAGGGTTCGGGATAGGGTTAAGGTTTCGGTTTCGGTTATGTTTTCGGTTAGGTTTAGGGTTACGGTTAGGGTTTGGGTTCGGGTTAGGATTAGGGTTAGGGTTTGAGTTTGAATTAGGTTTAGGGTTAGCATTAGGGTTCGGGTTAGGTTTAGGATTAGTGTTTCAGTTAGGGTTAGGGTTAGGGTTAGGGTTTGGGTTCGGGTTAGGTTTAGGATTAGGTTTAGGGTTTGATTTAGGGTTAGGGTTAGGGTTAGGGTTAGTGTTAGGGTTTGGGTTAGGGTTAGGGTTAGGGTTAGGGTTTGGGTTAGAGTTAGGGTTAGGGTTAACGTTTGAGTTAGGGATACGGTTAGGGTTAGGATTAGGTTTAGGGTTTGTGTTAAGATTATTGTTTGGTTTAGGGTTAGGGTTAATGTTAGGGTTAGGGTTAGGGTTAGGGTTAGGGTTAGGGCTAGGGTTTGTGTTTAGGTTTGGGTTATGGTTACGGTAAGTGTTAGGGTTAGGGACTAGTATTAGGTTCAGGGTTAGGTTTAGCGTGTCGGTTTGGGTTATATTTTGCGTTAGGTTTAGTGTTAGGGTTAGGGTTAGGGTTTGGGTTCGGGTTAGGATTAGGGTTAGGGTTTGAGTTTGAATTAGGTTTAGGGTTAGCATTAGGGTTAGGGTTAGGTTTAGGATTAGTGTTTCAGTTAGGGTTAGGGTTATGTTAAGGTTAGGGTTAGGGTTAGGTTTAGGGTTAGATTTAGGGTTTGGGTTAGGGTTAGGGTTAGTGTTAGGTTTTGGGTTAGGGTTAGGGTTAGGTCTAGGGTTAGTGTTAGGGTTAGGTTTAGGGTTAGCATTAGGGTTAAATTTAGGTTTAGGGTTAGGGTTTGTTTTAGGGTTAGGGTTAGGGTTAGGGTTAGGGTTTGGGTTAGTGTTAGGTTTAGGGTTAGGGTTAGGGTTAGGGTTTGGGTTAGGTTTGGGTTGGAGTTAGGTTTAGGGTTAGGGTTTGTGTTAAAATTAGGGTTTGGGTTTGTGTTAGGCTTAGGGTTAGGCTTAGGGTTAGGGTTAGGTTTATAATTAGGGTTAGGGTTAAGTTTAGGATAAGGATGAGGGTTAAGTTTAGGGTTAGGATTAGGGTTATTATTTGGGTTATGGTTTTGGTTAGTGTTAGGGTTAGGGTTTGGGTTAGTGTTAGAGTTAGGGTTTGAGTTAGGGTTAGGTTCAGGGTTAGGTTAGGTTTTGGGTTAGAGTTAGGGTTAGGGTTACGGTTTGGGTTTGGTTTAGAGTTAGGGTTAGGTTAGGCTTTGGGTTAGAGTTAGGGTTAGGGTGAGGTGTTGGATTAGGGTTATGGTTAGGGTTAGGGTTAGGATTAGGGTTAGGGATAGGGTTCCGATTAGAGTTATGTTTAGAGTTTGGGTTTGGGTAAGGGTTAAGGTTAGGTTTAGTGTTAGGATTAGGGTTAGGGTTTGAGTTTGAGTTAGGTTTAGGGTTAGCATTAGGGTTAGGGTTAGGTTTAGGATAAGTATTTCAGTTAGGGTTAGGGTTACGGTTAGGGTTTGGGTTCGGGTTACAGTTAGGGTTAGGGTTAGGGTTTGATTTAGGGTTAGGGTTAGGCTTAGGGTTAGTGTAAGGGTTTGGGTTAGGGTTAGGGTTAGGACTAGGGTTAGTGTTACGGTTAGGTTTAGGGTTAGGATTAGGGTTAGGATGAGGGTTAGGGTTAGGGTTAGTGTTAGGGTTAGGGTTAGGGTTTGGGTTAGGGTTAGTGTTAGGGTTAGGTTTTGGGTTAGGGTTAGGGTTAGGGTTAGGGGTAGGATTAGGGTTAGGGTTTGTGTTAAGATTAGGGATGGGGTTTGGGTTAGGGTTAGGATTGGGGTTTGTGTTAGGGTTAGGGTTAGGGTTAGGGTTTGGGTTAGGGTTAGGGTTAGAGTTAGGATTAGGGTTAGATTTTGTGTTAAGATTAGGGTTTGGGTTTGTGTTAGGGTTAGGGTTTGGGTTGGGGTTAGGGTTAGGGTTAGGATTAGGGTTAGGGTTAGGGTTAGGGTTTGGATAAGGGTTAGGGTTAGGGTTAGGGTTAGGCTTAGGGTTAGGGTTTGGGTTAGGCTTAGGGTTACCACTTGCGTTAGGGTTAGGTTTAGGGTTAGCATTAGTTTTAGGTTTAGGGTTAGGGTTAGGGTTTGGGTTTGGGTTAGAGTTAGGGTTAGGGTTAGGGTTTGGGTTGGGTTAGAGTTAGGGTTAGGGTTAGGGTTTGGGTTAGGGTTATGGTTAGCGTTAGTGTTAGGGTTAGGGTATAGGCGTAGGGTTAGGGTTAGGGTTAGGTTTTCGGTTTGGGTTATGTTTTGGGTTAGGTTTATGGTTAGAGTTAGGGTTTGGGTTCGGGTTAGGAATAGGGTCATGGTTTGAGTTTGAATTAGGTTTAGGGTTAGCATTAGGGTTAGGGTTAGGTTTAGGATTAGTGTTTCAGTAAGGGTTAGGGTTAGGTTAAGGTTAGGGTTAGGGTTAGGTTTAGGGTTTGATTTAGGGTTAGGGTTAGGGTTAGGGTTAGGGTTAGTGTTAGTGTTAGGGTTTGGGTTAGGGTTAGGGTTACGACAAGGTTTAGGGTTAGGTTTAGGGTTAGCATTAGTTTTAGGATTAGGGTTAGGGTTAGGGTTTGGGTTTGGGTTAGGGTTAGGGTTAGGGTTAGGGTTAGGGTTTGGGTTAGGGTTAGGGTTAGTGTTAACGTTTGAGTTAGGGTTACGGTTAGGGTTAGGATTAGGGTTAGGCTTTGTGTTAAGATTAGGGTTTGGTTTAGGGTTAGGGTTAGGGTTAGGGTTAGGGGTAGGGTTAGGGTTAGTGTTAGGGTTAGGATTAGGGATAGGATTAGGTTTAAGGTTTAGGTTTTTGGTTAGGTTTAGTGTTAGGGTTAGGGTTAGGATTAGGGTTTGGGTTAGGTTTTAGGTTTGGTTAGGTTTAGGGTTAGGGTTAGGGTTATGGTTAGGTTTAGCTTTACGGTTAGGGTTAGGGTTATGGTTAGGGTTAGCGTTAGGTTTAGGGTTAGGTTTAGGGTTCCGATTAGAGTTAGGTTTAGAGTTTGGGTTTGAGTAAGGGTTAAGGTTAGGGTTAGGGTTAGGGTTAGGACTAGGATTAGGGTTAGGGTTAGGGTTAGGATTAGGGTTAGGGTTTGGGTTTAGGTTTGGATTATGGTTAGGGTAAATGTTAGAGTTACAGTTTAGGGTTAGGGTTAGGGTTAGGGTTAGGGTTTCGGTTTGCGTTATGTTTTGGGCTAGATTTAGGGTTAGGGTTATGGTTTGGGTTCGGATTAGGATTAGGGTTAGGGTTTGAGTTTGAATTAGGTTTAGGGTTAGCATTAGGGTTAGGGTTAGGTTTAGGATTAGTGTTTCAGTTAGCGTTAGGGTTAGGTTAAGGTTAGGGTTAGGGTTAGGTTTAGGGTTTGATTTAGGGTTAGGGTTAGGGTTAGGGTTAGGGTTAGGGTTAGGGTTTGGGTTAGGGTTAGGGTTAGGACTAGGGTTAGTGTTAGGGTTAGATTAGGTTTAGCATTAGGGTTAGGATTAGGGTTAGGGTTAGGGTTTGGGTTAGGGTTAGGGTTAGGGTTAGGGTTAGGGTTAGGGTTAGCATTAGGGTTTGGGTTAGGGTTAGGTTTAGGGTTAGGGTTTGGGTTAGGTTTAGGGTTAGGGTAAGGATTAGGGTTAGGGTTTGTGTTAAGATTAGGTTTTGGGTTTGGGTTAGGGTTAGGGTTAGGGTTAGGGTTAGGGTTCGGGTTAGGGTTAGAATTATGGTTAGGGTTAGGACGAGGGTTAGTGTTAGGGTTAGGTTTAGGGTTAGCATTAGGGTTAGGATTAGGGTTAGGGTTAAGGTTAGGATTAGGGTTTGGTTGGGATTAGGGTTAGGGTTAGGGTTAGGGTTTGGGTTAGGTTTAGGGTTAGGGTAAGGATTAGGGTTAGGGTTTGTGTTAAGATTAGGTTTTGGGTTTGGGTTAGGGTTAGGGTTAGGGTTAGGGTTAGGGTTAGGGTTCGGGTTAGGGTTAGAATTATGGTTAGGGTTAAGGTTAGGGTTAGGGTTAGGGTTAGGGTTAGGGTTATTATTTGGGTTATGGTTTGTGTTAGGGTTAGGGTTAGGGTTTGGGTTAGTGTTAGAGTTAGGGTTTGAATTAGTGATAGGTTTAGGTTTAGGTTATGGTTTGGGTTAGAGTTAGGATTAGGGTTAGGGTTTGGGTTTGGTTTAGAGTTAGGTTTAGGTTAGGGTTTAGGTTAGAGATAGGGTTAGCGTGAGGTGTTGGATTAGGGTTATGGTTAAGGTTAGGGTTAGGATTAGGGTTAGGTTTAGGGTTCCGAGTAGAGTTTGGTTTAGAGTTTGGGTTTGGGTAGGGGTTAAGGTTAGGGTTACGGTTAGGGTTAGGGTTAGGGTTAGGACTAGGATTAGGGTTAGGGTTAGGGTTAAGATTAGGGTTAGGGTTTGGGTTTAGGTTTGGGTTATGATTAGGGTAAGTGTTAGGGTTAGGGTTTAGGGTTAGGGTTAGGGATAGGGTTAAGGTTTCGGTTTCGGTTATGTTTTGGGTTAGGTTTAGGGTTACGGTTAGGGTTTGGGTTCGGGTTAGGATTAGGGTTAGGGTTTGAGTTTGAATTAGGTTTAGGGTTAGCATTAGGGTTCGGGTTAGTTTTAGGATTAGTGTTTCAGTTAGCGTTAGGGTTAGGGTTAGGGTTTGGGTTCGGGTTAGGTTTAGGATTAGGTTTAGGGTTTGATTTAGGGTTAGGGTTAGGGTTAGGGTTAGTGTTAGGGTTTGGGTTAGGGTTAGGGTTAGGGTTAGGGTTTGGGTTAGAGTTAGGGTTAGGGTTAACGTTTGAGTTAGGGATACGGTTAGGGTTAGGATTAGGTTTAGGGTTTGTGTTAAGATTAGGGTTTGGTTTAGGGTTAGGGTTAATGTTAGGGTTAGGGTTAGGGTTAGGGTTAGGGTTAGGATTAGGGTTAGGGTTTGTGTTTAGGTTTGGGTTATGGTTAGGGTAAGTGTTAGGGTTAGGGTTTAGGGTTAGGTTTAGGGTTAGGGTTAGGGTTTCGGTTTGGGTTATATTTTGCGTTAGGTTTAGGGTTAGGGTTAGGGTTTGGGTTCGGGTTAGGATTAGGGTTAGGGTTTGAGTTTGAATTAGGTTTAGGGTTAGCATTAGGGTTAGGGTTAGGTTTAGGATTAGTGTTTCAGTTAGGGTTAGGGTTATGTTAAGGTTAGGGTTAGGGTTAGGTTTAGGGTTTGATTTAGGGTTAGGGTTAGGGTTAGGGTTAGTGTTAGGTTTTGGGTCAGGGTTAGGGTTAGGTCTAGGGTTAGTGTTAGGGTTAGGTTTAGGGTTAGCATTAGGGTTAGATTTAGGTTTAGGGTTAGGGTTTGGTTTAGGGTTAGGGTTAGGGTTTGGGTTAGTGTTAGGTTTAGGGTTAGGGTTAGAGTTAGGGTTTGGGTTAGGTTTGGGTTGGAGTTAGGTTTAGGGTTAGGGTTTGTGTTAAAATTAGGCTTTGGGTTTGTGTTAGGCTTAGGGTTAGGCTTAGGGTTAGGGTTAGGTTTAGAATTAGGGTTAGGGTTAGGGTTAGGATAAGGATGAGGGTTAAGTTTAGGGTTAGGATTAGGGTTATTATTTGGGTTATGGTTTTGGTTAGTGTTAGGGTTAGGGTTTGGGTTAGTGTTAGAGTTAGGGTTTGAGTTAGGGTTAGGTTTAGGCTTAGGTTAGGGTTTGGGTTAGAGTTAGGGTTAGGGTTACGGTTTGGGTTTGGTTTAGAGTTAGGGTTAGGTTAGGCTTTGGGTTAGAGTTAGGGTTAGGGTGAGGTGTTGGATTAGGGTTATGGTTAGGGTTAGGGTTAGGATTAGGGTTAGGGTTAGGGTTCCGATTAGAGTTATGTTTAGAGTTTGGGTTTGGGTAAGGGTTAAGGTTAGGTTTAGTGTTAGGATTAGGGTTAGGGTTTGAGTTTGAGTTAGGTTTAGGGTTAGCATTAGGGTTAGGGTTAGGTTTAGGATAAGTATTTCAGTTAGGGTTAGCGTTACGGTTAGGGTTTGGGTTCGGGTTAGGGTTAGGGTTATGGTTAGGGTTTGATTTAGGGTTAGGGTTAGGCTTAGGGTTAGTGTAAGGGTTTGGGTTAGGGTTAGGGTTAGGACTAGGGTTAGTGTTAGGGTTAGGTTTAGGGTTAGGATTAGGGTTAGGATGAGGGTTAGGGTTAGGGTTAGTGTTAGGGTTAGGGTTAGGGTTTGGGTTAGGGTTAGGGTTAGGGTTAGGTTTTGGGTTAGGGTTAGGGTTAGGGTTAGGGATAGGATTAGGGTTAGGGTTTGTGTTAAGATTAGGGATTTGGTTTGGGTTAGGGTTAGGATTAGGGTTTGGGTTAGGGTTAGGGTTAGGGTTAGGGTTAGGTTTAGAATTAGGGTTAGGTTTAGGGTTAGGATAAGGATGAGGGTTAAGGTTAGGGTTAGGATTAGGGTTATTATTTGGGTTATGGTTTGGGTTAGTGTTAGGGTTTGGGTTAGTGTTAGAGTGAAGGTTTGAGTTAGGGTTAGGTTTGGGTTAGGTTAGGGTTAGGGTTAGGGTTAGGGTTAGGGTTTACGTTTGAGTTAGGGTTACGGTTAGGGTTAGGATTAGGGTTAGGTTTTGTGTTAAGATTAGGGTTTGGTTTAGGGTTAGGGTTAGTGTTTGGGTTAAAGTTACGTTTAGGGTTAGGTTTTGTTTTAGGGTTAGGGTTAGGGTTAGTATTAGGTTTAGGGTTTAGGTTTTCGGTTAGGTTTAGTGTTAGGGTTAGGGTTAGGATTAGGGTTTGGGTTAGGGTTTAGGTTTGGTTAGGTTTAGGGTTAGGGTTAGGGTTAGGGTTATGGTTAGGTTTAGATTTACGGTTAGGGTTAGGGTTATGGTTAGGGTTAGCGTTAGGTTTAGGGTTAGGGTTAGGGTTCCGATTAGAGTAAGGTTTAGAGTTTGGGTTTGGGTAAGGGTTAAGGTTAGGGTTAGGGTTAGGGTTAGGGTTAGGACTAGGATTAGGGTTAGGGTTAGGGTTAGGATTAGTGTTAGGGTTTGGGTTTAGGTTTGGATTATGGTTAGGGTAAGTGTTAGGATTACAGTTTAGGGTTAGGGTTAGGGTTAGGGTTAGGGTTTCGGTTTGCGTTATGTTTTGGGCTAGATTTAGGGTTAGGGTTAGGGTTTGGGTTCGGATTAGGATTAGGGTTAGGGTTTGAGTTTGAATTATGTTTATGGTTCGCATTAAGGTTAGGGTTAGGTTTAGGATTAGTGTTTCAGTTAGGCTTAGGGTTAGGGTTAAGGTTAGGGTTAGGGTTAGTGTTAGAGTGAGGGTTTGAGTTAGGGTTAGGTTTGGGTTAGGTTAGGGTTAGGGTTAGGGTTAGGGTTAGGGTTAGGGTTAACGTTTGAGTTAGGGTTACGGTTAGGGTTAGGATTAAGGTTAGGTTTTGTGTTAAGATTAGGGTTTGGTTTAGGGTTAGGGTTAGGGTTTGGGTTAAAGTTACGTTTAGGGTTAGGTTTTGTTTTAGGGTTAGGGTTAGGGTTAGGATTAGGTTTAGGGTTTAGGTTTTCGGTTAGGTTTAGTGTTAGGGTTAGGGTTAGGATTAGGGTTTGGGTTAGGGTTTAGGTTTGGTTAGGTTTAGGGTTAGGGTTAGGGTTAGAGTTATGGTTAGGTTTAGATTTACGGTTAGGGTTAGGGTTATGGTTAGGGTTAGCGTTAGGTTTAGGGTTAGGGTTAGGGTTCCGATTAGAGTAAGGTTTAGAGTTTGGGTTTGGGTAAGGGTTAAGGTTAGGGTTAGGGTTAGGGTTAGGGTTAGGGTTAGGACTAGGATTAGGGTTAGGGTTAGGGTTAGGATTAGTGTTAGGGTTTGGTCTTAGGTTTGGATTATGGTTAGGGTTAGTGTTAGGGTTACAGTTTAGGGTTAGGGTTAGGGTTAGGGTTAGGGTTAGCGTTAGGTTTAGGGTTTGATTTAGGGTTAGGGTTAGGGTTAGGGTTAGTGTTAGAGTTTGGGTTATAGTTAGGGTTAGGACTAGGGTTAGTGTTAGGGTTAGGTTTAGGGTTAGCATTAGGGTTAGGATTAGGGATAGGGTTAGGGTTTGGGATAGGGTTAGGGTTAGGGTTAGGTTTAGGGTTTGGGTTAGGGTTACGGTTAGGGTTAGGGTTAGGGTTAGGGTTAGGGTTAGGACGAGGGTTAGGGTTAGGGTTAGGTTTAGGGTTACCATTAGGGTTAGGATTAGGGTTAGGGTTAGGGTTAGGATTAGGGTTTGGGTTGGGATTAGGGTTAGGGTTAGGGTTTGGGTTAGGTTAAGGGTTAGGGTAAGGATTAGGGTTAGGGTTTGTGTTAAGATTAGGGTTTGGGTTTGGGTTTGGGTTAGGGTTAGGGTTAGGGTTAGGGTTAGGGTTCGGGTTAGGGTTAGAATTATGGTTAGGGTTAAGGTTAGGGTTAGGGTTAGGGTTATTATTTGGGTTATGGTTTGTGTTAGGGTTAGGGTTAGGGTATGGGTTAGTGTTAGAGTTAGGGTTTGAATTAGTGATAGGTTTAGGGTTAGGTTAGGGTTTGGGTTAGAGTTACGATTAGGGTTAGGGTTTGGGTTTGGTTTAGAGTGAGGTTTAGGTTAGGGGTTAGGTTAGAGAAAGGGTGAGCGGGAGGTGTTGGATTAGGGTGGTGGATAAGGGTAGGGTTAGGATTAGGGTTAGGATTAGGGTTCCGATTAGAGTTTGGTTTAGAGTTTGGGTTTGGGTAAGAGTTAAGGTTAGGGTTAGGGTTAGGATTAGGGTTAGGGTGAGGGTTAGGGTTAGGATTGGGGTTAGGGTTTGGGTTTAGGTTTGGGTTATGATTAGGGTAAGTGTTAGGGTTATGGTTTAGGGTAAGGGTTAGGGATAGGGTTAAGGTTTCGGTTTCGGTTATGTTTTGTGTTAGGTTTAGGGTTAGGGTTAGGGTTTGGGTTCGGGTTAGCATTAGGGTTAGGGTTTGAGTTTGAATTAGGTTTAGGGTTAGCATTAGGGTTCGGGTTAGGTTTAGGATTAGTGTTTCAGTTAGGGTTAGGGTTAGGGTTAGGGTTTGGGTTCGGGTTAGGTTTAGGATTAGGTTTAGGGTTTGATTTAGGGTTAGGGTTAGGGTTATTGTTAGGGTTAGGGTTTGGGTTAGGGTTAGGGTTTGGGTTAGGGTTTGGGTTAGAGTTAGGGTTAGGGTTAACCTTTGAGTTAGGGATACGGTTAGGGTTAGGATTAGGGTTAGGGTTTGTATTAAGATTAGGGTTTGGTTTAGGGTTAGGGTTAGGGTTAGGGTTAAGGTTAGGGTTAGGGTTACGATTAGGGTTAGGGTTTGTGTTTAGGTTTGGGTTATGGTTAGGGTAAGTGTTAGGGTTAGGGTTAGTGTTAGGTTTTGGGTTAGGGTTAGGGTTAGGTCTAGGGTTAGTGTTAGGGTTAGGTTTAGGGTTAGCATTAGGGTTAGATTTAGGTTTAGGGTTAGGGTTTGGTTTAGGGTTAGGGTTAGGGTTAGGGTTAGTGTTAGGTTTAGGGTTAGGGTTAGGGTTAGGGTTTGGGTTAGGTTTGGGTTGGAGTTAGGTTTAGGGTTAGGGTTTGTGTTAAAATTAGGCTTTGGGTTTGTGTTAGGCTTAGGGTTAGGCTTAGGGTTAGGGTTAGGTTTAGAATTAGGGTTAGGGTTAGGGTTAGGATAAGGATGAGGGTTAAGTTTAGGGTTATGATTAGGGTTATTATTTGGGTTATGGTTTTGGTTAGTGTTAGGGTTAGGGTTTGGGTTAGTGTTAGAGTTAGGGTTTGAGTTAGGGTTAGGTTTAGGCTTAGGTTAGGGTTTGGGTTAGAGTTAGGGTTAGGGTTACGGTTTGGGTTTGGTTTAGAGTTAGGGTTAGGTTAGGCTTTGGGTTAGAGTTAGGGTTAGGGTGAGGTGTTGGATTAGGGTTATGGTTAGGGTTAGGGTTAGGATTAGGGTTAGGGTAAGGGTTCCGATTAGAGTTATGTTTAGAGTTTGGGTTTGGGTAAGGGTTAAGGTTAGGTTTAGTGTTAGGATTAGGGTTAGGGTTTGAGTTTGAGTTAGGTTTAGGGTTAGCATTAGGGTTAGGGTTAGGTTTAGGATAAGTATTTCAGTTAGGATTAGCGTTACGGTTAGGGTTTGGGTTCGGGTTAGGGTTAGGGTTATGGTTAGGGTTTGATTTAGGGTTAGGGTTAGGCTTAGGGTTAGTGTAAGGGTTTGGGTTAGGGTTAGGGTTAGGACTAGGGTTAGTGTTAGGGTTAGGTTTAGGGTTAGGATTAGGGTTAGGATGAGGGTTAGGGTTAGGGTTAGTGTTAGGGTTAGGGTTAGGGTTTGGGTTAGGGTTAGGGTTAGGGTTAGGTTTTGGGTTAGGGTTAGGGTTAGGGTTAGGGATAGGATTAGGGTTAGGGTTTTTGTTAAGATTAGGGATTTGGTTTGGGTTAGGGTTAGGATTAGGGTTTGGGTTAGGGTTAGGGTTAGGGTTAGGGTTAGGTTTAGAATTAGGGTTAGGGTTAGGGTTAGGATAAGGATGAGGGTTAAGGTTAGGGTTAGGATTAGGGTTATTATTTGGGTTATGGTTTGGGTTAGTGTTAGGGTTTGGGTTAGTGTTAGAGTGAGGGTTTGAGTTAGGGTTAAGTTTGGGTTAGGTTAGGGTTAGGGTTAGGGTTAGGGTTAGGGTTAACGTTTGAGTTAGGGTTACGGTTAGGGTTAGGATTAGGGTTAGGTTTTGTGTTAAGATTAGGGTTTGGTTTAGGGTTAGGGTTAGGGTTTGGGTTAAAGTTACGTTTAGGGTTAGGTTTTGTTTTAGGGTTAGGGTTAGGGTTAGGATTAGGTTTAGGGTTTAGGTTTTCGGTTAGGTTTAGTGTTAGGGTTAGGGTTAGGATTAGGGTTTGGGTTAGGGTTTAGGTTTGGTTAGGTTTAGGGTTAGGGTTAGGGTTAGGGTTATGGTTAGGTTTAGATTTACGGTTAGGGTTAGGGTTATGGTTAGGGTTAGCGTTAGGTTTAGGGTTAGGGTTAGGGTTCCGATTAGAGTAAGGTTTAGAGTTTGGGTTTGGGTAAGGGTTAAGGTTAGGGTTAGGGTTAGGGTTAGGGTTAGGACTAGGATTAGGGTTAGGGTTAGGGTTAGGATTAGTGTTAGGGTTTGGGTTTAGGTTTGGATTATGGTTAGGGTAAGTGTTAGGATTACAGTTTAGGGTTAGGGTTAGGGTTAGGGTTAGGGTTTCGGTTTGCGTTATGTTTTGGGCTAGATTTAGGGTTAGGGTTAGGGTTTGGGTTCGGATTAGGATTAGGGTTAGGGTTTGAGTTTGAATTATGTTTATGGTTCGCATTAAGGTTAGGGTTAGGTTTAGGATTAGTGTTTCAGTTAGGGTTAGGGTTAGGGTTAAGGTTAGGGTTAGGGTTAGTGTTAGAGTGAGGGTTTGAGTTAGGGTTAGGTTTGGGTTAGGTTAGGGTTAGGGTTAGGGTTAGGGTTAGGGTTAGGGTTAACGTTTGAGTTAGGGTTACGGTTAGGGTTAGGATTAAGGTTAGGTTTTGTGTTAAGATTAGGGTTTGGTTTAGGGTTAGGGTTAGGGTTTGGGTTAAAGTTACGTTTAGGGTTAGGTTTTGTTTTAGGGTTAGGGTTAGGGTTAGGATTAGGTTTAGGGTTTAGGTTTTCGGTTAGGTTTAGTGTTAGGGTTAGGGTTAGGATTAGGGTTTGGGTTAGGGTTTAGGTTTGGTTAGGTTTAGGGTTAGGGTTAGGGTTAGGGTTATGGTTAGGTTTAGATTTACGGTTAGGGTTAGGGTTATGGTTAGGGTTAGCGTTAGGTTTAGGGTTAGGGTTAGGGTTCCGATTAGAGTAAGGTTTAGAGTTTGGGTTTGGGTAAGGGTTAAGGTTAGGGTTAGGGTTAGGGTTAGGGTTAGGGTTAGGACTAGGATTAGGGTTAGGGTTAGGGTTAGGATTAGTGTTAGGGTTTGGGTTTAGGTTTGGATTATGGTTAGGGTAAGTGTTAGGGTTACAGTTTAGGGTTAGGGTTAGGGTTAGGGTTAGGGTTAGCGTTAGGTTTAGGGTTTGATTTAGGGTTAGGGTTAGGGTTAGGGTTAGTGTTAGAGTTTGGGTTATAGTTAGGGTTAGGACTAGGGTTAGTGTTAGGGTTAGGTTTAGGGTTAGCATTAGGGATAGGATTAGGGATAGGGTTAGGGTTTGCGATAGGGTTAGGGTTAGGGTTAGGTTTAGGGTTTGGGTAAGGGTTACGGTTAGGGTTAGGGTTAGGGTTAGGGTTAGGGTTAGGACGAGGGTTAGGGTTAGGGTTAGGTTTAGGGTTACCATTAGGGTTAGGATTAGGGTTAGGGTTAGGGTTAGGATTAGGGTTTGGGTTGGGATTAGGGTTAGGGTTAGGGTTTGGGTTAGGTTAAGGGTTAGGGTAAGGATTAGGGTTAGGGTTTGTGTTAAGATTAGGGTTTGGGTTTGGGTTTGGGTTAGGGTTAGGGTTAGGGTTAGGGTTAGGGTTCGGGTTAGGGTTAGAATTATGGTTAGGGTTAAGGTTAGGGTTAGGGTTAGGGTTATTATTTGGGTTATGGTTTGTGTTAGGGTTAGGGTTAGGGTTTGGGTTAGTGTTAGAGTTAGGGTTTGAATTAGTGATAGGTTTAGGGTTAGGTTAGGGTTTGGGTTAGAGTTACGATTAGGGTTAGGGTTTGGGTTTGGTTTAGAGTTAGGTTTAGGTTAGGGTTTAGGTTAGAGATAGGGTTAGCGTGAGGTGTTGGATTAGGGTTATGGTTAAGGTTAGGGTTAGGATTAGGGTTAGGATTAGGGTTCCGATTAGAGTTTGGTTTAGAGTTTGGGTTTGGGTAAGAGTTAAGGTTAGGGTTAGGGTTAGGATTAGGGTTAGGGTGAGGGTTAGGGTTAGGATTGGGGTTAGGGTTTGGGTTTAGGTTTGGGTTATGATTAGGGTAAGTGTAAGGGTTATGGTTTAGGGTAAGGGTTAGGGATAGGGTTAAGGTTTCGGTTTCGGTTATGTTTTGTGTTAGGTTTAGGGTTAGGGTTAGGGTTTGGGTTCGGGTTAGCATTAGGGTTAGGGTTTGAGTTTGAATTAGGTTTAGGGTTAGCATTAGGGTTCGGGTTAGGTTTAGGATTAGTGTTTCAGTTAGGGTTAGGGTTAGGGTTAGGGTTTGGGTTCGGGTTAGGTTTAGGATTAGGTTTAGGGTTTGATTTAGGGTTAGGGTTAGGGTTATTGTTAGGGTTAGGGTTTGGGTTAGGGTTAGGGTTTGGGTTAGGGTTTGGGTTAGAGTTAGGGTTAGGGTTAACCTTTGAGTTAGGGATACGGTTAGGGTTAGGATTAGGGTTAGGGTTTGTATTAAGATTAGGGTTTGGTTTAGGGTTAGGGTTAGGGTTAGGGTTAAGGTTAGGGTTAGGGTTACGATTAGGGTTAGGGTTTGTGTTTAGGTTTGGGTTATGGTTAGGGTAAGTGTTAGGGTTAGGGTTAGGGTTAGTGTTAGGTTTTGGGTTAGGGTTAGGGTTAGGTCTAGGGTTAGTGTTAGGGTTAGGTTTAGGGTTAGCATTAGGGTTAGATTTAGGTTTAGGGTTAGGGTTTGGTTTAGGGTTAGGGTTAGGGTTAGGGTTAGTGTTAGGTTTAGGGTTAGGGTTAGGGTTAGGGTTTGGGTTAGGTTTGGGTTGGAGTTAGGTTTAGGGTTAGGGTTTGTGTTAAAATTAGGCTTTGGGTTTGTGTTAGGCTTAGGGTTAGGCTTAGGGTTAGGGTTAGGTTTAGAATTAGGGTTAGGGTTAGGGTTAGGATAAGGATGAGGGTTAAGTTTAGGGTTATGATTAGGGTTATTATTTGGGTTATGGTTTTGGTTAGTGTTAGGGTTAGGGTTTGGGTTAGTGTTAGAGTTAGGGTTTGAGTTAGGGTTAGGTTTAGGCTTAGGTTAGGGTTTGGGTTAGAGTTAGGGTTAGGGTTACGGTTTGGGTTTGGTTTAGAGTTAGGGTTAGGTTAGGCTTTGGGTTAGAGTTAGGGTTAGGGTGAGGTGTTGGATTAGGGTTATGGTTAGGGTTAGGGTTAGGATTAGGGTTAGGGTTAGGGTTCCGATTAGAGTTATGTTTAGAGTTTGGGTTTGGGTAAGGGTTAAGGTTAGGTTTAGTGTTAGGATTAGGGTTAGGGTTTGAGTTTGAGTTAGGTTTAGGGTTAGCATTAGGGTTAGGGTTAGGTTTAGGATAAGTATTTCAGTTAGGATTAGCGTTACGGTTAGGGTTTGGGTTCGGGTTAGGGTTAGGGTTATGGTTAGGGTTTGATTTAGGGTTAGGGTTAGGCTTAGGGTTAGTGTAAGGGTTTGGGTTAGGGTTAGGGTTAGGACTAGGGTTAGTGTTAGGGTTAGGTTTAGGGTTAGGATTAGGGTTAGGATGAGGGTTAGGGTTAGGGTTAGTGTTAGGGTTAGGGTTAGGGTTTGGGTTAGGGTTAGGGTTAGGGTTAGGTTTTGGGTTAGGGTTAGGGTTAGGGTTAGGGATAGGATTAGGGTTAGGGTTTTTGTTAAGATTAGGGATTTGGTTTGGGTTAGGGTTAGGATTAGGGTTTGGGTTAGGGTTAGGGTTAGGGTTAGGGTTAGGTTTAGAATTAGGGTTAGGGTTAGGGTTAGGATAAGGATGAGGGTTAAGGTTAGGGTTAGGATTAGGGTTATTATTTGGGTTATGGTTTGGGTTAGTGTTAGGGTTTGGGTTAGTGTTAGAGTGAGGGTTTGAGTTAGGGTTAAGTTTGGGTTAGGTTAGGGTTAGGGTTAGGGTTAGGGTTAGGGTTAACGTTTGAGTTAGGGTTACGGTTAGGGTTAGGATTAGGGTTAGGTTTTGTGTTAAGATTAGGGTTTGGTTTAGGGTTAGGGTTAGGGTTTGGGTTAAAGTTACGTTTAGGGTTAGGTTTTGTTTTAGGGTTAGGGTTAGGGTTAGGATTAGGTTTAGGGTTTAGGTTTTCGGTTAGGTTTAGTGTTAGGGTTAGGGTTAGGATTAGGGTTTGGGTTAGGGTTTAGGTTTGGTTAGGTTTAGGGTTAGGGTTAGGGTTAGGGTTATGGTTAGGTTTAGATTTACGGTTAGGGTTAGGGTTATGGTTAGGGTTAGCGTTAGGTTTAGGGTTAGGGTTAGGGTTCCGATTAGAGTAAGGTTTAGAGTTTGGGTTTGGGTAAGGGTTAAGGTTAGGGTTAGGGTTAGGGTTAGGGTTAGGACTAGGATTAGGGTTAGGGTTAGGGTTAGGATTAGTGTTAGGGTTTGGGTTTAGGTTTGAATTATGGTTAGGGTAAGTGTTAGGATTACAGTTTAGGGTTAGGGTTAGGGTTAGGGTTAGGGTTTCGGGTTGCGTTATGTTTTGGGCTAGATTTAGGGTTAGGGTTAGGGTTTGGGTTCGGATTAGGATTAGGGTTAGGGTTTGAGTTTGAATTATGTTTATGGTTCGCATTAAGGTTAGGGTTAGGTTTAGGATTAGTGTTTCAGTTAGGGTTAGGGTTAGGGTTAAGGTTAGGGTTAGGGTTAGTGTTAGAGTGAGGGTTTGAGTTAGGGTTAGGTTTGGGTTAGGTTAGGGTTAGGGTTAGGGTTAGGGTTAACGTTTGAGTTAGGGTTACGGTTAGGGTTAGGATTAAGGTTAGGTTTTGTGTTAAGATTAGGGTTTGGTTTAGGGTTAGGGTTAGGGTTTGGGTTAAAGTTACGTTTAGGGTTAGGTTTTGTTTTAGGGTTAGGGTTAGGGTTAGGATTAGGTTTAGGGTTTAGGTTTTCGGTTAGGTTTAGTGTTAGGGTTAGGGTTAGGATTAGGGTTTGGGTTAGGGTTTAGGTTTGGTTAGGTTTAGGGTTAGGGTTAGGGTTAGGGTTATGGTTAGGTTTAGATTTACGGTTAGGGTTAGGGTTATGGTTAGGGTTAGCGTTAGGTTTAGGGTTAGGGTTAGGGTTCCGATTAGAGTAAGGTTTAGAGTTTGGGTTTGGGTAAGGGTTAAGGTTAGGGTTAGGGTTAGGGTTAGGGTTAGGGTTAGGACTAGGATTAGGGTTAGGGTTAGGGTTAGGATTAGTGTTAGGGTTTGGGTTTAGGTTTGGATTATGGTTAGGGTAAGTGTTAGGGTTACAGTTTAGGGTTAGGGTTAGGGTTAGGGTTAGGGTTAGCGTTAAGTTTAGGGTTTGATTTAGGGTTAGGGTTAGGGTTAGGGTTAGTGTTAGAGTTTGGGTTATAGTTAGGGTTAGGACTAGGGTTAGTGTTAGGGTTAGGTTTAGGGATTAGGGTTTGGGTTGGGATTAGGGTTAGGGTTAGGGTTTGGGTTAGGGTTAGGGTTAGGGTTAGGTTTAGGGTTTGGGTTAGGGTTACGGTTAGGGTTAGGGTTAGGGTTAGGGTTAGGGTTAGGACGAGGGTTAGGGTTAGTGTTAGGTTTAGGGTTACCATTAGGGTTAGGATTAGGGTTAGGGTTAGGGTTAGGATTAGGGTTTGGTTTGGGATTAGGTTTAGGGTTAGGGTTTGGGTTAGGTTAAGGGTTAGGGTAAGGATAAGGGTTAGGGTTTGTGTTAAGATTAGGGTTTGGGTTTGGGTTTGGGTTAGGGTTAGGGTTAGGGTTAGGGTTAGGGTTCGGGTTAGGGTTAGAATTATGGTTAGGGTTAAGGTTAGGGTTAGGGTTAGGGTTAGGGTTAGGGTTATTATTTGGGTTATGGTTTGTGTTAGGGTTAGGGTTAGGGTTTGGGTTAGTGTTAGAGTTAGGGTTTGAATTAGTGATAGGTTTAGGGTTAGGTTAGGGTTAGGGTTAGAGTTACGATTAGGGTTAGGGTTTGGGTTTGGTTTAGAGTTAGGTTTAGGTTAGGGTTTAGGTTAGAGATAGGGTTAGCGTGAGGTGTTGGATTAGGGTTATGGTTAAGGTTAGGGTTAGGATTAGGGTTAGGATTAGGGTTCCGATTAGAGTTTGGTTTAGAGTTTGGGTTTGGGTAAGGGTTAAGGTTAGGGTTAGGGTTAGGATTAGGGTTAGGGTGAGGGTTAGGGTTAGGATTGGGGTTAGGGTTTGGGTTTAGGTTTGGGTTATGATTAGGGTAAGTGTTAGGGTTATGGTTTAGGGTAAGGGTTAGGGATAGGGTTAAGGTTTCGGTTTCGGGTATGTTTTGTGTTAGGTTTAGGGTTAGGGTTAGGGTTTGGGTTCTGGTTAGGATTAGAGTTAGGGTTTGAGTTTGAATTACGTTTAGGGTTAGCATTAGGGTTCGGGTTAGGTTTAGGATTAGTGTTTCAGTTAGGGTTAGGGATAGGGTTAGGGTTTGGGTTCGGGTTAGGTTTAGGATTAGGTTTAGGGTTTGATTTAGGGTTAGGGTTAGGGTTATTGTTAGGGTTAGGGTTTGGGTTAGGGTTAGGGTTAGGGTTAGGGTTTGGGTTAGAGTTAGGGTTAGGGTTAACCTTTGAGTTAGGGATACGGTTAGGGTTAGGATTAGGGTTAGGGTTTGTGTTAAGATTAGGGTTTGGTTTAGGGTTAGGGTTAGGGTTAGGGTTAGGGTTAGGGTTACTATTAGGGTTAGGGTTTGTGTTTAGGTTTGGGTTCTGGTTAGGGTAAGTGTTAGGGTTAGTGTTTAGGGTTAGGGTTAGGGTTTCGGATTGGGTTATATTTTGTGTTAGGTTTAGGGTTAGGGTTAGGTTTTGGGTTCGGGTTAGGATTAGGGTTAGGGTTTGAATTTGAATTAGGTTTAGGGTTAGCATTAGGGTTAGGGTTAGGTTTAGGATTAGTGTTTCAGTTAGGGTTAGGGTTATGTTAAGGTTATGGTTAGGGTAAGGTTTAGGGTAAGCATTAGGGTTAGATTTAGGATTAGGGTTAGGGTTAGGGTTAGTGTTAGGTTTTGGGTTAGGGTTAGGGTTATGTCTAGGGTTAGTGTTAGGGTTAGGTTTAGGGTTAGCATTAGGGTTAGATTTAGGTTTAGGGTTAGGGTTTGGTTTAGGGTTAGGGTTAGGGTTAGGGTTAGGTTTAGGGTTTGGGTTAGGGTTAGGTTTAGGGTTAGGGTTAGGGTTAGGGTTTGGGTTAGGTTTAGGGTTGGAGTTAGGATTAGGGTTAGGGTTTGTGTTAAAATTAGGGTTTGGGTTTGTGTTAGGGTTAGGGTTAGGGTTAGGGTTAGGTTTAGAATTAGGGTTAGGGTTAGTGTTAGGATAAGGATGAGGGTTAAGGTTAGGGTTAGGATTAGGGTTATTATTTGGGTTATTGTTTGAGTTAGTGTTAGGGTTACGGTTTTGGTTAGTGTTAGAGTTAGGGTTTGAGTTAGGGTTAGGTTTAGGGTTAGGTTTAGGGTTAGGTTAGGGTTTGGGTTAGAGTTAGGGTTAGGGTTACTGTTTGGGTTTGGCTTAGAGTTAGGGTTAGGTTAGGCTTTGGGTTAGAGTTAGGGTTAGGGTGAGGTGTTGGATTAGGATTATGGTTAGGGTTAGGGTTAGGATTAGGGTTAGGTTTAGGGTTCCGATTAGAGTTATGTTTAGAGTTTGGGTTTGGGTAAGGGTTAAGGTTAGGGTTAGGGTTAGGATTAGGGTTAGGGTGAGGGTTAGGGTTAGGATTGGGGTTAGAGTTTGAGTTTGAGTTAGGTTTAGGGTTAGCATTAGGGTTAGGGTTAGGTTTAGGATAAGTATTTCAGTTAGGGTTAGGGTTAGGGTTAGGGTTTGGGTTCGGGTTAGGGTTAGGGTTCGGGTTAGGGTTAGGGTTTGATTTAGGGTTAGGGTTAGGCTTAGGGTTAGTGTAATGGTTAGGGTTAGGGTTAGGGTTAGGGTTAGGGTTAGGGTTAGAATTAGGGTTAGGGTTAGGGTTAGGGTTAGGGTTAGGGTTAGCATAAGGATGATGGTTAGTGTTAGGGTTAGGATTAGGGTTATTATTTGGGTTATGGTTTGTGTTAGGGTTAGGGTTACGGTTTGGGTTAGTGTTAGAGTGAGGGTTTGAGTTAGGGTTAGGTTTAGGGTTAGGTTAGGGTTTGGGTTAGAGTTAGGGTTAGGTTTAGGGTTTGTGTTTGGTTTAGAGTTAGGTTTAGGTTAGGGTTTGGGTTAGAGTTAGGGTTAGGGTGAGGTGTTGGATTAGGGTTATGGTTAGGGTTAGGGTTAGAATTAGGGTTAGGGTTAGGGTTTCGATTAGAGTTAGGTTTAGAGTTTGGGTTTGGGTAAGGGTTAAGGTTAGGGTTAGGGTTACGGTTAGGGTTAGGGTTAGGTTTAGGACTATGATTAGTGTTAGGTTTAGGGTTAGGATTAGGGTTAGCGTTTGGGTTTAGGTTTGGGTTATGGTTAGGGTAAGTGTTAGAGTTAGGGTTTAGGGTTAGGTTTAGGGTTAGGGTTAGGGTTTCAGTTTGGGTTATATTTTGGTTTAGGTTAGGGTTAGGGTTAGGGTTTGGGTTCGGGTTAGGATTAGGGTTAGGGTTTGAGTTTGAATTACGTTTACTTTTAGCATTAGGGTTAGGGTTAGGTTTAGGATTAGTGTTTCAGTTAGGGTTAGGGTTAGGTTAAGGTTAGGGTTAGGGTTAGCTTTACGGTTTGATTTAGGGTTAGGGTTAGGGTTAGGGTTACTGTTAGGGTTTGGGTTAGGGTTAGGGTTCCGACTAGGGTTAGGGTTAGGTTTAGGGTTAGCATTAGTTTTAGGATTAAGGTTAGGGTTAGGGTTTGGGTTTGGGTTAGGATTAGGGTTAGGGTTAGGGTTAGGGTTTGGGTTAGGATTAGGGTTAGGGTTAACGTTTGAGTTAGGGTTACGGTTAGGGTTAGGATTAGGATTAGGGTTTGTGTTAAGATTAGGGTTTGGTTTAGGGTTAGGGTTAGGGTTTGGGTTAAAGTTACGTTTAGGGTTAGGTTTTGTTTTAGGGTTAGGGTTAGGGTTGGATTAGGTTTAGGGTTTAGGTTTTCGGTTAGGGTTAGTGTTAGGGTTAGGGTTAGGATTGGGGTTTGTGTTAGGGTTTAGGTTTGGTTAGGCTTAGGGTTAGGGTAAGGGTTATGGTTAGGCTTAGCTTTACGGTTAGGGTTAGGGTTATGGTTAGGGTTAGCATTAGGGTTAGGGTTAGGGTTAGGGTTCCGATTAGAGTTAGGTTTAGAGTTTGGGTTTGGGTAAGGGTTAAGGTTAGGGTTAGGGTTAGGGTTAGGGTTAGGGTTAGGACTAGGATTAGGGTTAGGGTTAGGGTTAGGATTAGGGTTAGGGTTTGGGTTTAGGTTTGGGTTATGGTTAGGGTAAGTGTTAGGGTTACAGTTTAGGGTTAGGGTCAGGGTTAGGGTTAGGGTTTCGGTTTGGGTTATGTTTTGGGCTAGGTTTAGGGTTAGGGTTAGGGTTTGGGTTCGGGTTAGGATTAGGGTTAGGGTTTGAGTTTGAATTAGGTTTAG
>JAJHUQ010000032.1:15287500-15292500 GCA_035773235.1 Eospalax fontanierii
AGGGTTAGGGTTAGGGTTAGGGTTAGGTTTAGGGTTTCGGTTAGGGTTACGGTTAGGGTTACGGTTAGGGTTAGGGTTAGGGTTAGGACGAGGGTTAGTGTTAGGGTTAGGTTTAGGGTTAGCATTAGGGTTAGGATTAGGGTTAGGGTTAGGGTTTGGTTTAGGATTAGGTTTAGGTTTAGGGTTAGGGTTTGGGTTAGGGTTAGGTTTAGGGTTAGGATTAGGGTTAGGGTTTGTGTTAAGATTAGGGTTTGGTTTTGGGTTAGGGTTAGGGTTAGGGTTAGGGTTCGGGTTAGGGTTAGAGTTAGGGTTTGAATTAGGGATAGGTTTAGGGTTAGGTTAGGGTTTGCGTTAGAGTTAGGGTTAGGGTTAGGGTTTGGGTTTGGTTTAGAGTTAGGTTTAGGTTAGGGTTTAGGTTAGAGATAGGGTTAGCGTGAGGTGTTGGATTAGGGTTATGGTTAGGGTTAGGGGTAGGATTAGGGTTAGGATTAGGGTTCCGATTAGAGTTTGGTTTAGAGTTTGTGTTTGGGTAAGGGTTAAGGTTAGGGTTAGGGTTAGGGTTAGGGTTAGGGTTAGGGTTAGGACTAGGATTAGGGTTAGGGTTAGGGTTAGGATTAGGGTTATGGTTTGGGTTTAGGTTTGGGTTATGATTAGGGTAAGTGTTAGGGTTAGGGGTTAGGGTTAGGGTTAGGGTTAGTGTTAGGGATTCAGTTTGCGTTATGTTTTGGGTTAGGTTTATGGTTAAGGTTAGGGTTTGAGTTCGGCTTAGGATGAGGGTTAGGGTTTGAGGTTGAATTAGGTTTAGGGTTAGCATTAGGGCCCGGGTTAGGTTTAGGATTAGTGTTTCAGTTAGGGTTAGGATTAGGGTTATAGTTTGGGTTCGTGTTAGGTTTAGGGTTAGGTTTAGGGTTTGATTTTGGGTTAGGTTAGGGTTAGGGTTAGTGTTAGAGTTTGGGTTAGGGTTAGGGTTAGGACTAGGGTTAGTGTTTGGGTTAGGTTTAGGGTTAGCATTAGGGTTAGGATTAGGGTTAGGGTTAGGGTTTGTGTTAGGCTTAGGGTTAGGGTTAGGGTTTGGGTTAGGGTTAGGGTTAGGGTTCGGGTTTGGGTTAGGGTTAGGTTTAGGGTTAGGGTTAGGGTTAGGATTAGGGTTAGGGTTAGTGTTAGGGTTAGGGTTTGGTTTAGGATTACGGTTAGGTTTAAGTTTTCGGTTAAGTTTCGGGTTAGGGTTAGGGTTTACGTTCGGGTTGGGTTAGTGTTGGGGTTTTAGTTAGGGTTAGGGTTAGGGTTCTGGTTAGGGTTTGGGTTAGGGTTAGGCTTAGGGTTAGGGTTTGGTTTGAGTTAGGTTTAGGGTTATCATTAGGGTTAGGATTAGGGTTAGGGTTAGGTTTTGGGTCAGGGTTAGGGTTAGGGTTAGAATTAGGGTTAGGGTTAGGTTAGAATTAGGTTTAGGGTTAGGATAAGGACTAGGGTTAGGGTTAGTTTTATGATTAGGGTTATTATTTGGGTTATGGTTTGAGTTAGGGTTAGGGTTAGTGTTTGGGTTAGTGTTAGAGTTAGGGTTTGAGTTAGAGTTAGGTTTAGGGTTAGGTTAGGGTTTGGGTTAGAGTTAGGGTTAGTGTCAGGGTTTGGGTTTGGTTTAGAGTTAGGGTTAGGTTAGGGTTTGGGATTGAGTTAGGGTTAGGGTGAGGTGTTGGATTAGGGTTATGGTTAGGGTTAGGGTTAGGATTAGGGTTAGGGTTAGGGTTCCGATTAGAGTTAGGTTTAGAGTTTGGGTTTGGGTAAGGGTTAAGGTTAGGGTTAGGGTTAGGGTTAGGGTTACGACTAGGTTTAGGTTTAAGGTTAAGTTTAGGGTTAGGGTTAGGTTTTGGGTTAGGGTTTGGGGTTAGGGGTTAGGGGTTAAGTTTAGGTTCAGGGTTAGGGTTAGGGATTGGGTTACGGTTAGGGTTAGGTTCAGGGTTAGGTTTAGGTTTTGGGTTAGGGTTAGGGTTAGCGTTTGGGTTAGGGTTAGGGTTAGGGTTAGGGTTAGAGTTAGTGTTAGGGTTAGGGTTTGGTTTAGGATTACGTTTAGGTTTAGGTTTTCGGTTAAGTTTCAGGTTAGGGTTAGGGTTTGCGTTCGGGTTGGGTTAGTGATAGCGTTTTAGTTAGGGTTAGGGTTAGGGTTAGGGTTAGGGTTAGGGTTTGGGTTAGGGTTAGGCTTAGGGTTGGGGTTTGAGTTTGAGTTAGGTTTAGGGTTAGCATTAGAGTTAGGATTAGGGTTAGAGTTAGGGTTTGGGTTAGGGTTAGGTTTAGGGTTAGGGTTTGGGTTAGGGTTAGGTTTGAATCTGGGTTAGTGTTAGGATTAGGGTTAGTGTTAAGATTATGGTTAGGGTTAGGGTTAGGGTTAGGTTTTGGGTTAGGGTTACGGTTAGTGTTAGAATTAGGGTTAGGGTTAGGGTTAGGATAAGGATGAGGGTTAGGGTTAGGGTTAGGGTTAGTGTTTAGGGTTAGGGTTAGGGATAGGGTTTGGGTTAGGGTTTCAGTTTGGGTTATGTTTTGGGTTAGGTTTAGGGTTAGGGTTAGTGTTTGGTTCGGGTTAGGATTAGGGTTAGGGTTTGAGTTTGAATTAGGTTTAGGGTTAGCATTAGGGTTAGGGTTAGGGTTTGGGTAAGGGTTAGGTTTAGGGTTAGGGTTAGGTTTAGGGTTAGGGGATAGGTTTAGGTTTAGGGTTATCGTTAGGGTTTGGGTTTCATTTAGAATTAGGGTTAGCGTTAGGGTTAGGGTTAGGGTTTGCGTTCGGGTTGGGATATTGTTAGGGTTTTAGTTAGGGTTAGGGTTAGGGTTAGGGTTTGGGTTAGGGTTAGGCTTAGGATTAGGGTTAGGGTTAGGGTTAGGTTTGAATCTGGGTGAGTGTTAGGGTTAGGGTTAGGGTTAGTGTTAAGATTAGGGTTAGGGTTAGGGTTAGGTTTTGGGTTAGGTTTAGGATTAGGTTTAGAATTAGGGTTAGGGTTAGAATTAGGGTTAGGGTTAGGGTTAGGATAAGGATGAGGGTTAGGTTTAGGGTTAGGATTAGGGTTATTATTTGGGTTATGGTTTGGGTTAGGGTTAGGGTTAGGGTTTGGGTTAGTGTTAGAGTTAGGGTTTGAGTTAGGGTTAGGTTCAGGGTTAGGTTAGGTTTTGGGTTAGAGTTAGGGTTAGGGTTACGGTTTGGGGTTGGTTTAGAGTTAGGGTTAGGTTAGGGTTTGGGTTAGAGTTAGGGTTAGGGTGAGGTGTTGGATTAGGGTTATGGTTAGGGTTAGGGTTAGGATTAGGGTTAGGGATAGGGTTCCGATTAGAGTTATGTTTAGAGTTTGGGTTTGGGTAAGGGTTAAGGTTAGGTTTAGTGTTAGGATTAGGGTTAGGGTTTGAGTTTGAGTTAGGTTTAGGGTTAGCATTAGGGTTAGGGTTAGGTTTAGGATAAGTATTTCAGTTAGGGTTAGGGTTACGGTTAGGGTTTGGGTTCGGGTTACAGTTAGGGTTAGGGTTAGGGTTTGATTTAGGGTTAGGGTTAGGCTTAGGGTTAGTGTAAGGGTTTGGGTTAGGGTTAGGGTTAGGACTAGGGTTAGTGTTACGGTTAGGTTTAGGGTTAGGATTAGGGTTAGGATGAGGGTTAGGGTTAGGGTTAGTGTTAGGGTTAGGGTTAGGGTTTGGGTTAGGGTTAGTGTTAGGGTTAGGTTTTGGGTTAGGGTTAGGGTTAGGGTTAGGGTTAGGATTAGGGTTAGGGTTTGTGTTAAGATTAGGGATTGGGTTTGGGTTAGGGTTAGGATTAGGGTTTGTGTTAGGGTTAGGGTTAGGGTTAGGGTTTGGGTTAGGGTTAGGGTTAGAGTTAGGATTAGGGTTAGATTTTGTGTTAAGATTAGCGTTTGGGTTTGGGTTATGTTTAGGGTAAGTGTTAGGGTTACAGTTTAGGGTTAGAGTTAGGGTTAGGGTTACGGTTTCGGTTTGGGTTATGTTTTGGGCTAGGTTTAGGGTTAGGGTTAGGGTTTGGGTTCGGGTTAGGATTAGGGTTAGGGTTTGAGTTTGAATTAAGTTTAGGGTTAGCATTAGGGTTAGGGTTAGGTTTAGGATTAGTGTTTAAGTTACGGTTAGGGTTAGGGTTAAGGTTAGGGTTAGGGTTAGGTTTAGGGTTTGATTTAGGGTTAGGGTTAGGGTTAGGGTTAGTGTTAGGGTTTGGGTTAGGGTTAGGGTTAGTACTAGGGTTAGTGTTAGGGTTAGGGTTAGTATTAGGGTTAGGATTAGGGTTAGGGTTAGGTTTTGGGTTAGGGTTACGGTTAGGGTTAGGGTTAGGGTTAGGGTTAGGTTTAGGGTTTCGGTTAGGGTTACGGTTAGGGTTACGTTTAGGGTTAGGGTTAGGGTTAGGACGAGGGTTAGTGTTAGGGTTAGGTTTAGGATTAGCATTAGGGTTAGGATTAGGGTTAGGGTTAGGGTTTGGTTTAGGATTAGGTTTAGGTTTAGGGTTAGGGTTTGGGTTAGGGTTAGGTTTAGGGTTAGGATTAGGGTTAGGGTTTGTGTTAAGATTAGGGTTTGGTTTTGGGTTAGGGTTAGGGTTAGGGTTAGGGTTCGGGTTAGGGTTAGAATTATGGTTAGGGTTAAGGTTAGGTTTAGGGTTAGGGGTAGGGTTAGGGTTATTATTTGGGTTATGGTTTGTGTTAGGGTTAGGGTTAGGGTTTGGGTTAGTGTTAGAGTTAGGGTTTGAATTAGGGATAGGTTTAGGGTTAGGGTTAGTGTTAGGGTTTGGGTTAGGGTTAGGGTTAGTACTAGGGTTAGTGTTAGGGTTAGGGTTAGTATTAGGGTTAGGATTAGGGTTAGGGTTTGAGTTTGAATTAAGTTTAGGGTTAGCATTAGGGTTAGGGTTAGGTTTAGGATTAGTGTTTAAGTTACGGTTAGGGTTAGGGTTAAGGTTAGGGTTAGGGTTAGGTTTAGGGTTTGATTTAGGGTTAGGGTTAGGGTTAGGGTTAGTGTTAGGGTTTGGGTTAGGGTTAGGG
>JAJHUQ010000032.1:15297500-15300000 GCA_035773235.1 Eospalax fontanierii
GTTAGGGTTAGGGTTAGGTTTAGGGTTTCGGTTAGGGTTACGGTTAGGGTTACGTTTAGGGTTAGGGTTAGGGTTAGGACGAGGGTTAGTGTTAGGGTTAGGTTTAGGATTAGCATTAGGGTTAGGATTAGGGTTAGGGTTAGGGTTTGGTTTAGGATTAGGTTTAGGTTTAGGGTTAGGGTTTGGGTTAGGGTTAGGTTTAGGGTTAGGATTAGGGTTAGGGTTTGTGTTAAGATTAGGGTTTGGTTTTGGGTTAGGGTTAGGGTTAGGGTTAGGGTTCGGGTTAGGGTTAGAATTATGGTTAGGGTTAAGGTTAGGTTTAGGGTTAGGGGTAGGGTTAGGGTTATTATTTGGGTTATGGTTTGTGTTAGGGTTAGGGTTAGGGTTTGGGTTAGTGTTAGAGTTAGGGTTTGAATTAGGGATAGGTTTAGGGTTAGGGTTAGTGTTAGGGTTTGGGTTAGGGTTAGGGTTAGTACTAGGGTTAGTGTTACGGTTAGGGTTAGTATTAGGGTTAGGATTAGGGTTAGGGTTTGAGTTTGAATTAAGTTTAGGGTTAGCATTAGGGGAAGGGTTAGGTGTAGGATTAGTGTTTGAGTTAGGGTTAGGGTTAGGGTTTGGTTCGGGTTCGGGTTAGGATTAGGGTTAGGGTTTGAGTTTGAATTAGGTTTAGGGTTAGCATTAGGGTTCGGGTTAGGTTTAGGATTAGTGTTTCAGTTAGGGTTAGGGTTAGGGTTAGGGTTTGGGTTCGGGTTAGGTTTAGGATTAGGTTTAGGGTTTGATTTAGGGTTAGTGTTAGGGTTATTGTTAGGGTTAGGGTTTGTGTTAGGGTTAGGGTTTGTGTTAGGTTTAGGGTTAGAGTTAGGGTTAGGGTTAACCTTTGAGTTAGGGATACGGTTACGGTTAGGATTAGGGTTAGGGTTTGTGTTAAGATTAGGGTTTGGTTTAGGGTTAGGGTTAGGGTTAGGGTTAGGGTTAGGGTTACGATTAGGGTTAAGGTTTGTGTTTAGGTTTGGGTTCTGGTTAGGGTAAGTGTTAGGGTTAGTGTTTAGGGTTAGGGTTAGGGTTTCGGATTGGGTTATATTTTGTGTTAGGTTTAGGGTTAGGGTTTGGTTTTGGGTTGGGGGTAGGGTGAGGGTTAGGATGTGAATTTGAATTAGTTTTAGGGTTAGTATTAGGGTTAGGGTTAGGATTAGGATTAGTGTTTCAGTTAGGGTTAGGGTTATGTTAAGGTTATGGTTAGGGTTAGGTTTAGGGGTAGCATTAGGGTTAGATTTAGGATTAGGGTTAGGGTTAGCGCTAGTGTTAGGGTTTGGGGTAGGGTTAGGGTTATGTCTAGGGTTAGTGTTAGGGTTAGGTTTAGGGTTAGCATTAGGCTTAGATTTAGGTTTAGGGTTAGGGTTTGGTTTAGGGTTAGGGTTAGGGTTAGGGTTAGGTTTAGGGTTTGGGTTAGGGTTAGGTTTAGGGTTAGGGTTAGGGTTAGGGTTTGGGTTAGGTTTAGGGTTGGAGTTAGGATTAGGGTTAGGGTTTGTGTTAAAATTAGGGTTTGGGTTTGTGTTAGGGTTAGGGTTAGGGTAAGGGTTAGGTTTAGAATTAGGGTTAGGGTTAGTGTTAGGATAAGGATGAGGGTTAAGGTTAGGGTTAGGATTAGGGTTATTATTTGGGTTATTGTTTGAGTTAGTGTTAGGGTTACGGTTTTGGTTAGTGTTAGAGTTAGGGTTTGAGTTAGGGTTAGGTTTAGGGTTAGGTTTAGGGTTAGGTTAGGGTTTGGGTTAGAGTTAGGGTTAGGGTTACTGTTTGGGTTTGGCTTAGAGTTAGGGTTAGGTTAGGCTTTGGGTTAGAGTTAGGGTTAGGGTGAGGTGTTGGATTAGGATTATGGTTAGGGTTAGGGTTAGGATTAGGGTTAGGTTTAGGGTTCCGATTAGAGTTATGTTTAGAGTTTGGGTTTGGGTAAGGGTTAAGGTTAGGGTTAGGGTTAGGATTAGGGTTAGGGTGAGGGTTAGGGTTAGGATTGGGGTTAGAGTTTGAGTTTGAGTTAGGTTTAGGGTTAGCATTAGGGTGAGGGTTAGGTTTAGGATAAGTATTTCAGTTAGGGTTAGGGTTAGGGTTAGGGTTTGGGTTCGGGTTAGGGTTAGGGTTCGGGTTAGGGTTAGGGTTTGATTTAGGGTTAGGGTTAGGCTTAGGGTTAGTGTAATGGTTAGGGTTAGGGTTAGGGTTAGGGTTAGGGTTAGGGTTAGAATTAGGGTTAGGGTTAGGGTTAGGGTTAGGGTTAGGGTTAGCATAAGGATGATGGTTAGTGTTAGGGTTAGGATTAGGGTTATTATTTGGGTTATGGTTTGTGTTAGGGTTAGGGTTACGGTTTGGGTTAGTGTTAGAGTGAGGGTTTGAGTTAGGGTTAGGTTTAGGGTTAGGTTAGGGTTTGGGTTAGAGTTAGGGTTAGGTTTAGGGTTTGTGTTTGGTTTAGAGTTAGGTTTAGGTTAGGGTTTGGGTTAGAGTTAGGGTT
>JAJHUQ010000032.1:15305000-15312500 GCA_035773235.1 Eospalax fontanierii
AGAATTTGGGTTTGGGTAAAGTTTAAGGTTAGGGTTAGGGTTAGGGTTAGGGTTAGGGTTAGGGTTAGGGTTAGGATTAGGGTTAGGGGTTGTGTTTAGGGTAGGGTTATGTTTAGGGTAAGTGTTAGGGTTACAGTTTAGGGTTAGAGTTAGGGTTAGGGTTACGGTTTCGGTTTGGGTTATGTTTTGGGCTAGGTTTAGGGTTAGGGTTAGGGTTTGGGTTCGGGTTAGGATTAGGGTTAGGGTTTGAGTTTGAATTAAGTTTAGGGTTAGCATTAGGGTTAGGGTTAGGTTTAGGATTAGTGTTTAAGTTACGGTTAGGGTTAAGGTTAAGGTTAGGGTTAGGGTTAGGTTTAGGGTTTGATTTAGGGTTATGGTTAGGGTTAGGGTTAGTGTTAGGGTTTGGGTTAGGGTTAGGGTTAGTACTAGGATTAGTGTTAGGGTTAGGGTTAGTATTAGGGTTAGGATTAGGGATAGGGTTAGGTTTTGGTTTAGGGTTACGGTTAGGGTTAGGGTTAGGGTTAGGGTTAGGTTTAGGGTTTCGGTTAGGGTTACGGTTAGGGTTACGGTTAGGGTTAGGGTTAGGGTTAGGACGAGGGTTAGTGTTAGGGTTAGGTTTAGGATTAGCATTAGGGTTAGGATTAGGGTTAGGGTTAGGGTTTGGTTTAGGATTAGGTTTAGGTTTAGGGTTAGGGTTTGGGTTAGGGTTAGGTTTAGGGTTAGGATTAGGGTTAGGGTTTGTGTTAAGATTAGGGTTTGGTTTTGGGTTAGGGTTAGGGTTAGGGTTAGGGTTCGGGTTAGGGTTAGAATTATGGTTAGGGTTAAGGTTAGGTTTAGGGTTAGGGGTAGGGTTAGGGTTATTATTTGGGTTATGGTTTGTGTTAGGGTTAGGGTTAGGGTTTGGGTTAGTGTTAGAGTTAGGGTTTGAATTAGGGATAGGTTTAGGGTTAGGGTTAGTGTTAGGGTTTGGGTTAGGGTTAGGGTTAGTACTAGGGTTAGTGTTACGGTTAGGGTTAGTATTAGGGTTAGGATTAGGGTTAGGGTTTGAGTTTGAATTAAGTTTAGGGTTAGCATTAGGGGTAGGGTTAGGTTTAGGATTAGTGTTTAAGTTACGGTTAGGGTTAGGGTTAAGGTTAGGGTTAGGGTTAGGTTTAGGGTTTGATTTAGGGTTAGGGTTAGGGTTAGGGTTAGTGTTAGGGTTTGGGTTAGGGTTAGGGTTAGTACTAGGGTTAGTGTTAGGGTTAGGGTTAGTATTAGGGTTAGGATTAGAGTTAGGGTTAGGGTTTGGGTTAGGGTTACGGTTAGGGTTAGGGTTAGGGTTAGGGTTAGGTTTAGGGTTTCGGTTAGGGTTACGGTTAGGGTTACGGTTAGGGTTAGGGTTAGGGTTAGGACGAGGGTTAGTGTTAGGGTTAGGTTTAGGGTTAGCATTAGGGTTAGGATTAGGGTTAGGGTTAGGGTTTGGTTTAGGATTAGGTTTAGGTTTAGGGTTAGGGTTTGGGTTAGGGTTAGGTTTAGGGTTAGGATTAGGGTTAGGGTTTGTGTTAAGATTAGGGTTTGGTTTTGGGTTAGGGTTAGGGTTAGGGTTAGGGTTCGGGTTAGGGTTAGAGTTAGGGTTTGAATTAGGGATAGGTTTAGGGTTAGGTTAGGGTTTGCGTTAGAGTTAGGGTTAGGGTTAGGGTTTGGGTTTGGTTTAGAGTTAGGTTTAGGTTAGGGTTTAGGTTAGAGATAGGGTTAGCGTGAGGTGTTGGATTAGGGTTATGGTTAGGGTTAGGGGTAGGATTAGGGTTAGGATTAGGGTTCCGATTAGAGTTTGGTTTAGAGTTTGTGTTTGGGTAAGGGTTAAGGTTAGGGTTAGGGTTAGGGTTAGGGTTAGGGTTAGGGTTAGGACTAGGATTAGGGTTAGGGTTAGGGTTAGGATTAGGCCTATGGTTTGGGCTTAGGTTTGGGTTATGATTAGGGTAAGTGTTAGGGTTAGGGTTTAGGGTTAGGGTTAGGGTTAGTGTTAGGGATTCAGTTTGCGTTATGTTTTGGGTTAGGTTTATGGTTAAGGTTAGGGTTTGAGTTCGGGTTAGGATTAGGGTTAGGGTTTGAGTTTGAATTAGGTTTAGGGTTAGCATTAGGGTTCGGGTTAGGTTTAGGATTAGTGTTTCAGTTAGGGTTAGGATTAGGGTTATAGTTTGGGTTCGTGTTAGGTTTAGGGTTAGGTTTAGGGTTTGATTTTGGGTTAGGTTAGGGTTAGGGTTAGTGTTAGAGTTTGGGTTAGGGTTAGGGTTAGGACTAGGGTTAGTGTTTGGGTTAGGTTTAGGGTTAGCATTAGGGTTAGGATTAGGGTTAGGGTTAGGGTTTGTGTTAGGCTTAGGGTTAGGGTTAGGGTTTGGGTTAGGGTTAGGGTTAGGGTTCGGGTTTGGGTTAGGGTTAGGTTTAGGGTTAGGGTTAGGGTTAGGATTAGGGTTAGGGTTAGTGTTAGGGTTAGGGTTTGGTTTAGGATTACGGTTAGGTTTAAGTTTTCGGTTAAGTTTCGGGTTAGGGTTAGGGTTTACGTTCGGGTTGGGTTAGTGTTGGGGTTTTAGTTAGGGTTAGGGTTAGGGTTCTGGTTAGGGTTTGGGTTAGGGTTAGGCTTAGGGTTAGGGTTTGGTTTGAGTTAGGTTTAGGGTTATCATTAGGGTTAGGATTAGGGTGAGGGTTAGGTTTTGGGTCAGGGCTAGGGTTAGGGTTAGAATTAGGGTTAGGGTTAGGTTAGAATTAGGTTTAGGGTTAGGATAAGGACTAGGGTTAGGGTTAGTTTTATGATTAGGGTTATTATTTGGGTTATGGTTTGAGTTAGGGTTAGGGTTAGTGTTTGGGTTAGTGTTAGAGTTAGGGTTTGAGTTAGAGTTAGGTTTAGGGTTAGGTTAGGGTTTGGGTTAGAGTTAGGGTTAGTGTCAGGGTTTGGGTTTGGTTTAGAGTTAGGGTTAGGTTAGGGTTTGGGATTGAGTTAGGGTTAGGGTGAGGTGTTGGATTAGGGTTATGGTTAGGGTTAGGGTTAGGATTAGGGTTAGGGTTAGGGTTCCGATTAGAGTTAGGTTTAGAGTTTGGGTTTGGGTAAGGGTTAAGGTTAGGGTTAGGGTTAGGGTTAGGGTTACGACTAGGTTTAGGTTTAAGGTTAGGTTTAGGGTTAGGGTTAGGTTTTGGGTTAGGGTTTGGGGTTAGGGGTTAGGGGTTAAGTTTAGGTTCAGGGTTAGGGTTAGGGATTGGGTTACGGTTAGGGTTAGGTTCAGGGTTAGGTTTAGGTTTTGGGTTAGGGTTAGGGTTAGCGTTTGGGTTAGGGTTAGGGTTAGGGTTAGGGTTAGAGTTAGTGTTAGGGTTAGGGTTTGGTTTAGGATTACGTTTAGGTTTAGGTTTTCGGTTAAGTTTCAGGTTAGGGTTAGGGTTTGCGTTCGGGTTGGGTTAGTGATAGGGTTTTAGTTAGGGTTAGGGTTAGGGTTAGGGTTAGGGTTAGGGTTTGGGTTAGGGTTAGGCTTAGGGTTGGGGTTTGAGTTTGAGTTAGGTTTAGGGTTAGCATTAGAGTTAGGATTAGGGTTAGAGTTAGGGTTTGGGTTAGGGTTAGGTTTAGGGTTAGGGTTTGGGTTAGGGTTAGGTTTGAATCTGGGTTAGTGTTAGGATTAGGGTTAGTGTTAAGATTATGGTTAGGGCTAGGCTTAGGGTTAGGTTTTGGGTTAGGGTTACGGTTAGTGTTAGAATTAGGGTTAGGGTTAGGGTTAGGATAAGGATGAGGGTTAGGGTTAGGGTTAGGGTTAGTGTTTAGGGTTAGGGTTAGGGATAGGGTTTGGGTTAGGGTTTCAGTTTGGGTTATGTTTTGGGTTAGGTTTAGGGTTAGGGTTAGTGTTTGGTTCGGGTTAGGATTAGGGTTAGGGTTTGAGTTTGAATTAGGTTTAGGGTTAGCATTAGGGTTAGGGTTAGGGTTTGGGTAAGGGTTAGGTTTAGGGTTAGGGTTAGGTTTAGGGTTAGGGGATAGGTTTAGGTTTAGGGTTATCGTTAGGGTTTGGGTTTCATTTAGAATTAGGGTTAGCGTTAGGGTTAGGGTTAGGGTTTGCGTTCGGGTTGGGATATTGTTAGGGTTTTAGTTAGGGTTAGGGTTAGGGTTAGGGTTTGGGTTAGGGTTAGGCTTAGGATTAGGGTTAGGGTTAGGGTTAGGTTTGAATCTGGGTGAGTGTTAGGGTTAGGGTTAGGGTTAGTGTTAAGATTAGGGTTAGGGTTAGGGTTAGGTTTTGGGTTAGGTTTAGGATTAGGTTTAGAATTAGGGTTAGGGTTAGAATTAGGGTTAGGGTTAGGGTTAGGATAAGGATGAGGGTTAGGTTTAGGGTTAGGATTAGGGTTATTATTTGGGTTATGGTTTGGGTTAGGGTTAGGGTTAGGGTTTGGGTTAGTGTTAGAGTTAGGGTTTGAGTTAGGGTTAGGTTCAGGGTTAGGTTAGGTTTTGGGTTAGAGTTAGGGTTAGGGTTACGGTTTGGGTTTGGTTTAGAGTTAGGGTTAGGTTAGGCTTTGGGTTAGAGTTAGGGTTAGGGTGAGGTGTTGGATTAGGGTTATGGTTAGGGTTAGGGTTAGGATTAGGGTTAGGGATAGGGTTCCGATTAGAGTTATGTTTAGAGTTTGGGTTTGGGTAAGGGTTAAGGTTAGGTTTAGTGTTAGGATTAGGGTTAGGGTTTGAGTTTGAGTTAGGTTTAGGGTTAGCATTAGGGTTAGGGTTAGGTTTAGGATAAGTATTTCAGTTAGGGTTAGGGTTACGGTTAGGGTTTGGGTTCGGGTTACAGTTAGGGTTAGGGTTAGGGTTTGATTTAGGGTTAGGGTTAGGCTTAGGGTTAGTGTAAGGGTTTGGGTTAGGGTTAGGGTTAGGACTAGGGTTAGTGTTACGGTTAGGTTTAGGGTTAGGATTAGGGTTAGGATGAGGGTTAGGGTTAGGGTTAGTGTTAGGGTTAGGGTTAGGGTTTGGGTTAGGGTTAGTGTTAGGGTTAGGTTTTGGGTTAGGGTTAGGGTTAGGGTTAGGGTTAGGATTAGGGTTAGGGTTTGTGTTAAGATTAGGGATTGGGTTTGGGTTAGGGTTAGGATTAGGGTTTGTGTTAGGGTTAGGGTTAGGGTTAGGGTTTGGGTTAGGGTTAGGGTTAGAGTTAGGATTAGGGTTAGATTTTGTGTTAAGATTAGCGTTTGGGTTTGGGTTATGTTTAGGGTAAGTGTTAGGGTTACAGTTTAGGGTTAGAGTTAGGGTTAGGGTTACGGTTTCGGTTTGGGTTATGTTTTGGGCTAGGTTTAGGGTTAGGGTTAGGGTTTGGGTTCGGGTTAGGATTAGGGTTAGGGTTTGAGTTTGAATTAAGTTTAGGGTTAGCATTAGGGTTAGGGTTAGGTTTAGGATTAGTGTTTAAGTTACGGTTAGGGTTAGGGTTAAGGTTAGGGTTAGGCTTACGGTTAGGGTTAGAATTAGGGTTAGGGTTAGGGTTAGGGTTAGTGTTAGGGTTTGGGTTAGGGTTAGGGTTAGTACTAGGGTTAGTGTTAGGGTTAGGGTTAGTATTAGGGTTAGGATTAGGGTTAGGGTTAGGTTTTGGGTTAGGGTTACGGTTAGGGTTAGGGTTAGGGTTAGGGTTAGGTTTAGGGTTTCGGTTAGGGTTACGGTTAGGGTTACGTTTAGGGTTAGGGTTAGGGTTAGGACGAGGGTTAGTGTTAGGGTTAGGTTTAGGATTAGCATTAGGGTTAGGATTAGGGTTAGGGTTAGGGTTTGGTTTAGGATTAGGTTTAGGTTTAGGGTTAGGGTTTGGGTTAGGGTTAGGTTTAGGGTTAGGATTAGGGTTAGGGTTTGTGTTAAGATTAGGGTTTGGTTTTGGGTTAGGGTTAGGGTTAGGGTTAGGGTTCGGGTTAGGGTTAGAATTATGGTTAGGGTTAAGGTTAGGTTTAGGGTTAGGGGTAGGGTTAGGGTTATTATTTGGGTTATGGTTTGTGTTAGGGTTAGGGTTAGGGTTTGGGTTAGTGTTAGAGTTAGGGTTTGAATTAGGGATAGGTTTAGGGTTAGGGTTAGTGTTAGGGTTTGGGTTAGGGTTAGGGTTAGTACTAGGGTTAGTGTTAGGGTTAGGGTTAGTATTAGGGTTAGGATTAGGGTTAGGGTTTGAGTTTGAATTAAGTTTAGGGTTAGCATTAGGGTTAGGGTTAGGTTTAGGATTAGTGTTTAAGTTACGGTTAGGGTTAGGGTTAAGGTTAGGGTTAGGGTTAGGTTTAGGGTTTGATTTAGGGTTAGGGTTAGGGTTAGGGTTAGTGTTAGGGTTTGGGTTAGGGTTAGGGTTAGTACTAGGGTTAGTGTTAGGGTTAGGGTTAGTATTAGGGTTAGGATTAGGGTTAGGGTTAGGGTTTGGGTTAGGGTTACGGTTAGGGTTAGGGTTAGGGTTAGGGTTAGGTTTAGGGTTTCGGTTAGGGTTACGGTTAGGGTTACGGTTAGGGTTAGGGTTAGGGTTAGGACGAGGGTTAGTGTTAGGGTTAGGTTTAGGGTTAGCATTAGGGTTAGGATTAGGGTTAGGGTTAGGGTTTGGTTTAGGATTAGGTTTAGGTTTAGGGTTAGGGTTTGGGTTAGGGTTAGGTTTAGGGTTAGGATTAGGGTTAGGGTTTGTGTTAAGATTAGGGTTTGGTTTTGGGTTAGGGTTAGGGTTAGGGTTAGGGTTCGGGTTAGGGTTAGAGTTAGGGTTTGAATTAGGGATAAGTTTAGGGTTAGGTTAGGTTTTGCGTTAGAGTTAGGGTTAGGGTTAGGGTTTGGGTTTGGTTTAGAGTTAGGTTTAGGTTAGGGTTTAGGTTAGAGATAGGGTTAGCGTGAGGTGTTGGATTAGGGTTATGGTTAGGGTTAGGGGTAGGATTAGGGTTAGGATTAGGGTTCCGATTAGAGTTTGGTTTAGAGTTTGTGTTTGGGTAAGGGTTAAGGTTAGGGTTAGGGTTAGGGTTAGGGTTAGGGTTAGGGTTAGGACTAGGATTAGGGTTAGGGTTAGGGTTAGGATTAGGGTTATGGTTTGGGTTTAGGTTTGGGTTATGATTAGGGTAAGTGTTAGGGTTAGGGTTTAGGGTTAGGGTTAGGGTTAGTGTTAGGGATTCAGTTTGCGTTATGTTTTGGGTTAGGTTTATGGTTAAGGTTAGGGTTTGAGTTCGGGTTAGGATTAGGGTTAGGGTTTGAGTTTGAATTAGGTTTAGGGTTAGCATTAGGGTTCGGGTTAGGTTTAGGATTAGTGTTTCAGTTAGGGTTAGGATTAGGGTTATAGTTTGGGTTCGTGTTAGGTTTAGGGTTAGGTTTAGGGTTTGATTTTGGGTTAGGTTAGGGTTAGGGTTAGTGTTAGAGTTTGGGTTAGGGTTAGGGTTAGGACTAGGGTTAGTGTTTGGGTTAGGTTTAGGGTTAGCATTAGGGTTAGCATTAGGGTTAGGGTTAGGGTTTGTGTTAGGCTTAGGGTTAGGGTTAGGGTTTGGGTTAGGGTTAGGGTTAGGGTTCGGGTTTGGGTTAGG
>JAJHUQ010000032.1:15317500-15325000 GCA_035773235.1 Eospalax fontanierii
GTTAGGGTTTGGGTTAGGGTTATGGTTAGGTTTCGGGTTTGGGTTAGGGTTAGGGTTAGGGTTAGAGTTACGATTAGGGTTAGGGTTTGGGTTAGGGTTAGCCTTAGGTTTGAATTTGGGTTAGTGTTAGGGCTAGGGTTAGTGTAAAGTTTAGGGTTTGGATTTCGGTTAGGGTCAGGGTTTGAGTTACGATTAGGATAAAGTTTAGGGTTTAGGTTTGGGTTAGGTTTATGGTTAGGGTTAGGGTTATGGTTAGGTTTAGGGTTAGGGTTAGGGTTAGGGTTTGGGTTAGAATTGGGTTAGGCTTATGTTTAGGGTTAGGTTTTAGGGTTAGGATTACGTTTAGAGTTTGGGTTAGGTTTAGGTATAGGGTTAGGGTTAGGTTAGGATTATGGATGGGGTTAGGTTTGGAGTTAGGTTAAGGTTTTGAGTTATGTTTAGGGTTAGGATTAGGGTTTGGGTTAGGTTTAGGGTTAGGGTTAACGTGAGGGTTAGGGTTAGGTTTAGGGTTAGGTTTTAGGGTTATGGTTAGGGTTATTGTTTGTGTTAAGGTTAGGGTTAGGGTTAGGAATAGGGTTAGGGTTAGTGTTAGGGTTAGGGTTTGGTTTACGGTTTGGGTTAGGGTTAGAGTTAGTTTTTGGGTTAGGGTTAAGGTTAGGATTAGGGTTAGTGTTAGGTTTAGAGTTAGGGTTTGCATTAGGGTTAGGGTTAGGGTTAGGGTTAGGTTAAAAGTTAGGGTTTGGGTTAGGGTTAGTGTTAGGTTTAGAGTTAGGGTTTGAGTTAGGGTTAGGGATAGGGTTAGGGTTAGTGTTTGGGTTAGGGTTAGGGTTAGGTTTAGGGGTTGGTTTTGGGTTCGGGTTAGGGTTAGGGCTAGGATTTGGGTTAGGTTTAGGGTTACGATTAGGGTTAGGTTTACGGTTTGGGTTAGGTTTAGGGTTAGGATTTGGTTTGGGTTAGGGCTATGGTTAGGGTTTGGGTTAGTGTTAGGTTTAGTGTTAGTGTTAGGGTTAGGGTTTATGTTAGGGTTAGGTGTAGGTTTTGATTTGGGTTAGTGTTAGGGTTAGGGTTAGAGTTAAGGTTAGGGTTTGGGTTAGGGTTATGATTAGGTTTAGCGTAACGATTAGGGTTAAATTTAGGGTTTGGGTTTGGGTTAGGTTTAGGGTTAGCGTTAGGGTTAGTGTTAGGTTTAGGGTTAGTGTTACTGTTAGTAATTGGATTAAGGTTAGGGTTAGGGTTTGGGTTAGGGTTAGTTTTACGGTGTGGGTTTGGGTTAGGGATAGGGTTAGGGTTTGGTTTTCGGTTAGGGTTAGGTTTAGGTTTAGTGTTAGGGTTTGGGTTTGGATTAGGGTTAGGGTTAGGGTTAGGGATAGTTTTAGGGTTAGGGTTTGGGTTAGGGTTAGGGTTTGGGTTAGGTTTAGGGTTAGGAATAGAGTTAGGGTTAGTGTTATTGTTATGGTTTGGGTTAGGTTTGGCTTACGGTTAGGTTTAGGTTTTATGTTAGGGTTAGTGAGGATTAGGGTTTGGGTTAGGGTTAGGTTTAGGATTAGGGTTTGAGTTAGGGTTCGCGTTAGGATTAGGGTTAGGGTTAGGGTTTGGGTTAGGCTTACAGTTAGGTTTAGGTTTACTTTTTGGGTTAGGGGTAGGGTTAGGTTTAGGATTAGGGTTAGGGTTAGTGTTAGGTTTAGGGTTAGGGTTAGGGTTAGGGTTTGTGTTAGGGTTAGCGTTAGGGTTATTATTAGGATTAGGGTTAAGGTTAGGGATTCAGTTAGGTTTAGGGTGAGTGTTAGGGTTTGTGTTAGGTTTAGATTTAGGGTTAGGGTTTGGGTTAGGGTTTGGGTTAAGGTTAGGGTTAGGGTTAGGGTTAGGGTTAGGGTTAGGGGTAGGATAAGGATGAGAGTTAGGGTTAGGGTTAGGATTAGGGTTATTTTTTGGGTTATGGTTTGAGTTAGGGTTAGGGTTAGGGTTTGGGTTAGTGTTATACTTAGGGTTTGAGTGAGGGTTAGGTTTAGGGTTAGGTTAGGGTTTGGGTTAGAGTTAGGGTTAGGGTTAGGGTTTGCGTTTGGTTTAGAGTTAGGGTTAGGTTATTGTTTGGGTTAGAGTTAGGGTTAGGGTGAGGTGTTGGATTAGGGTAATGGTTAGGGTTAGGGTTAGGGTTAGGGTTAGGGTTTGAGTTAGGGTTACGGTTAGGGTTAGGATTAGGGTTAGGGTTTGTGTTAAGATTAGGGTTTGGTTTAGGGTTAGGGTTAGGGTTTGGGTTAAACTTACGTTTAGGGTTAGGTTTTGTTTTAGGGTTAGGGTTAGGGTTAGGGTTTGGGTTAGGGTTTAGGTTTTCGGTTAGGTTTAGTGTTAGGGTTAGTGTTAGGCTTAGGGTTTAGGGTTAGGGTTAACTTTAGGGTTAGGGTTTCGGTTTGGGTTATGTTTTGGGTTAGGTTTAGGGTTAGGGTTAGGGTTTGGGTTCGGGTTAGTAATAGGGTTAGGGTTTGAGTTTGAATTAGGTTTAGGGTTAGCATTAGTGTTAGGGTTAGGTTTAGGATTAGTGTTTCAGTTAGGGTTAGGCCTCGGGTTTGGGCTCGGGTTAGGCTTAGGGTTAGGTTTAGGGCTTGATTTAGGGTTAGGGCTAGGGTTAGGTTTAGTGTTAAGGCTTGGGTTAGGGTTAGGGTTAGGACTAGGGTTAGTGTTAGGGTTAGGTTTAGGGTTAGCATTAGGGTTAGGATTAGGGTTAGGGTTAGGGTTTGGTTTAGGGTTAGGGTTAGTGTTAGGGTTAGGGTTAGGGTTTGGGTTAGGGTTAGGGTTTGGGTTTGGGTTAGGGTTAGGTTTGAATCTGGGTTAGTGTTAGGATTAGGGTTAGTGTTAAGATTATGGTTAGGGTTAGGTTTAGGGTTAGGTTTTGGGTTAGGGTTACGGTTAGTGTTAGAATTAGGGTTAGGGTTAGGGTTAGGATAAGGATGAGGGTTAGGGTTAGAGTTAGGGTTAGTGTTTAGGGTTAGGGTTAGGGATAGGGTTTGGGTTACGGTTTCAGTTTGGGTTATGTTTTGGGTTAGGTTTAGGGTTAGGGTTAGTGTTTGGTTCGGGTTAGGATTAGGGTTAGGGTTTGAGTTTGAATTAGGTTTAGGGTTAGCATTAGGGTTAGGGTTAGGGTTTGGGTAGGGGTTAGGTTTAGGGTTAGGGTTAGGTTTAGGGTTAGGGGATAGGTTTAGGTTTAGGGTTATCGTTAGGGTTTGGGTTAGGGTTTGGGTTTCATTTAGAATTAGGGTTAGCGTTAGGGTTAGGGTTAGGGTTTGCGTTCGGGTTGGGATATTGTTAGGGTTTTAGTTAGGGTTAGGGTTAGGGTTAGGGTTTGGGTTAGGGTTAGGCTTAGGATTAGGGTTAGGGTTAGGGTTAGGTTTGAATCTGGGTGAGTGTTAGGGTTAGGGTTAGGGTTAGTGTTAAGATTAGGGTTAGGGTTAGGGTTAGGTTTTGGGTTAGGTTTAGGATTAGGTTTAGAATTAGGGTTAGGGTTAGAATTAGGGTTAGGGTTAGGGTTAGGATAAGGATGAGGGTTAGGTTTAGGGTTAGGATTAGGGTTATTATTTGGGTTATGGTTTGGGTTAGGGTTAGGGTTAGGGTTAGGTTTAGGGTTTGATTTAGGGTTAGGGTTAGGGTTAGGATTAGGATTAGGGTTAGGGTTAGGGTTAGGACTAGGATTACAGTTAGGATTAGGATTAGGTTTAGGGTTTGAGTTTAGGTTTGGATTATGGTTAGGGTTAGCATTAGGGTTAGGGTTAGGTTTAGGATTAGTGTTTCAGTTAGGGTTAGGGTTAGGGTTAGGGTTTGGGTTCGGGTTAGGGTTAGGGTTAGGGTTAGGGTTAGAGTTAGGATTAGGTTTAGGGTTAGAGTTAGATTTAGGGTTTGGTTTAGGGGTAGTGTTAGGGTTAGGTTTAGGGTTTGGGTTAGGTTTAGGGTTAGGGTTAGGGTTTGGGTTCGGGTTCGGGTTAGGGTTAGTGTTAGGGTTTGAGTTAGGGTTAGGGTTAGGGTTAGGGTTAGGGTTATGGTTAGTGTTTGGGTAAGGGTTAGGGTTAGGATTATGGTTTGAGTTTGAGTTAGGTTTAGGGTTAGCATTAGTGTTAGGATTAGGGTTAGTGTTTGGGTTTGGGTTAGAGTTACGGTTAGGGTTAGGGTTTGGGTTAGGTTTAGGGTTAGGGTTAGGGTTTGGGTATGGGTTAAGATAAGGGTTAGGGTTAGGGTTTGGCTAAGGGTTAGGTTTCGCGTTAGTTTTTGTGTTAGGGTTAGGGTTAGGTTTAGGGTCAGGTTTAGTTTTTGGGATAGGGTTAGGGTTAGGGTTTGGGTTAGGGTTAAGGTTAGGGTTAGGGTTAGGGTTAGGGTTAGGGTTAGGGTTAGCGTTTGGTTTAGGATTACATTTAGGTTTAGGTTTTCGGTTAAGTTTCGGGTTAGGGTTAGGGTTTGTGATCGGGTTGGGTTAGTGTTAGGGTTTTAGTTAGGGTTAGGGTTAGGGTTAGGGTTTGGGTTAGGGTTAGGCTTAGGGTTAGGGTTTGAGTTTGAGTTAGGTTTAGGGTTAGCATTAGGATTAGAATTAGGGTTAGGGTTAGGGTTTGGGTTAGGGTTAGGATTAGGGTTAGGGTTTGGGTAAGGGTTAGGTTTGAATCTGGGTTAGTGTTAGGGTTAGGGTTAGTGTTAATATTAGGGTTAGGGTTAGGGTTAGGGTTAGGTTTAGAATTAGGGTTAGGGTTAGGGTTAGGGTTAGGGTTAGGGTTAGGGGTAGGATAAGGATGAGGGTTAGGGTTAGGGTTAGGATTAGGGTTATTTTTTGGGTTATGGTTTGAGTTAGGGTTAGGGTTAGGGTTTGGGTTAGTGTTAGACTTAGGGTTTGAGTGAGCGTTAGGTTTAGGGTTAGGTTAGGGTTTGGGTTAGAGTTAGGGTTAGGGTTAGGGTTTGCGTTTGGTTTAGAGTTAGGGTTAGGTTATTGTTTGGGTTAGAGTTAGGGTTAGGGTGAGGTGTTGGATTAGGGTAATGGTTAGGGTTAGGGTTAGGGTTAGGGTTAGGGTTTGAGTTAGGGTTACGGTTAGGGTTAGGATTAGGGTTAGGGTTTGTGTTAAGATTAGGGTTTGGATTTGGGTTAGGGTTAGGGTTTGAGTTATGATTAGGGTAAAGTTTAGGGTTTAGGTTTGGGTTAGGTTTATGGTTAGGGTTAGGGTTATGGTTAGGTTTAGGGTTTGGGTTAAGTTTAGGGTTAGGGTTTGGGTTAAGTTTAGGGTTAGCGATAGGGTTTGGGTTTGGGTTAGGGTTAGGGTTTGGGTTAGGGTTAGGGTTAGGGTTAGCGTTTGGGTTAGGTTTAGGGTTAGGGTTAGGATTAGGGTTAGGGTTTGTGTTAAGATTTTGGTTTCTGTTTGGATTAGGGTTAGGGTTAGGGTTTGGGTTAAGGTTACGTTTAGGGTTAGGGTTTGTGTTAGGGTTAGGGTTAGGGTTAGGAGTAGGGTTAGGGTTTAGGTTTTCGGTTAGGGTTAGTGTTAAGGTTAGTGTTAGGATTATGGTTTGGGTTAGGGTTTAGGTTTGGTTAGGTTTAGGGTTAGGGTTATAGTTAGGTTTAGCGTTAGGGTTAGGGTTACGGTAAGCGTTAGCGTTAGGGTTAGGGTTATGGTTTGGGTTTGGGTTAGGGTTTGGGTTAGGGTTAGGGTTTGGGTTAGGGTTAGGATTAGGGTTAGGGTTAGGGTTAGGGTTAGGATTTGTGTTATGCTTAGGGTTAGGGTTCGGGTTTGGGTTAGAGTTATGGTGAGGGTTAGGGGTTGGGTTAGGGTTAGGTTTAGGGTTACGGTTAGGATTAGGGTTAGGGTTAGGGTTTGGATTAGGGTTAGTTTTAGGGATTGGGTTTGCGTAAGGGTAAGGGTTAGGGTTAGGGTTAGGAGTAGGTTTAAGGTTTAGGTTAGGGTTAGTGTTAGGGTTAGGGTTAGAATTAGCGTTTGGTTTAGGGTTAAAGTTAGGGTTAGCGTTTGGGTTAGGTTTAGGGTTAGGGTTAGGGTTTGGGTTAGGGTTATGGTTAGGTTTCGGGTTTGGGTTAGGTTTAGGGTTAGGGTTAGAGTTACGATTAGGGTTAGGGTTTGGGTTAGGGTTAGCCTTAGGTTTGAATTTGGGTTAGTGTTAGGGCTAGGGTTAGTGTAAAGTTTAGGGTTTGGATTTCGGTTAGGATTAGGGTTTGAGTTACGATTAGGATAAAGTTTAGGGTTTAGGTTTGGGTTAGGTTTATGGTTAGGGTTAGGGTTATGGTTAGGTTTAGGGTTAGGGTTAGGGTTAGGGTTTGGGTTAGAATTGGGTTAGGCTTATGTTTAGGGTTAGGTTTTAGGGTTAGGATTACGTTTAGAGTTTGGGTTAGGTTTAGGTATAGGGTTAGGGTTAGGTTAGGATTATGGATGGGGTTAGGTTTGGAGTTAGGTTAAGGTTTTGAGTTATGTTTAGGGTTAGGATTAGGGTTTGGGTTAGGTTTAGGGTTAGGGTTAACGTGAGGGTTAGGGTTAGGTTTAGGGTTAGGTTTTAGGGTTATGGTTAGGGTTATTGTTTGTGTTAAGGTTAGGGTTAGGGTTAGGAATAGGGTTAGGGTTAGTGTTAGGGTTAGGGTTTGGTTTAGGGTTTGGGTTAGGGTTAGAGTTAGTTTTTGGGTTAGGGTTAAGGTTAGGATTAGGGTTAGTGTTAGGTTTAGAGTTAGGGTTTGCATTAGGGTTAGGGTTAGGGTTAGGGTTAGGTTAAAAGTTAGGGTTTGGGTTAGGGTTAGTGTTAGGTTTAGAGTTAGGGTTTGAGTTAGGGTTAGGGTTAGGGTTAGGGTTAGTGTTTGGGTTAGGGTTAGGGTTAGGTTTAGGGGTTGGTTTTGGGTTCGGGTTAGGGTTAGGGCTAGGATTTGGGTTAGGTTTAGGGTTACGATTAGGGTTAGGTTTACGGTTTGGGTTAGGTTTAGGGTTAGGATTTGGTTTGGGTTAGGGCTATGGTTAGGGTTTGGGTTAGTGTTAGGTTTAGTGTTAGTGTTAGGGTTAGGGTTTATGTTAGGGTTAGGTGTAGGTTTTGATTTGGGTTAGTGTTAGGGTTAGGGTTAGAGTTAAGGTTAGGGTTTGGGTTAGGGTTATGATTAGGTTTAGGGTAACGATTAGGGTTAAATTTAGGGTTTGGGTTTGGGTTAGGTTTAGGGTTAGCGTTAGGGTTAGTGTTAGGTTTAGGGTTAGTGTTACTGTTAGTAATTGGATTAAGGTTAGGGTTAGGGTTTGGGTTAGGGTTAGTTTTACGGTGTGGGTTTGGGTTAGGGATAGGTTTAGGGTTTGGTTTTCGGTTAGGGTTAGGTTTAGGTTTAGTGTTAGGGTTTGGGTTTGGATTAGGGTTAGGGTTAGGGTTAGGGATAGTTTTAGGGTTAGGGTTTGGGTTAGGGTTAGGGTTTGGGTTAGGTTTAGGGTTAGGAATAGAGTTAGGGTTAGTGTTATTGTTATGGTTTGGGTTAGGTTTGGCTTACGTTTAGGTTTAGGTTTT
>JAJHUQ010000032.1:15330000-15332500 GCA_035773235.1 Eospalax fontanierii
AGGGTAAGGGTTAGGGTTAGGGTTAGGAGTAGGTTTAAGGTTTAGGTTAGGGTTAGTGTTAGGGTTAGGGTTAGAATTAACGTTTGGTTTAGGGTTAAAGTTAGGGTTAGCGTTTGGGTTAGGTTTAGGGTTAGGGTTAGGGTTTGGGTTAGGGTTATGGTTAGGTTTCGGGTTTGGGTTAGGTTTAGGGTTAGGGTTAGAGTTACGATTAGGGTTAGGGTTTGGGTTAGGGTTAGCCTTAGGTTTGAATTTGGGTTAGTGTTAGGGCTAGGGTTAGTGTAAAGTTTAGGGTTTGGATTTCGGTTAGGATTAGGGTTTGAGTTACGATTAGGATAAAGTTTAGGGTTTAGGTTTGGGTTAGGTTTATGGTTAGGGTTAGGGTTATGGTTAGGTTTAGGGTTAGGGTTAGGGTTAGGGTTTGGGTTAGAATTGGGTTAGGCTTATGTTTAGGGTTAGGTTTTAGGGTTAGGATTACGTTTAGAGTTTGGGTTAGGTTTAGGTATAGGGTTAGGGTTAGGTTAGGATTATGGATGGGGTTAGGTTTGGAGTTAGGTTAAGGTTTTGAGTTATGTTTAGGGTTAGGATTAGGGTTTGGGTTAGGTTTAGGGTTAGGGTTAACGTGAGGGTTAGGGTTAGGTTTAGGGTTAGGTTTTAGGGGTATGGTTAGGGTTATTGTTTGTGTTAAGGTTAGGGTTAGGGTTAGGAATAGGGTTAGGGTTAGTGTTAGGGTTGGGGTTTGGTTTACGGTTTGGGTTAGGGTTAGAGTTAGTTTTTGGGTTAGGGTTAAGGTTAGGATTAGGGTTAGTGTTAGGTTTAGAGTTAGGGTTTGCATTAGGGTTAGGGTTAGGGTTAGGGTTAGGTTAAAAGTTAGGGTTTGGGTTAGGGTTAGTGTTAGGTTTAGAGTTAGGGTTTGAGTTAGGGTTAGGGTTAGGGTTAGGGTTAGTGTTTGGGTTAGGGTTAGGGTTAGGTTTAGGGGTTGGTTTTGGGTTCGGGTTAGGGTTAGGGCTAGGATTTGGGTTAGGTTTAGGGTTACGATTAGGGTTAGGTTTACGGTTTGGGTTAGGTTTAGGGTTAGGATTTGGTTTGGGTTAGGGCTATGGTTAGGGTTTGGGTTAGTGTTAGGTTTAGTGTTAGTGTTAGGGTTAGGGTTTATGTTAGGGTTAGGTGTAGGTTTTGATTTGGGTTAGTGTTAGGGTTAGGGTTAGAGTTAAGGTTAGGGTTTGGGTTAGGGTTATGATTAGGTTTAGGGTAACGATTAGGGTTAAATTTAGGGTTTGGGTTTGGGTTAGGTTTAGGGTTAGCGTTAGGGTTAGTGTTAGGTTTAGGGTTAGTGTTACTGTTAGTAATTGGATTAAGGTTAGGGTTAGGGTTTGGGTTAGGGTTAGTTTTACGGTGTGGGTTTGGGTTAGGGATAGGGTTAGGGTTTGGTTTTCGGTTAGGGTTAGGTTTAGGTTTAGTGTTAGGGTTTGGGTTTGGATTAGGGTTAGGGTTAGGGTTAGGGATAGTTTTAGGGTTAGGGTTTGGGTTAGGGTTAGGGTTTGGGTTAGGTTTAGGGTTAGGAATAGAGTTAGGGTTAGTGTTATTGTTATGGTTTGGGTTAGGTTTGGCTTACGGTTAGGTTTAGGTTTTATGTTAGGGTTAGTGAGGATTAGGGTTTGGGTTAGGGTTAGGTTTAGGATTAGGGTTTGAGTTAGGGTTCGCGTTAGGATTAGGGTTAGGGTTAGGGTTTGGGTTAGGCTTACAGTTAGGTTTAGGTTTACTTTTTGGGTTAGGGGTAGGGTTAGGTTTAGGATTAGGGTTAGGGTTAGTGTTAGGTTTAGAGTTAGGGTTAGGGTTAAGGTTTGTGTTAGGGTTAGCGTTAGGGTTATTATTAGGATTAGGGTTAAGGTTAGGGATTCAGTTAGGTTTAGGGTGAGTGTTAGGGTTTGTGTTAGGTTTAGATTTAGGGTTAGGGTTTGGGTTAGGGTTTGGGTTAAGGTTAGGGTTAGGGTTAGCGTTAGGGTTAGGGGTAGGATAAGGATGAGAGTTAGGGATAGGGTAAGGATTAGGGTTATTTTTTGGGTTATGGTTTGAGTTAGGGTTAGGGTTAGGGTTTGGGTTAGTGTTAGACTTAGGGTTTGAGTGAGGGTTAGGTTTAGGGTTAGGTTAGGGTTTGGGTTAGAGTTAGGGTTAGGGTTAGGGTTTGCGTTTGGTTTAGAGTTAGGGTTAGGTTATTGTTTGGGTTAGAGTTAGGGTTAGGGTGAGGTGTTGGATTAGGGTAATGGTTAGGGTTAGGGTTAGGGTTAGGGTTAGGGTTTGAGTTAGGGTTACGGTTAGGGTTAGGATTAGGGTTAGGGTTTGTGTTAGGATTGGGGTTTGGTTTAGGGTTAGGGTTAGGGTTTGGGTTAAACTTACGTTTAGGGTTAGGTTTTGTTTTAGGGTTAGGGTTAGGGTTAGGGTTTGGGTTAGGGTTTAGGTTTTCGGTTAGGTTTAGTGTTAGGGTTAGTGTTAGGCTTAGGGT
>JAJHUQ010000032.1:15337500-15342500 GCA_035773235.1 Eospalax fontanierii
TTAGGGTTTGGGTTAAGGTTAGGGTTAGGGTTAGGGTTAGGTAAGGGTTAGGGTTAGGGTTAGGGTTAGGGTTACGGTTAGGATTTGGGTTAGGCTTAGGGTTAGGGTTCGGGTTTGAGTTAGAGTTATGATGAGGGTTAGGGATTGGGTTAGGGTTAGGATTAAGGTTAGGATTAGGGTTAGGGTTAGAGTTTGGATTAGGGTTAGTTTTAGGGTTTGGGTTTGCGTAAGGGTAAGGGTTAGGGTTAGGGTTAGGAGTAGGGTTAGGGTTTAGGTTTTCGGTTAGGGTTAGTGTTAGGGTTAGTGTTAGGATTAGGGTTTGGGTTAGGTTTAGGGTTAGGGTTAGGGTTAGGGTTAGGGTTAGGTTTAGGGTTTGGGTTAAGTTTAGGGTTAGGGTTTGGGTTAAGTTTAGGGTTAGCGATATGGTTTGGGTTTGGGTTAGGGTTAGGGTTTGGGTTAGGGTTAGGGTTAGGGTTAGCGTTTGGGTTAGGGTTAGGGTTAGGGTTAGGATTAGGGTTAGGGTTTGTGTTAAGATTTTGGTTTCTGTTTGGATTAGGGTTAGGGTTAGGGTTTGGGTTAAGGTTACGTTTACGGTTAGGGTTTGTGTTAGGGTTAGGGTTAGGGTTAGGAGTAGGGTTCGGGTTTAGGTTTTCTATTAGGGTTAGTGTTAGGGTTAGTGTTAGGATTAGGGTTTGGGTTAGGGTTTAGGTTTGGTTAGGTTTAGGGTTAGGGTTAGGGTTATAGTTAGGTTTAGCGTTAGGGTTAGGGTTACGGTAAGCGTTAGCGTTAGGGTTAGGGTTATGGTTTGGGTTTGGGTTAGGGTTTGGGTTAGGGTTAGGGTTTGGGTTAGGGTTAGGGTTAGGGTTAGGGTTAGGATTTGTGTTATGCTTAGTGTTAGGATTCGGGTTTGGGTTAGAGTTATGGTGAGGGTTAGGGGTTGGGTTAGGGTTAGGGTTAGGGTTACGGTTAGGATTAGGGTTAGGGTTAGGGTTTGGATTAGGGTTAGTTTTAGGGTTTGGGTTTGCGTAAGGGTAAGGGTTAGGGTTAGGGTTAGGAGTAGGTTTAAGGTTTAGGTTAGGGTTAGTGTTAGGGTTAGGGGTTAGGTTTAGGTTTAGGGTTATTGTTAGGGTTTGGGTTAGGGTTAGTGTTAGGGTTTGGGTTTCAGTTAGAATTAGGATTAGCATTAGGGTTTGTGTTAGGGTTAGGTTTAGAGTTTGGGTTAGGTTTAGGGTTAGGGTTAGGGTTTGGGTTCGGGTTAGGGTTAGGGTTAGGGTTAGGGATAGTGTTTGAGTTAGGGTTAGGGTTAGGGTTAGGGATAGTGTTAGGGTTAGTGTAAAGTTTAGGGTTTGGATTTGGGTTAGGGTTAGGGTTTGAGTTACGATTAGGGTAAAGTTTAGGGTTTAGGTTTGGGTTAGGTTTATGGTTAGGGTTAGGGTTATGGTTAGGTTTAGGGTTTGGGTTAAGTTTAGGGTTAGGGTTTGGGTTAAGTTTAGGGTTAGCGATAGGGTTTGGGTTTGGGTTAGGGTTAGGGTTTGTGTTAGGGTTAGGGTTAGGGTTAGCGTTTGGGTTAGGTTTAGGGTTAGGGTTAGGATTAGGGTTAGGGTTTGTGTTAACATTTTGGTTTCTGTTTGGATTAGGGTTAGGGTTAGGGTTGGGGTTAAGGTTACGTTTAGGGTTAGGGTTTGTGTTAGGGTTAGGGTTAGGGTTAGGAGTAGGGTTAGGGTTTAGGTTTTCGGTTAGGGTTATTGTTAAGGTTAGTGTTAGGATTAGGGTTTGGGTTAGGGTTTAGGTTTGGTTAGGTTTAGGGTTAGGGTTAGGGTTATAGTTAGGTTTAGCGTTAGGGTTAGGGTTACGGTAAGCGTTAGCGTTAGGGTTAGGGTTATGGTTTGGGTTTGTGTTAGGGTTTGTGTTAGGGTTAGGGTTTGGGTTAGGGTTAGGGTTAGGGTTAGGGTTAGGATTTGTGTTATGCTTAGGTTTAGGGTTCGGGTTTGGGTTAGAGTTATGGTGAGGGTTAGGGGTTGGGTTAGGGTTAGGGTTAGGGTTACGGTTAGGATTAGGGTTAGGGTTAGGGTTTGGATTAGGGTTAGTTTTAGGGTTTGGGTTTGCGTAAGGGTAAGGGTTAGGGTTAGGGTTAGGAGTAGGTTTAAGGTTTAGGTGAGGGTTAGTGTTAGGGTTAGGGTTAGAATTAGCTTTTGGTTTAGGGTTAAAGTTAAGGTTAGGGTTAGTGTTAGGGTTAGGGTTAGGATTAGCGTTTGGTTTAGGGTTAAGGTTAGGGTTAGCGTTTGGGTTAGGTTTAGGGTTAGGGTTAGGGTTTGGGTTAGGGTTATGGTTAGGTTTCGGGTTTGGGTTAGGGTTAGGGTTAGGGTTAGAGTTACGATTAGGGTTAGGGTTTGGGTTAAGGTTAGCCTTAGGTTTGAATTTGGGTTAGTGTTAGGGCTAGTGTTAGTGTAAAGTTTAGGGTTTGGATTTCGGTTAGGGTTAGTGTTTGAGTTACGATTAGGGTAAAGTTTAGGGTTTAGGTTTGGGTTAGGTTTATGGTTAGGGTTAGGGTTATTGTTAGGTTTAGGGTTAGGGTTAGGGTTAGGGTTTGGGTTAGAATTGGGTTAGGGTTATGTTTAGGGTTAGGTTTTAGGGTTAGGATTATGTTTAGGGTTTGGGTTAGGTTTAGGTATAGGGTTAGGGTTAGGTTAGGATTATGGATGGGGTTAGGTTTGGAGTTAGGTTAAGGTTTTGAGTTATGTTTAGGGTTAGGATTAGGGTTTGGGTTAGGTTTAGGGTTAGGGTTAACGTGAGGGTTAGGGTTAGGTTTAGGGTTAGGTTTTAGGGTTATGGTTAGGTTTATTGTTTGTGTTAAGGTTAGGGTTAGGGTTAGGAATAAGGTTAGGGTTAGGGTTTGGTTTACGGTTTGGGTTAGGGTTAGAGTTAGTTTTTGGGTTAGGGTTAGGGTTAGGATTAGGGTTAGTGTTAGGTTTAGAGTTAGGGTTTGCGTTAGGGTAAGGGTTAGGGTTAGGGTTAGGTTAAAAGTTAGGGTTTCGGTTAGGGTTAGTGTTAGGTTTAGAGTTAGGGTTTGAGTTAGGGTTAGGGTTAGGGTTAGGGTTAGTGTTTGGGTTAGGGTTAGGGTTAGGTTTAGGGGTTGGTTTTGGGTTCGGGTTAGGGTTAGGGCTAGGATTTGGGTTAGGTTTAGGGTTACGATTAGGGTTAGGTTTACGGTTTGGGTTAGGGTTAGGGTTAGGATTTGGTTTTGGTTAGGGCTATGGTTAGGGTTTGGGTTAGTGTTAGGTTTAGTGTTAGTGTTAGGGTTAGGGTTTATGTTAGGGTTAGGTGTAGGTTTTGATTTGGGTTAGTTTTAGGGTTAGGGTTAGAGTTAAGGTTAGGGTTTGGGTTAGGGTTATGATTAGGTTTAGGGTAACGATTAGGGTTAAATTTAGGGTTTGGGTTTGGGTTAGGTTTAGGGTTAGCGTTAGGGTTAGTGTTAGGTTTAGGGTTAGTGTTACTGTAAGGGATTGGGTTAAGGTTAGGGTTAGGGTTTGGGTTAGGGTTAGTTTTACGGTGTGGGTTTGGGTTAGGGCTAGGGTTAGGGTTTGGTTTTAGGTTAGGGTTAGGTTTAGGTTTAGTGTTAGGGTTTGGGTTTGGATTAGGGTTAGGGTTAGGGTTAAGGATAGTTTTAGGGTTAGGGTTTGGGTTAGGTTTAGTGTTAGGAATAGAGTTAGGGTTAGTGTTATTGTTAGGGTTTGGGTTAGGTTTGGCTTAGGGTTAGGTTTAGGTTTTATGTTAGGGTTAGTGAGGATTAGGGTTTGGGTTAGGGTTAGGTTTAGGATTAGGGTTTGAGTTAGGGTTCGCGTTAGGATTAGGGTTAGGGTTAGGGTTTGGGTTAGGCTTACAGTTAGGTTTAGGTTTACTTTTTGGGTTAGGTGTAGGGTTAGGTTTAGGATTAGGGTTAGGGTTAGTGTTAGGTTTAGGGTTAGGGTTAGGGTTAGGGTTTGTGTTAGGGTTAGCGTTAGGGTTAGGATTAGGATTAGGGTTAAGGTTAGGGATTCAGTTAGGTTTAGGGTGAGTGTTAGGGTTTGTGTTAGGGTTAGATTTAGGGTTAGGGTTTGGGTTACGGTTTGGGTTAAGGTTAGGGTTAGGGTTAGGGTTAAGGTTAGGATTAGGATTAGGGTTAGTGTTAGGGTTAGTGTTTGGGTTAAGGTTGGGTTAGGGTTTGGGTTAGGTTTAGGGTTAGGTTGAGGGTTAGGGTTAACTTTATGGATAGGGTTAGGGTTATGGTTTAGGTTAAGGTTAGGGTTAGGGTTATGGTAAGGAATAGGGTTAAGTTTAGGGTTAGGGTTAGGGTATGGATTAGCGTTAGGTTTAGGGTTTGGATTAGGGTTAGGGTTAGGTTTATAGTTAGTGTTTGTGTTAGGGTTAGGGTTAGGGTTAGGTTTAGTGGTTGGGTTTGGGTTCGGGTTAGGGTTAGGGCAAGGATTAGGGTTAGGGTTAGGGTTGGGATTAGGGTTAGGTTTAGGGTTTGGGTTAGGGTTAGGGTTAGGGTTAGGGTTTTATTTTGGGTTAGGGTTAGGGATAGGGTTTGGGTTAGTGTTAGGGTTAGGGTTAGTGTTAGGGTTAGGGTTTGGGTTAGGGTTAGGTTTAGGTTTTGATTTGGGTTAGTGTTAGGGTTAGGGTTAGTGATAACGTTAGGGTTTGGCTTAGGGTTAGGATTAGGGTTAGGGTCATGATTAGGGTTAAGTTTAGGGTTTGGGTTTGGGTTAGTTTTAGGGATCGCGTAAGGGTTAGGGTTAGGTTTAGGGTTAGTGTTACGGTTAGGGTTTGGGTTAAGGTTAGGGTTAGGGTTAGGGTTAGGTTTTGGTATAGGGTTAGTGTTAGGGTTTGGATTAGGGTTTAGGGTTAGGGTTTGTGTTAGGGTTTGGGTTAAGGTTAGGGTTAGGGTTAGAGTTAGGAATAGGGTTACGGTTAGAGTTTGGGTTAGGGTTAGGGATAGGGTTTGGGTTAAGGTTAGGGTC
>JAJHUQ010000032.1:15347500-15352500 GCA_035773235.1 Eospalax fontanierii
AGGTTTAGGTTTAGGATTAGGGTTAGGGTTAGTGTTAGTTTTAGGGTTAGGGTTAAGGTTAGGGTTTAGGTTAGGGTTAGCGTTAGTGTTAGGATTAGGAATAGGGTTAAGGTTAGAGATTGGGTTAGGGTTAGGGTGAGGGTTATGTTTTGGGTTAGGGTTAGATTTAGGTTAGTGTTTGGGTTAGGGTTTGGGTTAAGGTTAGGGTTAGGGTTAGGGTTTAGGTTACAATTAGGATTAGGGTTAGGCTTAGCGTTAGGGTTTTGGTTAAGGTTAGGGTTAGGGTTAGGGTTAGGAATAGGGTTAGGTTTAGGGTTAGGGTTTGGATTAAGGTTAGCATTATGTTTAGGATTTGGTTTAGGGTTAAGTTTAGGGTTAGGGTTTGGGTTTGGGTTAGGTTTAGGTTTAGGGTATGGGTTAGGGTTGGGTTTATGGTGTGCTTTGTGTTACGGTTAGGGTTAGGATTAGGTTTAGGTTTAGGGTTAGGGTTAGGGTTAGGGTTAGGGTAAGGGTTAGGGTTAGGGTTTGGGTTCGGGTTAGGGTTAGGGTTAGGGTTAGGGTTAGGGTTAAGTTTACGGTTAGCGTTAGAGTTAGGGTTTGGATTAGGGTTAGGGTTAGGTTTAGGGTTTGGGATTGGGTTAGGCGTAGGGTTAGGATTTGGGTTAACCTTTGTTGTTAGGGGTTAGGGATTAGCTTTAGGGTTAGGGTTAGGGTTAGGGTTAGGGTTAGGGTTAGGGTTAGGGTTTGGGTTAGGGTTAGGGTTAGGTTTAGGTTTACTTTTTGGGTTAGGGTTAGGTTTAGGTTTAGAATTAGGGTTAGGGTTAGTGTTAGGGTTAATGTTTGGGTTAGGGTTAGGGTTTGATTTAGGGTTTGGTTTAGGTTTAGGTTTAGGGTTAGGGTTAGGTTTTGGGTTAGGGTTAGGGTTAGGTTTAGGGTTTGGGTTAGGGTTAGGGTTTGGGTTAGTGTTAGGGTTAGTGATAGTGTTAGGGTTTGGCTTAGGGTTAGTGTTAGGTTTAGGTTTAGGGTTAGGGTTTGGATGAGGGTTAGGGTTTGGGTTAGGGTTAGGGTTAGGGTTAGTTCTTGGGTTATGGTTACGGTTAGGGTTTGAGTTAGGGTTAGGGTTAGGGTTAGGGTTAGGGTTAGGGTTAGGGTTTGGGTTAGGGTTAGGTTTAGGGTTAGGGGTTGGATTTCGGTTAGGGTTAGGTTTATGGTTAGTATTAGGGTTAGGGTTAGGGTTAGGATTAGATTAGGTTTAAGATTTGGGTTAGGGTTAGGGTAAGGGTTAGGGTTAGGTTTAGTGTTAGGATTAGGGTTAGGGTTAGGGTTTGGGTTTGGGTTAGGGTTAGGGTTAGGGTTTGGGTTAGTGTTAGGGTTAGTGATAGTGTTAGGGATAGGGTTAGGGTTAGGGTTAGGGTTTGGGTTAGGGTTAGGGTTAGGTTTCGGGTTTGGGTTAGAGTTAGGGTGAGGGTTAGGGTTTGGGTTAGGGTTAGGGTTACGGTTAGGATTAGGGTTATGGTTAGGGTTCGGATTAGGGTTAGTTTTAGGGTTTGGGTCTGGGTAAGGGTAAGGTTTAGGGTTCGGGTTAGGATAAGGATGAGGGTTAGGGTTAGGGTTAGGATTAGCGTTAGTATTTGGGTTATGGTTTAGGTTTGGGTTAGGGTTAGGGTTTGGGTTAGTGTTAGAGTTAGGTTTCGAGTTAGGGTTAGGGTTAGGGTTAGGTTAGGATTTGGGTTAGAGTTAGGGTTAGTGTTAGGGTTTGGGTTTGGTTTAGGGTTAGGGTTAGGTTAGGGTTTATGTTAGAGTTAGGGTTAGGGTTAGGGGTTGGATTAGGGTTATGGTTAGGGTTAGGCTTTAGGTTTGGGTTATGGTTAGGTTTAGGGTTAGGATTTAAGGGTAGGATTAGGGTAACTGTTAGGGTTTGGGTTATAGTTAGGGTTACGGTGTGGATTTGGGTTAGGGTTAGGGTTTCGGTGTGGGTTATGTTTTGGGTTAGGTTTAGGGTTAGGGTTAGGGTTTCGGTTCGGGTTAGGATTAGGGTTAGGGTTTGAGTTTGAATTAGGTTTAGGGTTAGCATTAGGGTTAGGGTTAGGTTTAGGATTAGTGTTTCGGTTAGGGTTAAGTTTAGGGTTAGGGTTAGGGTTCCGATTAGAGTTAGGTTTAGAGTTTGGGTTTGGGTAAGGGTTAAGGTTAGGGTTAGGGTTAGGGTTAGGGTTAGTACTAGGATTAGGGTTAGGGTTAGGGTTAGGAATAGGGTTAGGGTTAGGGTTAGGGTTTCGGTTTGGGTTATGTTTTGGGTTAGGTTTAGGGTTCGGGTTAGAGTTTATTGTTATGGTTAGGGTTAGGATTAGGGTTAGGGTTTGAGTTTGAATTAGGTTTAGGGTTAGCATTAGGGTTAGGGTTAGGTTTAGGATCAGTGTTACAGTTAGGTTTAGGGTTAGGGTTAGGGTGAGGGTTAGGGTTAGCTTTAGGGTTAGGGTTAGGGTTAGGGTTAGTGTTAGGGTTTGGGTTAGGTTTAGGGTTAGGACTAGGGTTAGTGTTCGGGTTAAGTTTAGGGTTAGCATTAGGGTTAGGATTAGTGTTAGGGTTAGGGTTTGGGTTAGGGTTAGGTTTTGGGTTAGTGTTAGGGTTTGGGTTAGGTTTAGGGTTATGGTTAGGGTTTGAGTTAGGGTTAGGGTTAGGATTAGGGTTACGGTTATGGTTAGGATTAGGGTAAGGATTAGCGTTACGGTTAGGGTTTGGATTAGAGTTAGGATTATGTTTAGGGTTTGGGATTGGGTTAGGCTTTGGTTTAGGGTTTGGGTTAACGTTTGTTGTTAGGGCTTAGGGATTAGGTTTAGGGTTAGGGTTAAGGTTAGGGTTAGGGTTTGGGTTAGGGTTAGGGTTAGGTTTAGGTTTTCTTTTTGGGTTTGGGTTAGAGTTAGGTTTAGTATTAGGGTTACGGTTAGTGTTAGGGTTAGGATTTGGGTTAGGGTTAGGGTTTGGGTTAGAGTTTGGGTTAGGGTTAGGGTTTGGGTTAGGGTTTGGGTTACGGTTACGGTTAGCGTAAGGGTTAGGAATAGGGTTAGGGTGAGGTTTTGGGTTAGGGTTAGGGTTAGGTTCAGGATTTGGGTTAGGGTTAGGGTTTGGGTTAGGGTTAGGGTTAGGGTTAGTTTTTGGGTTAGGGTAAGGGTTAGGATTAGGGTTAGGGTTAGGTTTAGGACTAGGGTTTGGGTTAGGGTTAGTGTTTAGGTTAGGGTTAGGGTTAGGTTTAGGTTTACTTTTTGGGTTAGGGTTAGGGTTAGGGTTAGGTTTAGGATTAGGATTTGTGTTAGGGTTAGGGTTTGGGTTAGGGTTAGGGTTAGGGTTAGTTTTTGGGTTAGAGTAAGGGTTAGGATTAGGGTTAGGGTTAGGTTTAGGGTTAGGGTTTGGGTTAGGGTTAGGGTTAGGGTTAGGTTTAGGTTTACTTTTTGGGTTAGGGTTAGGGTTAGGTTTAGGATTAGGGTTAGGGTTAGTGTTAGGTTTAGGATTTGGGTTAGGGTTTGGGTTAGGGTTAGGGTTAGGGTTAGGGTTTGGGTTAGGGTTAGGTTTAGTTTTTGGGTTAGGGTTAGGGTTAGGGTTAGGGTTTGGTTAAGGTTAGTATTAGGTTTAGGATTAGGGTTAGGGTTAGGGTTTGCGTTTGGGTTAGTTTTAGGGTTAGGGTTATGGTTTGGGTTAAGGTTAGGGTTACGGTTAGGGTAAGGAATAGGATTAGTTTTAAGGTTAGGGTTAGGATTAGCGTTAGGGTTCGGGTTTGGATTAGGGTTAGGGTTAGGTTTAGGGTTTGGGATTGGGTTAGGGTTAGGTTTAGGTTTACTTTTTGGGTTAGGGTTAGGGTTAGGTTTAGGATTAGGGTTAGAGTTAGTGTTAGGGTTAGGGTTTGGGTTGGGGTTTGGTTTAGGGTTAGGTTTAGGGTTAGGGTTTGGGTTAGGGTTTGGGTTAAGGTGACGGTTAGGGTAAGGGTTAGGAATAGGGTTAGGGTTAGGTTTTGGGTTAGGGTTAGTGTTACGATTAGGATTTGGGTTAGGGTTAGGGTTTGCGTTAGGGTTAGGGTTAGGGTTAGTTTTTGGGTTAGGGTAAGGGTTAGGATTAGGGTTAGGGTTAGGTTTAGGTTTGGGGTTTGGGTTAGGGTTAGGGTTAGGGTTAGGGTTAGGGTTAGGGTTAGGGTTTGGGTTAGGGTTAGGGTTAGGTTTAGGTTTACTTTTTGGGTTAGGGTTAGGGTTAGGGTTAGTTTTAGAATTAGGGTTAGGGTTAGTGTTAGGGTTAATGTTTGGGTTAGGGTTAGGGTTTGATTTAGGGTTTAGGTTAGGTTTAGGTTTAGGATTAGGGTTAGGTTTTGGGTTAGGGTTAGGGTTAGGTTTAGGGTTGGGGTTAGGGTTAGGGTTTGGGTTAGTGTTAGGGTTAGTGATAGTGTTAGGGTTAGGGTTTGTCTTAGGGTAAGTGTTAGGTTTAGGTTTAGGGTTATGGTTTGGATGAGGGTTAGGGTTTGGGTTAGGGTTAGGGTTAGGGTTAGTTCTTGGGTTATGGTTAGGGTTAGGGTTTGAGTTAGGGTTAGGGTTAGGGTTAGGGTTTGGGTTAGGGTTAGGTTGAGGGTTAGGGGTTGGATTTGGGTTAGCGTTAGGTTTATGGTTAGGATTAGGGTTAGGGTTAGGGTTAGGATTAGGTTAGGTTTAAGGTTTGGGTTAGGGTTAGGGTAAGGGTTAGGGATAGGTTTAGGGTTAGGATTAGGTTTAGGGTTAGGGTTTCGGTTTGGGTTAGGGTTAGGGTTAGCGTTTGGGTTAGTGTTAGGGTTAGTGATAGTGTTAGGGATAGGGATTGATTTAGGGTTAGTGTTAGGTTTAGGATCAGGTTTAGGGTGAGTGTTAGGGTTACGTTTTGGGTTAGGGTTAGGGTTAGGGTTAGGGTTAGGGTTAGGGTTAGGGTTTGGGTTTCGGTTTGGGTTAGGGTTAGGGTTAGGGTTAGTGTTAGGGTTTGGGTTTGTGTTA
>JAJHUQ010000032.1:15357500-15367500 GCA_035773235.1 Eospalax fontanierii
GGGTTAGGATTAGGGTTACGGTTAGGGTTAGGATTAGGGTTAGGGTTTGTGTTAAGATTAGGGTTTGGGTTTGGGTTAGGGTTAGGGTTAGGGTTAGGGTTAGGGTTAGGTTTACAATTAGGGTTAGTGTTAAGGTTAGGGTTAGGGTTAGGGTTAGGATAAGGATGAAGGTTAGGGTTAGGGTTAGGATTAGGATTATTATTTGGGTTATGGTTTGGGTTAGGGTTAGGGTTACGGTTTGGATTAGTGTTAGATTTAGGGTTTGAGTTAGGGTTAGGTTTCGGCTTAGGTTAGGGTTTGGGTTACAGTCAGGGTTAGGTTTAGGGTTTGGGTTTGGTTTAGAGTTAGGGTTAGGTTAGGGTTTGGGTTAGAGTTAGGGTTAGGGTGAGGGTTAGGGTTAGGGTTTGGGTTGGGTTAGGATTAGGGTTAGGGTTTGAGTTTGAATTAGGTTTAGAGTTAGCATTAGGGTTAGGGTTAGGTTTAGGATAAGTATTTCAGTTAGGGTTAGGGTTAGGGTTAGGGTTTGGGTTCGGGTTAGGGTTAGGGTTAGGGTTAGGATTTGATTTAGGGTTAAGGTTAGGGTTAGGGTTAGTGTTAGGGTTTGGGTTAGAGTTAGGGTTAGGAGTAGGGTTAGTTTTATGGTTAGGTTTAGGGTTAGCATTAGTTTTAGGATTAGCGTTAGGGTGAGGGTTTGGGTTAGGGTTAGGGTTATGGTTAGGGTTTGGGTTAGGGTTAGAGTTAGGGTTAGGTTTCGGGTTGGGTTAGAGTTAGGGTGAGGGTTAGGGTTTGGGTTAGGGTTAGGGTTACGGTTAGGATTAGGGTTATGGTTAGTGTTCGGATTAGGGTTAGTTTTAGGGTTTGGGTTTGGGTAAGGGTAAGGGTTATGGTTCGGGTTAGGATAAGGATGAGGGTTAGGGTTAGGGTTAGGATTAGGGTTAGTATTTGGGTTATGGTTTAGGTTTGTGTTAGGGTTAGGGTTTTCGTTAGTGTTAGAGTTAGGTTTTGAGTTAGGGTTAGGGTTAGGGTTAGGTTAGGATTTGGGTTAGAGTTAGGGTTAGTGTTAGGGTTTGGGTTTGGTTTAGGGTTAGGGTTAGGTTAGGGTTTATGTTAGAGTTAGGGTTAGGGTTAGGGGTTGGATTAGGGTTATGGTTAGGGTTAGGCTTTAGGTTTGGGTTATGGTTAGGTTTAGGGTTGGGGTTTAAGGGTAGGATTAGGGTTACTGTTAGGGTTTGGGTTATGGTTAGGGTTACGGTGTGGGTTTGGGTTAGGGTTAAGTTTTCGGTGTGGGTTATGTTTTGGGTTAGGTTTAGGGTTAGGGTTAGGGTTTCGGTTCGGGTTAGGATTAGGGTTAGGGTTTGAGTTTGAATTAGGTTTAGGGTTAGCATTAGGGTTAGGGTTTGGTTTAGGATTAGTGTTTCGGGTAGGGTTAAGTTTAGGGTTAGAGTTAGGGTTCCAATTAGAGTTAGGTTTAGAGTTTGGGTTTGGGTTAGGGTTAAGGTTATGGTTAGGGTTAGGGTTAGGGTTAGTACTAGGATTAGGGTTAGGGTTAGGGTTAGGATAAGGGTTAGGGTTTGGGTTAGGGTTAGGGTTTCGGTTTGGGTTATGTTTTGGGTTAGGTTTAGGGTTAGGATCAGAGTTTATTGTTATGGTTAGGGTTAGGATTAGGGTTAGGGTTTGAGTTTGAATTAGGTTTAGGGTTAGCATTAGGGTTAGGGTTAGGTTTAGGATAAGTGTTTCAGTTAGGTTTAGGGTTAGGGTTAGGGTGAGGGTTAGGGTTTGATTTAGGGATAGGGTTAGGGTTAGGGTTAGGGTTAGGGTTTGGGTTAGGTTTAGGGTTAGGACTAGGGTTAGTGTTAGGGTTAAGTTTAGGGATAGCATTAGGTTTAGGATTAGTGTTAGGGTTAGGGTATGGGTTAGGGTTAGGGTTAGGGTTAGGGTTAGGGTTAGGGTTAGGACTAGGGTTTGTGTTAGGGTTAGGTTTAGTGTTAGCATTAGGGTTAGGATTAGGGTTAGGGTTAGGGTTTGGGTTAGGGTTAGGGTTAGGGTTAGGGTTAGGGTTTGTTTTAAGGTTAGGGTTAGGGTTAGGGTTTGGGTGAGGGTTAGGGTTAGGGTTAGGATTAGGGTTAGGGTTTGTGTTAAGATTAGGGTTTGGGTTTGGGTTAGGGTAAGGGTTAGGGTTAGGGTTAGGGTTAAGGTTAGAATTAGGGTTAGGGTTAGGTTTAGGGTTCGGACTAGGGTTAGTGTTAGGGTTAAGTTTAGGGTTAGCATTAGGGTTAGGATTAGTGTTAGGGTTAGGGTTTGGTTAGGGTTAGGGTTAGGGTTAGGGTTAGGGTTAGGGTTTGGGTTAGGGTTAGGGTTAGGATTATGGTTAGGGTTTGAGTTAGGGTTAGGGTTAGGATTAGGGTTACGGTTAGGGTTAGGATTAGGGTTAGGTTTTGTGTTAAGATTAGGGTTTGGGTTTGGGTTAGGGTTAGGGTTAGGGTTAGGTTTACAATTAGGGTTAGTGTTAAGGTTAGGGTTAGGGTTAGGGTTAGGATAAGGATGAAGGTTAGGGTTAGGGTTGGGATTAGGGTTATTATTTGGGTTATGGTTTGGGTTAGGTTTAGGGTTAGGGTTTGGATTAGTGTTAGAGTTAGGGTTTGAGTTAGGGTTATGTTTAGGGTTAGGTTAGGGTTTGGGTTACAGTCAGGGTTAGGGTTAGGGTTTGGGTTTGGTTTAGAGTTAGGGTTAGGTTAGGGTTTGGGTTAGAGTTAGGGTTAGGGTTAGTGTTAAGTTTAGGGTGACGGTTAGGGTTAGCATTAGGGTTAGGGTTTGGGTTATGGTTAGGGTTAGGGTTAGAATTAGGATTAGGGGTATGGTTAGGGTTAGGGTTTGGGTTAGGATAAGGATGAGTGTTAGGGTTAGGGTTAGGATTAGGGATATTATTTGGGTTATGGTTTGGATTAGGGTTAGGGTTAGGGTTTGGGTTAGTGTTAGAGTTATGGTTTGAGTTAGGGTTAGGTTTAGGGTTAGGTTAGGGTTTGGGTTAGAGTTAGGGTTAGGGTTAGGGTTTGGGTTTGGTTTAGAGTTAGGGTTAGGTTAGTGTATGGGTTAGAGTTAGGGTTAGGGTGAGGTATTGAATTAGGGTTATGGTTAGGGTTAGGGTTAGGATTAGGGTTAGGGTTAGGGTTCCGATTAGAGTTAGGTTTAGAGTTTGGGTTTGGGTAAGTGTTATGGTTAGGTTTAGGGTTAGGGTTAGGGTAAGGACTAGGATTAGTGTTAGGGTTAGGGTTAGGATTAGGTTTAGGGTTTGGGTTTAGGGTTAGGGTTAGGGTTAGGGTTAGCGTTAGAGAGGGTTAGGGTTAGGTTTAGGATTAGGGTTTGGGTTAGGGTTAGGATTAGGATTAGGGTTATAGTTAGGGTTTGGGTTAGGCTTAGGGTTAGGGTTAGGTTTACTTTTTGGGTTAGGGTTAGGTTTAGGTTTAGGATTAGGGTTAGGGTTAGTGTTAGTTTTAGGGTTAGGGTTAAGGTTAGGGTTTAGGTTAGGGTTAGCTTTAGGGTTAGGATTAGGATTAGGGTTAAGTTTAGAGATTGGGTTAGGGTTAGGGTGAGGGTTATGTTTTGGGTTAGGGTTAGATTTAGGTTAGGGTTTGGGTTAGGGTTTGGGTTAAGGTTAGGGTTAGGGTTAGGGTTTAGGGTACAATTAGGATTAGGGTTAGGCTTAGCGTTAGGGTTTTGGTTAAGGTTAGGGTTAGGGTTAGGGTTAGGAATAGGGTTAGGTTTAGGGTTAGGGTTTGGATTAAGGTTAGCGTTAGGTTTAGGATTTGGTTTAGGGTTAAGTATAGGGTTAGGGTTTGGGTTTGGGTTAGGTTTAGGTTTAGGGTATGGGTTAGGGTTGGGTTTATGGTGTGGGTTTGGGTTACGGTTAGGGTTAGAATTAGGTTTAGGTTTAGGGTTAGGGTTAGGTTTAGGGTAAGGGTTAGGGTTAGGGTTTGGGTTTGGGTTAGGTTTAGGGTTAGGGTTAGGGTTAGGGTTAAGTTTACGGTTAGCGTTAGAGTTAGGGTTTGGATTAGGGTTAGGGTTAGGTTTAGGGTTTGGGATTGGGTTAGGCGTAGGGTTAGGGTTTGGGTTAACCTTTGTTGTTAGGGGTTAGGGATTAGCTTTAGGGTTAGGGTTAGGGTTAGGGTTAGGGTTTGGGTTAGAGTTAGGGTTAGGTTTAGGTTTACTTTTTGGGTTAGGGTTAGGGTTAGGTTTAGGATTAGGATTTGGGTTGTGGGTTAGGGTTAGGTTTAGGGTTAGTTTTTGGGTTAGGGTTACGGTTAGGGTTAGTTTTTGGGTTAGGGTAAGGGTTAGGATTAGGGTTAGGGTTAGGTGTAGGGTTAGGGTTTGGGTTAGGGTTAGGGTTAGGGTTAGGGTTAGGTTTAGGTTTACTTTTTGGGTTATGGTTAGGGTTAGGTTTAGGTTTAGGTTAGGGTTAGGGTTAGGGTTAGTTTTTGGGTTATGGTTAGGATTAGGTTTAGGGTTAGTTTTAGGGTTAGGGTTTGGGTTAGGGTTAGGGTTTGGGTTAGGGTTAGGGTTAGGGGTAGGGTTTGGGTTAGGTTTTGGCTTAAGGTTAGGGTTAGCGTTAGGGTTAGGAATAGGATTAGGTTTAGGGTTAGGGTTAGGGTTAGGGTTTTGGTTTGGGTTAGGTTTAGGGTTAGGGTTTGGGTTAGGTTTAGGGTTAGGGTTTGGGTTAGGTTTAGGGTTAGGGTTTGGGTTAGCATTAGGATTATGTTTAGGGTTTGGGTTAGGGTTAGGGTTAGGAATAGGGTTATGGTTAGGGTTATTGTTAGGGTTTGGTTTAGGGTTTGGGTTAGGGTTAGGTTTAGGTTTTGGGTTAGGGTTAGAGAGGGTTAGGGTTAGGTTTAGGATTAGGGTTTGGGTTAGGGTTAGGATTAGGATTAGGGTTATGGTTAGGGTTTGGGTTAGGCTTAGGGTTAGGGTTATGTTTACTTTTTGGGTTAGGGTTAGGTTTAGGTTTAGGATTAGGGTTAGGGTTAGTGTTAGTTTTAGGGTTAGGGTTAAGGTTAGGGTTTAGGTTAGGGTTAGCGTTAGGGTTAGGATTAGGATTAGGGTTAAGGTTAGAGATTGGGTTAGGGTTAGGGTGAGGGTTATGTTTTGGGTTAGGGTTAGATTTAGGTTAGTGTTTGGGTTAGGGTTTGGGTTAAGGTTAGGGTTAGGGTTAGGGTTTAGGTTACAATTACGATTAGGGTTAGGCTTAGCGTTAGGGTTTTGGTTAAGGTTAGGGTTAGGGTTAGGGTTAGGAATAGGGTTAGGTTTAGGGTTAGGGTTTGGATTAAGGTTAGCATTATGTTTAGGATTTGGTTTAGGGTTAAGTTTAGGGTTAGGGTTTGGGTTTGGGTTAGGTTTAGGTTTAGGGTATGGGTTAGGGTTGGGTTTATGGTGTGCTTTGTGTTACGGTTAGGGTTAGGATTAGGTTTAGGTTTAGGGTTAGGGTTAGGGTTAGGGTTAGGGTAAGGGTTAGGGTTAGGGTTTGGGTTCGGGTTAGGGTTAGGGTTAGGGTTAGGGTTAGGGTTAAGTTTACGGTTAGCGTTAGAGTTAGGGTTTGGATTAGGGTTAGGGTTAGGTTTAGGGTTTGGGATTGGGTTAGGCGTAGGGTTAGGATTTGGGTTAACCTTTGTTGTTAGGGGTTAGGGATTAGCTTTAGGGTTAGGGTTAGGGTTAGGGTTAGGGTTAGGGTTAGGGTTAGGGTTTGGGTTAGGGTTAGGGTTAGGTTTAGGTTTACTTTTTGGGTTAGGGTTAGGGTTAGGTTTAGAATTAGGGTTAGGGTTAGTGTTAGGGTTAATGTTTGGGTTAGGGTTAGGGTTTGATTTAGGGTTTGGTTTAGGTTTAGGTTTAGGGTTAGGGTTAGGTTTTGGGTTAGGGTTAGGGTTAGGTTTAGGGTTTGGGTTAGGGTTAGGGTTTGGGTTAGTGTTAGGGTTAGTGATAGTGTTAGGGTTTGGCTTAGGGTTAGTGCTAGGTTTAGGTTTAGGGTTAGGGTTTGGATGAGGGTTAGGGTTTGGGTTAGGGTTAGGGTTAGGGTTAGTTCTTGGGTTATGGTTACGGTTAGGGTTTGAGTTAGGGTTAGGGTTAGGGTTAGGGTTAGGGTTAGGGTTTGGGTTAGGGTTAGGTTTAGGGTTAGGGGTTGGATTTCGGTTAGGGTTAGGTTTATGGTTAGGATTAGGGTTAGGGTTAGGGTTAGGATTAGGTTAGGTTTAAGATTTGGGTTAGGGTTAGGGTAAGGGTTAGGGTTAGGTTTAGTGTTAGGATTAGGGTTAGGGTTAGGGTTTGGGTTTGGGTTAGGGTTAGGGTTAGGGTTTGGGTTAGTGTTAGGGTTAGTGATAGTGTTAGGGACAGGGTTAGGGTTAGGGTTAGGGTTTGGGTTAGGGTTAGGGTTAGGTTTCGGGTTTGGGTTAGAGTTAGGGTGAGGGTTAGGGTTTGGGTTGGGTTAGGTTTACGGTTAGGATTAGGGTTATGGTTAGGGTTCGGATTAGGGTTAGTTTTAGGGTTTGGGTCTGGGTAAGGGTAAGGTTTAGGGTTCGGGTTAGGATAAGGATGAGGGTTAGGGTTAGGGTTAGGATTAGGGTTAGTATTGGGGTTATGGTTTAGGTTTGGGTTAGGGTTAGGGTTTGGGTTAGTGTTAGAGTTAGGTTTCGAGTTAGGGTTAGGGTTAGGGTTAGGTTAGGATTTGGGTTAGAGTTAGGGTTAGTGTTAGGGTTTGGGTTTGGTTTAGGGTTAGGGTTAGGTTAGGGTTTATGTTAGAGTTAGGGTTAGGGTTAGGGGTTGGATTAGGGTTATGGTTAGGGTTAGGCTTTAGGTTTGGGTTATGGTTAGGTTTAGGGTTAGGATTTAAGGGTAGGATTAGGGTAACTGTTAGGGTTTGGGTTATAGTTAGGGTTACGGTGTGGATTTGGGTTAGGGTTAGGGTTTCGGTGTGGGTTATGTTTTGGGTTAGGTTTAGGGTTAGGGTTAGGGTTTCGGTTCGGGTTAGGATTAGGGTTAGGGTTTGAGTTTGAATTAGGTTTAGGGTTAGCATTAGGGTTAGGGTTAGGTTTAGGATTAGTGTTTCGGTTAGGGTTAAGTTTAGGGTTAGGGTTAGGGTTCCGATTAGAGTTAGGTTTAGAGTTTGGGTTTGGGTAAGGGTTAAGGTTAGGGTTAGGGTTATGGTTAGGGTTAGTACTAGGATTAGGGTTAGGGTTAGGGTTAGGAATAGGGTTAGGGTTAGGGTTAGGGTTTCGGTTTGGGTTATGTTTTGGGTTAGGTTTAGGGTTCGGGCTAGAGTTTATTGTTATGGTTAGGGTTAGGATTAGGGTTAGGGTTTGAGTTTGAATTAGGTTTAGGGTTAGCATTAGGGTTAGGGTTAGGTTTAGGATCAGTGTTTCAGTTAGGTTTAGGGTTAGGGTTAGGGTGAGGGTTAGGGTTTGATTTAGGGTTAGGGTTAGGGTTAGGGTTAGTGTTAGGGTTTGGGTTAGGTTTAGGGTTAGGACTAGGGTTAGTGTTCGGGTTAAGTTTAGGGTTAGCATTAGGGTTAGGATTAGTGTTAGGGTTAGGGTTTGGGTTAGGGTTAGGTTTTGGGTTAGTGTTAGGGTTTGGGTTAGGGTTAGGGTTATGGTTAGGGTTTGAGTTAGGGTTAGGGTTAGGATTAGGGTTACGGTTATGGTTAGGATTAGGGTAAGGATTAGCGTTACGGTTAGGGTTTGGATTAGAGTTAGGATTAGGTTTAGGGTTTGGGATTGGGTTAGGCTTTGGTTTAGGGTTTGGGTTAACGTTTGTTGTTAGGGCTTAGGGATTAGGTTTAGGGTTAGGGTTAAGGTTAGGGTTAGGGTTTGGGTTAGGGTTAGGGTTAGGTTTACGTTTTCTTTTTGGGTTTGGGTTAGAGTTAGGTTTAGTATTAGGGTTACGGTTAGTGTTAGGGTTAGGATTTGGGTTAGGGTTAGGGTTTGGGTTAGAGTTTGGGTTAGGGTTAGGGTTTGGGTTAGGGTTTGGGTTAAGGTTACGGTTAGGGTAAGGGTTAGGAATAGGGTTAGGGTTAGGTTTTGGGTTAGGGTTAGGGTTAGGATTAGGATTTGGGTTAGGGTTAGGGTTTGGGTTAGGGTTAGGGTTAGGGTTAGATTTTGGGTTAGGGTAAGGGTTAGGATTAGGGTTAGGGTTAGGTTTAGGACTAGGGTTTGGGTTAAGGTTAGTGTTTAGGTTAGGGTTAGGGTTAGGTTTAGGTTTACTTTTTGGGTTAGGGTTAGGGTTAGGGTTAGGTTTAGGATTAGGATTTGTGTTAGGGTTAGGGTTTGGGTTAGGGTTAGGGTTAGGGTTAGTTTTTGGGTTAGAGTAAGGGTTAGGATTAGGGTTAGGGTTAGGTTTAGGGTTAGGGTTTGGGTTAGGGTTAGGGTTAGGGTTAGGTTTAGGTTTACTTTTTGGGTTAGGGTTAGGGTTAGGTTTAGGATTAGGGTTAGGGTTAGTGTTAGGTTTAGGATTTGGGTTAGGGTTTGGGTTAGGGTTAGGGTTAGGGTTAGGGTTTGGGTTAGGGTTAGGTTTAGTTTTTGGGTTAGGGTTAGGGTTAGGGTTAGGGTTTGGTTAAGGTTAGTATTAGGTTTAGGATTAGGGTTAGGGTTAGGGTTTGCGTTTGGGTTAGTTTTAGGGTTAGGGTTATGGTTTGGGTTAAGGTTAGGGTTACGGTTAGGGTAAGGAATAGGATTAGTTTTAAGGTTAGGGTTAGGATTAGCGTTAGGGTTCGGGTTTGGATTAGGGTTAGGGTTAGGTTTAGGGTTTGGGATTGGGTTAGGGTTAGGTTTAGGTTTACTTTTTGGGTTAGGGTTAGGGTTAGGTTTAGGATTAGGGTTAGAGTTAGTGTTAGGGTTAGGGTTAGGGTTAGGGTTTGGGTTGGGGTTTGGTTTAGGGTTAGGTTTAGGGTTAGGCTTTGAGTTAGGGTTTGGGTTAAGGTGACGGTTAGGGTAAGGGTTAGGAATAGGGTTAGGGTTAGGTTTTGGGTTAGGGTTAGTGTTACGATTAGGATTTGGGTTAGGGTTAGGGTTTGCGTTAGGGTTAGGGTTAGGGTTAGTTTTTGGGTTAGGGTAAGGGTTAGGATTAGGGTTAGGGTTAGGTTTAGGTTTGGGGTTTGGGTTAGGGTTAGGGTTAGGGTTAGGGTTAGGGTTAGGGTTAGGGTTTGGGTTAGGGTTAGGGTTAGGTTTAGGTTTACTTTTTGGGTTAGGGTTAGGGTTAGGGTTAGTTTTAGAATTAGGGTTAGGGTTAGTGTTAGGGTTAATGTTTGGGTTAGGGTTAGGGTTTGATTTAGGGTTTAGGTTAGGTTTAGGTTTAGGATTAGGGTTAGGTTTTGGGTTAGGGTTAGGGTTAGGTTTAGGGTTGGGGTTAGGGTTAGGGTTTGGGTTAGTGTTAGGGTTAGTGATAGTGTTAGGGTTAGGGTTTGTCTTAGGGTTAGTGTTAGGTTTAGGTTTAGGGTTATGGTTTGGATGAGGGTTAGGGTTTGGGTTAGGGTTAGGGTTAGGGTTAGTTCTTGGGTTATGGTTAGGGTTAGGGTTTGAGTTAGGGTTAGGGTTAGGGTTAGGGTTTGGGTTAGGGTTAGGTGAGGGTTAGGGGTTGGATTTGGGTTAGCGTTAGGTTTATGGTTAGGATTGGGGTTAGGGTTAGGGATAGGATTAGGATAGGTTTAAGGTTTGGGTTAGGGCTAGGGTAAGGGTTAGGGATAGGTTTAGGGTTAGGATTAGGTTTAGGGTTAGGGTTTCGGTTTGGGTTAGGGTTAGGGTTAGCGTTTGGGTTAGTGTTAGGGTTAGTGATAGTGTTAGGCATAGGGATTGATTTAGGGTTAGTGTTAGGTTTAGGATCAGGTTTAGGGTTAGTGTTAGGGTTACGTTTTGGGTTAGGGTTAGGGTTAGGGTTAGGGTTAGGGTTAGGGTTTGGGTTTCGGTTTGGGTTAGGGTTAGGGTTAGGGTTAGTGTTAGGGTTTTGGGTTTGTGTTAGGGTTATGGATAGG
>JAJHUQ010000032.1:15372500-15375000 GCA_035773235.1 Eospalax fontanierii
TAGGATTAGGGTTACGGTTAGGGTTAGGATTAGGGTTAGGGTTTGTGTTAAGATTAGGGTTTGGGTTTGGGTTAGGGTTAGGGTTAGGGTTAGGGTTAGGGTTAGGTTTACAATTAGGGTTAGTGTTAAGGTTAGGGTTAGGGTTAGGGTTAGGATAAGGATGAAGGTTAGGGTTAGGGTTAGGATTAGGATTATTATTTGGGTTATGGTTTGGGTTAGGGTTAGGGTTAGGGTTTGGATTAGTGTTAGATTTAGGGTTTGAGTTAGGGTTAGGTTTCGGCTTAGGTTAGGGTTTGGGTTACAGTCAGGGTTAGGTTTAGGGTTTGGGTTTGGTTTAGAGTTAGGGTTAGGTTAGGGTTTGGGTTAGAGTTAGGGTTAGGGTGAGGGTTAGGGTTAGGGTTTGGGTTGGGTTAGGATTAGGGTTAGGGTTTGAGTTTGAATTAGGTTTAGAGTTAGCATTAGGGTTAGGGTTAGGTTTAGGATAAGTATTTCAGTTAGGGTTAGGGTTAGGGTTAGGGTTTGGGTTGGGGGTAGGGTTAGGCTTAGGGTTAGGATTTGATTTAGGGTTAAGGTGAGGGTTAGGGGTAGTGTTAGGGTTTGGGTTAGAGTTAGGGTTAGGAGTAGGGTTAGTTTTATGGTTAGGTTTAGGGTTAGCATTAGTTTTAGGATTAGCGTTAGGGTTAGGGTTTGGGTTAGGGTTAGGGTTATGGTTAGGGTTTGGGTTAGGGTTAGAGTTAGGGTTAGGTTTCGGGTTGGGTTAGAGTTAGGGTGAGGGTTAGGGTTTGGGTTAGGGTTAGGGTTACGGTTAGGATTAGGGTTATGGTTAGGGTTCGGATTAGGGTTAGTTTTAGGGTTTGGGTTTGGGTAAGGGTAAGGGTTATGGTTCGGGTTAGGATAAGGATGAGGGTTAGGGTTAGGGTTAGGATTAGGGTTAGTATTTGGGTTATGGTTTAGGTTTGTGTTAGGGTTAGGGTTTTCGTTAGTGTTAGAGTTAGGTTTTGAGTTAGGGTTAGGGTTAGGGTTAGGTTAGGATTTGGGTTAGAGTTAGGGTTAGTGTTAGGGTTTGGGTTTGGTTTAGGGTTAGGGTTAGGTTAGGGTTTATGTTAGAGTTAGGGTTAGGCTTAGGGGTTGGATTAGGGTTATGGTTAGGGTTAGGCTTTAGGTTTGGGTTATGGTTAGGTTTAGGGTTAGGGTTTAAGGGTAGGATTAGGGTTACTGTTAGGGTTTGGGTTATGGTTAGGGTTACGGTGTGGGTTTGGGTTAGGGTTAAGGTTTCGGTGTGGGTTATGTTTTGGGTTAGGTTTAGGGTTAGGGTTAGGGTTTCGGTTCGGGTTAGGATTAGGTTTAGGGTTTGAGTTTGAATTAGGTTTAGGGTTAGCATTAGGGTTAGGGTTAGGTTTAGGATTAGTGTTTCGGGTAGGGTGAAGTTTACGGTTAGAGTTAGGGTTCCAATTAGAGTTAGGTTTAGAGTTTGGGTTTGGGTTAGGGTTAAGGTTATGGTTAGGGTTAGGGTTAGGGTTAGTACTAGGATTAGGGTTAGGGTTAGGGTTAGGATAAGGGTTAGGGTTTGGGTTAGGGTTAGGGTTTCGGTTTGGGTTATGTTTTGGGTTAGGTTTAGGGTTAGGATCAGAGTTTATTGTTATGGTTAGGGTTAGGATTAGGGTTAGGGTTTGAGTTTGAATTAGGTTTAGGGTTAGCATTAGGGTTAGGGTTAGGTTTAGGATAAGTGTTTCAGTTAGGTTTAGGGTTAGGGTTAGGGTGAGGGTTAGGGTTTGATTTAGGGATAGGGTTAGGGTTAGGGTTAGTGTTAGGGTTTGGGTTAGGTTTAGGGTTAGGACTAGGGTTAGTGTTAGGGTTAAGTTTAGGGTTAGCATTAGGGTTAGGATTAGTGTTAGGGTTAGGGTTTGGGTTAGGGTTAGGGTTAGGGTTAGGGTTAGGGTTAGGGTTAGGACTAGGGTTTGTGTTAGGGTTAGGTTTAGTGTTAGCATTAGGGTTAGGATTAGGGTTAGGGTTAGGGTTTGGGTTAGGGTTAGGGTTAGGGTTAGGGTTAGGGTTTGTTTTAGGGTTAGGGTTAGGGTTAGGGTTTGGGTGAGGGTTAGGGTTAGGGTTAGGATTAGGGTTAGGGTTTGTGTTAAGATTAGGGTTTGGGTTTGGGTTAGGGTAAGGGTTAGGGTTAGGGTTAGGGTTAGGGTTAGAATTAGGGTTAGGGTTAGGTTTAGGGTTAGGACTAGGGTTAGTGTTAGGGTTAAGTTTAGGGTTAGCATTAGGGTTAGGATTAGTGTTAGGGTTAGGGTTTGGTTAGGGTTAGGTTTTGGGTTAGTGTTAGGGTTTGGGTTAGGGTTAGGGTTATGGTTAGGGTTTGAGTTAGGGTTAGGGTTAGGATTAGGGTTACGGTTATGGTTAGGATTAGGGTAAGGATTAGCGTTACGGTTAGGGTTTGGATTAGAGTTAGGATTAGGTTTAGGGTTTGGGATTGGGTTAGGCTTTGGTTTAGGGTTTG
>JAJHUQ010000032.1:15380000-15390000 GCA_035773235.1 Eospalax fontanierii
TGTGGTTTGTGTTACGGTTAGGGTTAGGATTAGGTTTAGGTTTAGGGTTAGGGTTAGGGTTAGGGTAAGGGTTTGGGTTAGGGTTTGGGTTCGGGTTAGGTTTAGGGGTAGGGTTAGGGTTAGGGTTAAGTTTACGGTTAGCGTTAGAGTTAGGGTTTGGATTAGGGTTAGGGTTAGGTTTAGGGTTTGGGATTGGGTTAGGCGTAGGGTTAGGATTTGGGTTAACCTTTGTTGTTAGGGGTTAGGGATTAGCTTTAGGGTTAGGGATAGGGTTAGGGTTAGGGTTAGGGTTAGGGTTAGGGTTAGGCTTTGGGTTAGGGTTAGGGTTAGGTTTAGGTTTACTTTTTGGGTTACGGTTAGGGTTAGGTTTAGAATTAGGGTTAGGGTTAGTGTTAGGGTTAATGTTTGGGTTAGGGTTAGGGTTTGATTTAGGGTTTGGGTTAGGTTTAGGTTTAGGGTTAGGGTTAGGTTTTGGGTTAGGGTTAGGGTTAGGTTTAGGGTTTGGGTTAGGGTTAGGGTTTGGGTTAGTGTTAGGGTTAGTGATAGTGTTAGGGTTTGGCTTAGGGTTAGTGTTAGGTTTAGGTTTAGGGTTAGGGTTTGGATGAGGGTTAGGGTTTGGGTTAGGGTTAGGGTTAGGGTTAGTTCTTGGGTTATGGTTACGGTTAGGGTTTGAGTTAATGTTAGGGTTAGGGTTAGGGTTAGGGTTAGGGTTTGGGTTAGGGTTAGGTTTATGGTTAGGGGTTGGATTTCGGTTAGGGTTAGGTTTATGGTTAGGATTAGGGTTAGGGTTAGGGTTAGGATTAGGTTAGGTTTAAGATTTGGGTTAGGGTTAGGGTAAGGGTTAGGGTTAGGTTTAGGGTTAGGATTAGGGTTAGGGTTAGGGTTTGGGTTTGGGTTAGGGTTAGGGTTAGCGTTTGGGTTAGTGTTAGGGTTAGTGATAGTGTTAGGGATAGTGTTAGGGCTAGGGTTAGGGTTTGGGTTAGGGTTAGGGTTAGGTTTCGGGTTTGGGTTAGAGTTAGGGTGAGGGTTAGGGTTTGGGTTAGGGTTAGGGTTACGGTTAGGATTAGGGTTATGGTTAGGGTTCGGATTAGGGTTAGTTTTAGGGTTTGGGTTTGGGTAAGGGTAAGGGTTAGGGTTCGGGTTAGGATAAGGATGAGGGTTAGGGTTAGGGTTAGGATTAGGGTTAGTATTTGGGTTATGGTTTAGGTTTGGGTTAGGGTTAGGGTTTGGGTTAGTGTTAGAGTTAGGTTTCGAGTTAGGGTTAGGGTTAGGGTTAGGTTAGGATTTGGGTTAGAGTTAGGGTTAGTGTTAGGGTTTGGGTTTGGTTTAGGGTTAGGGTTAGGTTAGGGTTTATGTTAGAGTTAGGGTTAGGGTTAGGGGGTGGATTAGGGTTATGGTTAGGGTTAGGCTTTAGATTTGGGTTATGGTTAGGTTTAGGGTTAGGATTTAAGGGTAGGAATAGGGTAACTGTTAGGGTTTGGGTTATAGTTAGGGTTACGGTGTGGATTTGGGTTAGGGTTAGGGTTTCGGTGTGGGTTGTTTTGGGTTAGGTTTAGGGTTAGGGTTAGGGTTTCAGTTCGGGTTAGGATTAGGGTTAGGGTTTGAGTTTGAATTAGGTTTAGGGTTAGCATTAGGGTTAGGGTTAGGGTTAGGATTAGTGTTTCGGTTAGGGTTAAGTTTAGGGTTAGGGTTAGGGTTCCGATTAGAGTTAGGTTTAGAGTTTGGGTTTGGGTAAGGGTGAAGGTTAGGGGTAGGGTTAGGGTTAGGTTAGTACTAGGATTAGGGTTAGGGTTAGGTTTAGGAATAGGGTTAGGGTTAGGGTTAGGTTTAGGGTTTCGGTTTGGGTTATGTTTTGGGTTAGGTTTAGGGTTAGGGTTAGAGTTTATTGTTATGGTTAGGGTTAGGATTAGGGTTAGGGTTTGAGTTTGAATTAGGTTTAGTGTTAGCATTAGGGTTAGGGTTAGGTTTAGGATCAGTGTTTCAGTTAGGTTTAGGGTTAGGGTTAGGGTGAGGGTTAGGGTTTGATTTAGGGTTAGGGTTAGGGTTAGGGTTAGTGTTAGGGTTTGGGTTAGGTTTAGGGTTAGGACTAGGGTTAGTGTTAGGGTTAAGTTTAGGGTTAGCATTAGGGTTAGGATTAGTGTTAGGGTTAGGGTTTGGGTTAATGTTAGGTTTAAGGTTAGGGTTAGGGTTTGGGTTAGGGTTAGGGTTATGGTTAGGGTTTGAGTTAGGGTTAGGGTTAGGATTAGGGTTACGGTTAGGGTTAGGATTAGGGTTAGGGTTTGTGTTAAGATTAGGGTTTGGGTTTGGGTTAGGGTTAGGGTTAGGGTTAGGGTTAGGGTTAGGTTTACAATTAGGGTTAGTGTTAAGGTTAGGGTTAGGGTTAGGGTTAGGATAAGGATGAAGGTTAGGGTTAGGGTTAGGATTAGGATTATTATTTGGGTTATGGTTTGGGTTAGGGTTAGGGTTAGGGTTTGGATTAGTGTTAGATTTAGGGTTTGAGTTAGGGTTAGGTTTCGGCTTAGGTTAGGGTTTGGGTTACAGTCAGGGTTAGGTTTAGGGTTTGGGTTTGGTTTAGAGTTAGGGTTAGGTTAGGGTTTGGGTTAGAGTTAGGGTTAGGGTGAGGGTTAGGGTTAGGGTTTGGGTTGGGTTAGGATTAGGGTTAGGGTTTGAGTTTGAATTAGGTTTAGAGTTAGCATTAGGGTTAGGGTTAGGTTTAGGATAAGTATTTCAGTTAGGGTTAGGGTTAGGGTTAGGGTTTGGGTTCGGGTTAGGGTTAGGGTTAGGGTTAGGATTTGATTTAGGGTTAAGGTTAGGGTTAGGGTTAGTGTTAGGGTTTGGGTTAGAGTTAGGGTTAGGAGTAGGGTTAGTTTTATGGTTAGGTTTAGGGTTAGCATTAGTTTTAGGATTAGCGTTAGGGTTAGGGTTTGGGTTAGGGTTAGGGTTATGGTTAGGGTTTGGGTTAGGGTTAGAGTTAGGGTTAGGTTTCGGGTTGGGTTAGAGTTAGGGTGAGGGTTAGGGTTTGGGTTAGGGTTAGGGTTACGGTTAGGATTAGGGTTATGGTTAGGGTTCGGATTAGGGTTAGTTTTAGGGTTTGGGTTTGGGTAAGGGTAAGGGTTATGGTTCGGGTTAGGATAAGGATGAGGGTTAGGGTTAGGGTTAGGATTAGGGTTAGTATTTGGGTTATGGTTTAGGTTTGTGTTAGGGTTAGGGTTTTCGTTAGTGTTAGAGTTAGGTTTTGAGTTAGGGTTAGGGTTAGGGTTAGGTTAGGATTTGGGTTAGAGTTAGGGTTAGTGTTAGGGTTTGGGTTTGGTTTAGGGTTAGGGTTAGGTTAGGGTTTATGTTAGAGTTAGGGTTAGGGTTAGGGGTTGGATTAGGGTTATGGTTAGGGTTAGGCTTTAGGTTTGGGTTATGGTTAGGTTTAGGGTTAGGGTTTAAGGGTAGGATTAGGGTTACTGTTAGGGTTTGGGTTATGGTTAGGGTTACGGTGTGGGTTTGGGTTAGGGTTAAGGTTTCGGTGTGGGTTATGTTTTGGGTTAGGTTTAGGGTTAGGGTTAGGGTTTCGGTTCGGGTTAGGATTAGGTTTAGGGTTTGAGTTTGAATTAGGTTTAGGGTTAGCATTAGGGTTAGGGTTAGGTTTAGGATTAGTGTTTCGGGTAGGGTGAAGTTTACGGTTAGAGTTAGGGTTCCAATTAGAGTTAGGTTTAGAGTTTGGGTTTGGGTTAGGGTTAAGGTTATGGTTAGGGTTAGGGTTAGGGTTAGTACTAGGATTAGGGTTAGGGTTAGGGTTAGGATAAGGGTTAGGGTTTGGGTTAGGGTTAGGGTTTCGGTTTGGGTTATGTTTTGGGTTAGGTTTAGGGTTAGGATCAGAGTTTATTGTTATGGTTAGGGTTAGGATTAGGGTTAGGGTTTGAGTTTGAATTAGGTTTAGGGTTAGCATTAGGGTTAGGGTTAGGTTTAGGATAAGTGTTTCAGTTAGGTTTAGGGTTAGGGTTAGGGTGAGGGTTAGGGTTTGATTTAGGGATAGGGTTAGGGTTAGGGTTAGTGTTAGGGTTTGGGTTAGGTTTAGGGTTAGGACTAGGGTTAGTGTTAGGGTTAAGTTTAGGGTTAGCATTAGGGTTAGGATTAGTGTTAGGGTTAGGGTTTGGGTTAGGGTTAGGGTTAGGGTTAGGGTTAGGGTTAGGGTTAGGACTAGGGTTTGTGTTAGGGTTAGGTTTAGTGTTAGCATTAGGGTTAGGATTAGGGTTAGGGTTAGGGTTTGGGTTAGGGTTAGGGTTAGGGTTAGGGTTAGGGTTTGTTTTAGGGTTAGGGTTAGGGTTAGGGTTTGGGTGAGGGTTAGGGTTAGGGTTAGGATTAGGGTTAGGGTTTGTGTTAAGATTAGGGTTTGGGTTTGGGTTAGGGTAAGGGTTAGGGTTAGGGTTAGGGTTAGGGTTAGAATTAGGGTTAGGGTTAGGTTTAGGGTTAGGACTAGGGTTAGTGTTAGGGTTAAGTTTAGGGTTAGCATTAGGGTTAGGATTAGTGTTAGGGTTAGGGTTTGGTTAGGGTTAGGGTTAGGGTTAGGGTTAGGGTTCGGCTTAGGGTTAGGGTTAGGATTATGGTTAGGGTTTGAGTTAGGGTTAGGGTTAGGATTAGGGTTACGGTTAGGGTTAGGATTAGGGTTAGGTTTTGTGTTAAGATTAGGGTTTGGGTTTGGGTTAGGGTTAGGGTTAGGGTTAGGGTTAGGTTTACAATTAGGGTTAGTGTTAAGGTTAGGGTTAGGGTTAGGGTTAGGATAAGGATGAAGGTTAGGGTTAGGGTTGGGATTAGGGTTATTATTTGGGTTATGGTTTGGGTTAGGTTTAGGGTTAGGGTTTGGATTAGTGTTAGAGTTAGGGTTTGAGTTAGGGTTATGTTTAGGGTTAGGTTAGGGTTTGGGTTACAGTCAGGGTTAGGGTTAGGGTTTGGGTTTGGTTTAGATTTTGGCTTAGATTAGGGTTTGGCTTAGAGTTAGGGTTAGGTTTAGTGTTAAGTTTAGTGTGAGGGTTAGTTTTAGCATTAGGGTTAGGTTTTGGGTTATGGTTAGGGTTAGGGTTAGAATTAGTATTAGGGTTATGGTTAGGGTTAGGGTTAGGGTTAGGATAAGGATGAGTGTTAGGGTTAGGGTTAGGATTAGGGTTATTATTTGGGTTATGGTTTGGATTAGGGTTAGGGTTAGGGTTTGGGTTAGTGTTAGAGTTATGGTTTGAGTTAGGGTTAGGTTTAGGGTTAGGTTAGGGATTGGGTTAGAGTTAGGGTTAGGGTTAGGGTTTGGGTTTGGTTTAGAGTTAGGGTTAGGTTAGTGTATGGGTTAGAGTTAGGGTTAGGGTGAGGTATTGAATTAGGGTTATGGTTAGGGTTAGGGTTAGGATTAGGGTTAGGGTTAGGGTTCCGATTAGAGTTAGGTTTAGAGTTTGGGTTTGGGTAAGTGTTATGGTTAGGTTTAGGGTTAGGGTTAGGGTAAGGACTAGGATTAGGGTTAGGGTTAGGGTTAGGATTAGGTTTAGGGTTTGGGTTTAGGTTTCAGTTATGGTTAGGGTTAGTGTTAGGGTTAGGGTTTAGTGTTAGTGTTAGGGTTAGGGTTAGGGTTTCGGTTTGGGTTATGTTTTGGGTTAGGTTTAGGGTTAGGGTTAGGGTTTGGGTTCGGGTTAGAAATAGGGTTAGGGTTTGAGTTTGAATTAGGTTTAGGGTTAGCATTAGGGTTATAGTTAGGTTTAGGATTAGTGTTTCAGTTAGGGTTTGGGTTCGGGTTCGGGTTAGGTTTAGGGTTAGGGTTAGGGTTTGATTTAGGGTTAGGGTTAGGTTTAGGGTTAGTGTTAGGGTTTGGGTTAGGGTTAGGGTTAGGACTAGGGTTTGTGTTAGGGATAGGTTAAGTGTTAGCATTAGGGTTAGGATTAGGGTTAGGGTTAGGGTTTGGGTTAGGGTTAGGGTTAGGGTTAGGGTTAGGGTTTGTTTTAGGGTTAGGGTTAGGGTTAGGGTTTGGGTGAGGGTTAGGGTTAGGGTTAGGATTAGGGTTAGGGTTTGTGTTAAGATTAGGGTTTGGGTTTGGGTTAGGGTAAGGGTTAGGGTTAGGGTTAGGGTTAGGGTTAGAATTAGGGTTAGGGTTAGGTTTAGGGTTAGGGTTAGGGTTAGAATAAGGATGAGGGTTAGGTTTAGGGTTAGTATTAGGGTTATTATTTGGGTTATGGTTTGGGTTAGTGTTAGGGTTAGGGTTTGGGTTAGTGTTAGAGTTAGGGTTTGAGTTAAGGTTAGGTTTAGGGTTAGGTTAGGTTTTGGGTTAGAGATAGGGTTAGGGTTAGGGTTTGGATTTGGTTTAGATTTAGGGTTAGGTTAGCGTTTGGGTTAGAGTTAGGGTTAGGGTGAGGTTTTGGATTAGTTTATGGTTAGGATTAGGGTTAGGATTAGGTTTAGGGTTAGGGTTCCGATTAGAGTTAGGTTTAGAGTTTGGGTTTGGGTAAGGGTTAAGGTTAGGGTTAGGGTAAGGGTTAGGGTTAGTGTTAGGACTAGGATTAGGGTTAGGGTTAGGGTTAGGATTAGTGTTAGGTTTAGGGTTAGGGTTACGGTTTTGGTTTGGGTTATGTTCTGGTTAGTTTTAGGGTTAGGGTTAGGGTTTGGTTTGGGTTCGGATTAGGGTTAGTGTTTGAGTTTGAATTAGGTTTAGATTTAGCATTAGGGTTAGGGTTAGGTTTAGGATAAGTATTTCAGTTAGGGTTAGGGTTAGGGTTAGGGTTTGGGTTCGGGTTAGGGTTAGGTTTAGGGTTAGGGTTTGATTTAGGGTTAAGGTTAGGGTTAGGGTTAGTGTTACGGTTTGGGTTAGAGTTAGGGTTAGGAGTAGGGTTAGTTTTAGGGTTAGGTTTAGGGTTAGCAGTAGGGTTAGGATTAGCGTTAGGGTTAGGGTTCGGGTTAGGGTTAGGGTTAGGGTTAGGGTTAGGGTTTGGGTTAGGGTTAGGGTTAGGGTTAGGGTTAGGATTAGGGTTAGGATTAGGGTTAGGGTTTGTGTTAAGATTAGGGTTTGGGTTTGGGTTAGGGCTAGGGTTAGGGTTAGGGTTAGAGTTAGGGTTAGGTTTCGGGTTGGGTTAGAGTTAGGGTGAGGGTTAGGGTTTGCGTTAGGGTTAGGGTTACGGTTAGGATTAGGGTTATGGTTAGGGTTCGGATTAGGGTTAGTTTTAGGGTTTGGGTTTGGGTAAGGTTAAGGGTTAGGGTTCGGGTTAGGATAAGCATGAGGGTTAGGGTTAGGGTTAGGATTAGGGTTAGTATTTGGGTTATGGTTTACGTTTGTGTTAGGGTTAGGGTTTTCGTTAGTGTTAGAGTTAGGTTTTGAGTTAGGGTTAGGGTTAGGGTTAGGTTAGGATTTGGGTTAGAGTTAGGGTTAGTGTTAGGGTTTGGGTTTGTTTTAGGGTTAGGGTTAGGTTAGGGTTTATGTTAGAGTTATGGTTAGGGTTAGGGGTTGGATTAGGGTTATGGTTAGGGTTAGGCTTTAGGTTTGGGTTATGGTTAGGTTTAGGGTTAGGGTTTAAGGGTAGGATTAGGGTTACTGTTACGGTTTGGGTTATGGTTAGGGTTACGGAGTGGGTTTGGGTTAGGGTTAAGGTTTCGGTGTGGGTTATGTTTTGGGTTAGGTTTAGGGTTAGGGTTAGGGTTTCGGTTCGGGTTAGGATTAGGGTTAGGGTTTGAGTTTGAATTAGGTTTAGGGTTAGCATTAGGGTTAGGGTTAGGTTTAGGATTAGTGTTTCGGGTAGGGTTAAGTTTAGGTTTAGGGTTAGGGTTCCAATTAGAGTTAGGTTTAGAGTTTGGGTTTGGGTTAGGGTTAAGGTTAGGGTTAGGGTTAGGGTTAGGGTTAGGGTTAGTACTAGGATTAGGGTTAGGTTTAGGGTTAGGATAAGGGTTAGGGTTTGGGTTAGGGTTAGGGTTTCGGTTTGGGTTATGTTTTGGGTTAGGTTTAGGGTTAGGGTCAGAGTTTATTGTTATGGTTAGGGTTAGGATTAGGGTTAGGTTTTGAGTTTGAATTAGGTTTAGGGTTAGCATTAGGGTTAGGGTTAGGTTTAGGATAAGTGTTTCAGTTAGGTTTAGGGTTAGGGTTAGGGTGAGGGTTAGGGTTTGATTTAGGGATAGGGTTAGGGTTAGGGTTAGTGTTAGGGTTTGGGTTAGGTTTAGGGTTAGGACTAGGGTTAGTGTTAGGGTTAAGTTTAGGGTTAGCATTAGGGTTAGGATTAGTGTTAGGGTTAGGGTTTGGGTTAGGGTTAGGGTTAGGGTTAGGGTTAGGGTTAGGGTTTGGGTTAGGGTTAGGTTTAGGATTATGGTTAGGGTTTGTGTTAGGGTTAGGGTTAGGATTAGGGTTACGGTTAGGGTTAGGATTAGGGTTAGGTTTTGTGTTAAGATTAGGGTTTGGTTTGGGTTAGGGTTAGGGTTAGGGTTAGGGTTAGGTTTACAATTAGGGTTAGTGTTAAGGTTAGGGTTAGGGTTAGGGTTAGGATAAGGATGAAGGTTAGGGTTAGGGTTGGGATTAGGGTTATTATTTGGGTTATTTTTTGGGTTAGGTTTAGGGTTAGGGTTTGGATTAGTGTTAGAGTTAGGGTTTGAGTTAGGGTTATGTTTAGGGTTAGGTTAGGGTTTGGGTTACAGTCAGGGTTAGGGTTAGGGTTTGGGTTTGGTTTAGAGTTAGTGTTAGGTTAGGGTTTGGGTTAGAGTTAGGGTTAGGGTTAGTGTTAAGTTTAGGGTGAGGGTTAGGGTTAGCATTAGGGTTAGGTTTTGGGTTATGGTTAGGGTTAGGGTTAGGGTTAGGATAAGGATGAGTGTTAGGGTTAGGGTTAGGATTAGGGTTATTATTTGGGTTATGGTTTGGATTAGGGTTAGGGTTAGGGTTTGGGTTAGTGTTAGAGTTATGGTTTGAGTTAGGGTTAGGTTTAGGGTTAGGTTAGGGTTTGGGTTAGAGTTAGGGTTAGGGTTAGGGTTTGGGTTTGGTTTAGAGTTAGGGTTAGGTTAGTGTATGGGTTAGAGTTAGGGTTAGTGTGAGGTATTGAATTAGGGTTATGGTTAGGGTTAGGGTTACCTTTAGGGTTAGGGTTAGGGTTCCGATTAGAGATAGGTTTAGAGTTTGGGTTTGTGTAAGTGTTATGGTTAGGTTTAGAGTTTGGGTTACGGTAAGGTCTAGGATTAGGGGTGGGGTGAGGGTGAGGATTAGGTTTAGGGTTTGGGTTTAGGTTTCAGTTATGGTTAGGGTTAGTGCTAGGGTTAGGGTTTAGTGTTAGTGTTAGGGTTAGGGTTAGGGTTTCGGTTTGGGTTATGTTTTGGGTTAGGTTTAGGGTTAGGGTTAGGGTTTGGGTTCGGGTTAGAAATAGGGTTAGGCTTTGAGTTTGAATTAGGTTTAGGGTTAGCATTAGGGTTATAGTTAGGTTTAGGATTAGTGTTTCAGTTAGGGTTTGGGTTCGGGTTCGGGTTAGGGTTAGGGTTAGGGTTAGGGTTTGATTTAGGGTTAGGGTTAGGTTTAGGGTTAGTGTTAGGGTTTGGGTTAGGGTTAGGGTTAGGGTTAGGACTAGGGTTTGTGTTAGGGTTAGGTTTAGTGTTAGCATTAGGGGTAGGATTAGGGTTAGGGTTAGGGTTTGGGTTAGGGTTAGGGTTAGGGTTAGGGTTTAGGTTTGTTTTAGGGTTAGGGTTAGGGTTAGGGTTTGGGTGAGGGTTAGGGTTAGGGTTAGGATTAGGGTTAGGGTTTGTGTTAAGATTAGGGTTTGGGTTTGGGTTAGGGTAAGGGTTAGGGTTAGGGTTAGGGTTAGGGTTAGGGTTAGAATTAGGGTTAGGGTTAGGTTTAGGGTTAGGGTTAGGGTTAGAATAAGGATGAGGGTTAGGGTTAGGGTTAGTATTAGGGTTATTATTTGGGTTATGGTTTGGGTTAGTGTTAGGGTTAGGGTTTGGGTTAGTGTTAAAGTTAGGGTTTGAGTTAGGGTTAGGTTTAGGGTTAGGTTAGGTTTTGGGTTAGAGATAGGGTTAGGGT
>JAJHUQ010000032.1:15395000-15405000 GCA_035773235.1 Eospalax fontanierii
AGGGTTAGGTTTAGGGTTTGGGTTTGGTTTAGAGTTAGGGTTAGGTTAGGGTTTGGGTTAGAGTTAGGGTTAGGGTGAGGGTTAGGGTTAGGGTTTGGGTTGGGTTAGGATTAGGGTTAGGGTTTGAGTTTGAATTAGGTTTAGAGTTAGCATTAGGGTTAGGGTTAGGTTTAGGATAAGTATTTCAGTTAGGGTTAGGGTTAGGGTTAGGGTTTGGGTTCGGGTTAGGGTTAGGGTTAGGGTTAGGATTTGATTTAGGGTTAAGGTTAGGGTTAGGGTTAGTGTTAGGGTTTGGGTTAGAGTTAGGGTGAGGAGTAGGGTTAGTTTTATGGTTAGGTTTAGGGTTAGCATTAGTTTTAGGATTAGCGTTAGGGTTAGGGTTTGGGTTAGGGTTAGGGTTATGGTTAGGGTTTGGGTTAGGGTTAGAGTTAGGGTTAGGTTTCGGGTTGGGTTAGAGTTAGGGTGAGGGTTAGGGTTTGGGTTAGGGTTAGGGTTACGGTTAGGATTAGGGTTATGGTTAGGGTTCGGATTAGGGTTAGTTTTAGGGTTTGGGTTTGGGTAAGGGTAAGGGTTATGGTTCGGGTTAGGATAAGGATGAGGGTTAGGGTTAGGGTTAGGATTAGGGTTAGTATTTGGGTTATGGTTTAGGTTTGTGTTAGGGTTAGGGTTTTCGTTAGTGTTAGAGTTAGGTTTTGAGTTAGGGTTAGGGTTAGGGTTAGGTTAGGATTTGGGTTAGAGTTAGGGTTAGTGTTAGGGTTTGGGTTTGGTTTAGGGTTAGGGTTAGGTTAGGGTTTATGTTAGAGTTAGGGTTAGGGTTAGGGGTTGGATTAGGGTTATGGTTAGGGTTAGGCTTTAGGTTTGGGTTATGGTTAGGTTTAGGGTTAGGGTTTAAGGGTAGGATTAGGGTTACTGTTAGGGTTTGGGTTATGGTTAGGGTTACGGTGTGGGTTTGGGTTAGGGTTAAGGTTTCGGTGTGGGTTATGTTTTGGGTTAGGTTTAGGGTTAGGGTTAGGGTTTCGGTTCGGGTTAGGATTAGGGTTAGGGTTTGAGTTTGAATTAGGTTTAGGGTTAGCATTAGGGTTAGGGTTAGGTTTAGGATTAGTGTTTCGGGTAGGGTTAAGTTTACGGTTAGAGTTAGGGTTCCAATTAGAGTTAGGTTTAGAGTTTGGGTTTGGGTTAGGGTTAAGGTTATGGTTAGGGTTAGGGTTAGGGTTAGTACTAGGATTACGGTTAGGGTTAGGGTTAGGATAAGGGTTAGGGTTTGGGTTAGGGTTAGGGTTTCGGTTTGGGTTATGTTTTGGGTTAGGTTTAGGGTTAGGATCAGAGTTTATTGTTATGGTTAGGGTTAGGATTAGGGTTAGGGTTTGAGTTTGAATTAGGTTTAGGGTTAGCATTAGGGTTAGGGTTAGGTTTAGGATAAGTGTTTCAGTTAGGTTTAGGGTTAGGGTTAGGGTGAGGGTTAGGGTTTGATTTAGGGATAGGGTTAGGGTTAGGGTTAGTGTTAGGGTTTGGGTTAGGTTTAGGGTTAGGACTAGGGTTAGTGTTAGGGTTAAGTTTAGGGTTAGCATTAGGGTTAGGATTAGTGTTAGGGTTAGGGTTTGGGTTAGGGTTAGGGTTAGGGTTAGGGTTAGGGTTAGGGTTAGGACTAGGGTTTGTGTTAGGGTTAGGTTTAGTGTTAGCATTAGGGTTAGGATTAGGGTTAGGGTTAGGGTTTGGGTTAGGGTTAGGGTTAGGGTTAGGGTTAGGGTTTGTTTTAGGGTTAGGGTTAGGGTTAGGGTTTGGGTGAGGGTTAGGGTTACGGTTAGGATTAGGGTTAGGGTTTGTGTTAAGATTAGGGTTTGGGTTTGGGTTAGGGTAAGGGTTAGGGTTAGGGTTAGGGTTAGGGTTAGAATTAGGATTAGGGTTACGTTTAGGGTTAGGTCTAGGGTTAGTGCTAGGGTTAAGTTTAGGGTTAGCATTAGGGTTAGGATTAGTGTTAGGGTTAGGGTTTGGTTAGGGTTAGGGTTAGGGTTAGGGTTAGGGTTTGGGTTAGGGTTAGGGTTAGGATTATGGTTAGGGTTTGAGTTAGGGTTAGGGTTAGGATTAGGGTTACGGTTAGGGTTAGGATTAGGGTTAGGTTTTGTGTTAAGATTAGGGTTTGGGTTTGGGTTAGGGTTAGGGTTAGGGTTAGGGTTAGGTTTACAATTAGGGTTAGTGTTAAGGTTAGGGTTAGGGTTAGGGTTAGGATAAGGATGAAGGTTAGGGTTAGGGTTGGGATTAGGGTTATTATTTGGGTTATGGTTTGGGTTAGGTTTAGGGTTAGGGTTTGGATTAGTGTTAGAGTTAGGGTTTGAGTTAGGGTTATGTTTAGGGTTAGGTTAGGGTTTGGGTTACAGTCAGGGTTAGGGTTAGGGTTTGGGTTTGGTTTAGATTTAGGGTTAGGTTAGGGTTTGGGTTAGAGTTAGGGTTAGGTTTAGTGTTAAGTTTAGGGTGAGGGTTAGGGTTAGCATTAGGGTTAGGTTTTGGGTTATGGTTAGGGTTAGGGTTAGAATTAGGATTAGGGTTATGGTTAGGGTTAGGGTTAGGGTTAGGATAAGGATGAGTGTTAGGGTTAGGGTTAGGATTAGGGTTATTATTTGGGTTATGGTTTGGATTAGGGTTAGGGTTAGGGTTTGGGTTAGTGTTAGAGTTATGGTTTGAGTTAGGGTTAGGTTTAGGGTTAGGTTAGGGTTTGGGTTAGAGTTAGGGTTAGGGTTAGGGTTTGGGTTTGGTTTAGAGTTAGGGTTAGGTTAGTGTATGGGTTAGAGTTAGGGTTAGGGTGAGGTATTGAATTAGGGTTATGGTTAGGGTTAGGGTTAGGATTAGGGTTAGGGTTAGGGTTCCGATTAGAGTTAGGTTTAGAGTTTGGGTTTGGGTAAGTGTTATGGTTAGGTTTAGGGTTAGGGTTAGGGTAAGGACTAGGATTAGGGTTAGGGTTAGGGTTAGGATTAGGTTTAGGGTTTGGGTTTAGGTTTCAGTTATGGTTAGGGTTAGTGTTAGGGTTAGGGTTTAGTGTTAGTGTTAGGGTTAGGGTTAGGGTTTCGGTTTGGGTTATGTTTTGGGTTAGGTTTAGGGTTAGGGTTAGGGTTTGGGTTAGGGTTAGGTTTGAATCTGGTTTAGTATTAGGGTTATGGTTGGTGTTAAGATTATGGTTAGGGTTAGGGTTAGTGTTAGGTTTTGGGTTAGGGTTAGGGTTAGGTTTAGGGTTAGACTTAGGTTTAGGGTTAGGGTTAGGGTTAGGGTTAGGGTTAGGATAAGGATGAGGGTTAGGGTTAGGGTTAGGACTAGGGTTATTATTTGGGTTATGGTTTGGTTTAGGGTTAGTGTTAGGGTTTGGGTTAGTGTTAGAGTTAGGGTTTGAGTTAGGGTTAGGTTTAGGCTTACATTGGGGTTTGGGTTAGAGTTAGGGTTAGGGTTAGGGTTTGGGTTTGGTTTAGAGTTAGTGTTCGGTTAGGGTTTGGGTTAGAGTTAGGGTTAGGGTGAGGTGTTGGATTAGGGTTATGGTTAGGGTTAGGGTTAGGATTAGGGTTAGGGTTAGGGATCCGATTAGAGTTAGGTTTAGAGTTTGGGTTTGGGTAAGGGTTAAGGTTAGGGTTAGGGTTAGGGTTAGGGTTAGGGTTAGGTTTAGGACTAGGAATAGGGTTAGGGTTAGGGTTAGGTTTAGGGTTTCGGTTTGGGTTATGTTTTGGGTTAGGTTTAGGGTTAGGGTTAGAGTTTATTGTTATGGTTAGGGTTAGGATTAGGGTTAGGGTTTGAGTTTGAATTAGGTTTAGTGTTAGCATTAGGGTTAGGGTTAGGTTTAGGATCAGTGTTTCAGTTAGGTTTAGGGTTAGGGTTAGGGTGAGGGTTAGGGTTTGATTTAGGGTTAGGGTTAGGGTTAGGGTTAGTGTTAGGGTTTGGGTTAGGTTTAGGGTTAGGACTAGGGTTAGTGTTAGGGTTAAGTTTAGGGTTAGCATTAGGGTTAGGATTAGTGTTAGGGTTAGGGTTTGGGTTAATGTTAGGTTTAAGGTTAGGGTTAGGGTTTGGGTTAGGGTTAGGGTTATGGTTAGGGTTTGAGTTAGGGTTAGGGTTAGGATTAGGGTAACGGATAGGGTTAGGAGTAGGATTAGGGTTTGTGTTAAGATTAGGGTTTGGGTTTGGGTTAGGGTTAGGGTTAGGGTTAGGGTTAGGGTTAGGTTTACAATTAGGGTTAGTGTAGAGGCTAGGGTTAGGGCTAGGGTTAGGATAAGGATGAAGGTTAGGGTTAGGGTTAGGATTAGGATTATTATTTGGGTTATGGTTTGGGTTAGGGTTAGGGTTAGGGTTTGGATTAGTGTTAGATTTAGGGTTTGAGTTAGGGTTAGGTTTCGGCTTAGGTTAGGGTTTGGGTTACAGTCAGGGTTAGGTTTAGGGTTTGGGTTTGGTTTAGAGTTAGGGTTAGGTTAGGGTTTGGGTTAGAGTTAGGGTTAGGGTGAGGGTTAGGGTTAGGGTTTGGGTTGGGTTAGGATTAGGGTTAGGGTCTGAGTTAGAATTAGGGTTAGAGTTAGAATTAGGGTTAGGGCTAGGGTTAGGATAAGGATTGGAGTTAGGATTAGGGTTAAGTTTAGGGCTTGGGTTCGGGTTAGGGTTAGGGTTAGGGTTAGGATTTGATTTAGGGTTAAGGTTAGGGTTAGGGTTAGTGTTAGGGTTTGGGTTAGAGTTAGGGTTAGGAGTAGGGTTAGTTTTATGTTTAGGTTTAGGGTTAGGATTAGTTTTAGGATTAGCGTTAGGGTTAGGGTTTGGGTTAGGGTTAGGGTTATGGTTAGGGTTTGGGTTAGGGTTAGAGTTAGGGTTAGGTTTCGGGTTGGGTTAGAGTTAGGGTGAGGGTTAGGGTTTGGGTTAGGGTTAGGGTTACGGTTAGGATTAGGGTTATGGTTAGGGTTCGGATTAGGGTTAGTTTTAGGGTTTGGGTTTGGGTAAGGGTAAGGGTTATGGTTCGGGTTAGGATAAGGATGAGGGTTAGGGTTAGGGTTAGGATTAGGTTTAGTATTTGGGTTATGGTTTAGGTTTGTGTTAGGGTTAGGGTTTTCGTTAGTGTTAGAGTTAGGTTTTGAGTTAGGGTTAGGGTTAGGGTTAGGTTAGGATTTGGGTTAGAGTTAGGGTTAGTGTTAGGGTTTGGGTTTGGTTTAGGGTTAGGGTTAGGTTAGGGTTTATGTTAGAGTTAGGGTTAGGGTTAGGGGTTGGATTAGGGTTATGGTTAGGGTTAGGCTTTAGGTTTGGGTTATGGTTAGGTTTAGGGTTAGGGTTTAAGGGTAGGATTAGGGTTACTGTTAGGGTTTGGGTTATGGTTAGGGTTACGGTGTGGGTTTGGGTTAGGGTTAAGGTTTCGGTGTGGGTTATGTTTTGGGTTAGGTTTAGGGTTAGGGTTAGGGTTTCGGTTCGGGTTAGGATTAGGTTTAGGGTTTGAGTTTGAATTAGGTTTAGGGTTAGCATTAGGGTTAGGGTTAGGTTTAGGATTAGTGTTTCGGGTAGGGTGAAGTTTACGGTTAGAGTTAGGGTTCCAATTAGAGTTAGGTTTAGAGTTTGGGTTTGGGTTAGGGTTAAGGTTATGGTTAGGGTTAGGGTTAGGGTTAGTACTAGGATTAGGGTTAGGGTTAGGGTTAGGATAAGGGTTAGGGTTTGGGTTAGGGTTAGGGTTTCGGTTTGGGTTATGTTTTGGGTTAGGTTTAGGGTTAGGATCAGAGTTTATTGTTATGGTTAGGGTTAGGATTAGGGATAGGGATTGAGTTTGAATTAGGTTTAGGGTTAGCATTAGGGTTAGGGTTAGGTTTAGGATAAGTGTTTCAGTTAGGTTTAGGGTTAGGGTTAGGGTGAGGGGTAGGGTTTGATTTAGGGATAGGGTTAGGGCTAGGGTTAGTGTTAGGGTTTGGGTTAGGTTTAGGGTTAGGACTAGGGGTAGTGTTAGGGTTAAGTTTAGGGTAAGCATTAGGGTTAGGATTAGTGTTAGGGTTAGGGTTTGGGTTAGGGTTAGGGTTAGGGTTAGGGTTAGGGTTAGGGTTAGGACTAGGGTTTGTGTTAGGGTTAGGTTTAGTGTTAGCATTAGGGTTAGGATTAGGGTTAGGGTTAGGGTTTGGGTTAGGGTTAGGGTTAGGGTTAGGGTTAGGGTTTGCTTTAGGGTTAGGGTTAGGGTTAGGGTTTGGGTGAGGGTTAGGGTTAGGGTTAGGATTAGGGTTAGGGTTTGTGTTAAGATTAGGGTTTGGGTTTGGGTTAGGGTAAGGGTTAGGGTTAGGGTTAGGGTTAGGGTTAGAATTAGGGTTAGGGTTAGGTTTAGGGTTAGGACTAGGGTTAGTGTTAGGGTTAAGTTTAGGGTTAGCATTAGGGTTAGGATTAGTGTTAGGGTTAGGGTTTGGTTAGGGTTAGGGTTAGGGTTAGGGTTAGGGTTCGGCTTAGGGTTAGGGTTAGGATTATGGTTAGGGTTTGAGTTAGGGTTAGGGTTAGGATTAGGGTTACGGTTAGGGTTAGGATTAGGGTTAGGTTTTGTGTTAAGATTAGGGTTTGGGTTTGGGTTAGGGTTAGGGTTAGGGTTAGGGTTAGGTTTACAATTAGGGTTAGTGTTAAGGTTAGGGTTAGGGTTAGGGTTAGGATAAGGATGAAGGTTAGGGTTAGGGTTGGGATTAGGGTTATTATTTGGGTTATGGTTTGGGTTAGGTTTAGGGTTAGGGTTTGGATTAGTGTTAGAGTTAGGGTTTGAGTTAGGGTTATGTTTAGGGTTAGGTTAGGGTTTGGGTTACAGTCAGGGTTAGGGTTAGGGTTTGGGTTTGGTTTAGATTTAGGGTTAGGTTAGGGTTTGGGTTAGAGTTAGGGTTAGGTTTAGTGTTAAGTTTAGGGTGAGGGTTAGGGTTAGCATTAGGGTTAGGTTTTGGGTTATGGTTAGGGTTAGGGTTAGAATTAGGATTAGGGTTAGGGTTAGTGTTAGGGTTAGGGTTAGGATAAGGATGAGTGTTAGGGTTAGGGTTAGGATTAGGGTTATTATTTGGGTTATGGTTTGGATTAGGGTTAGGGTTAGGGTTTGGGTTAGTGTTAGAGTTATGGTTTGAGTTAGGGTTAGGTTTAGGGTTAGGTTAGGGATTGGGTTAGAGTTAGGGTTAGGGTTAGGGTTTGGGTTTGGTTTAGAGTTAGGGTTAGGTTAGTGTATGGGTTAGAGTTAGGGTTAGGGTGAGGTATTGAATTAGGGTTATGGTTAGGGTTAGGGTTAGGATTAGGGTTAGGGTTAGGGTTCCGATTAGAGTTAGGTTTAGAGTTTGGGTTTGGGTAAGTGTTATGGTTAGGTTTAGGGTTAGGGTTAGGGTAAGGACTAGGATTAGGGTTAGGGTTAGGGTTAGGATTAGGTTTAGGGTTTGGGTTTAGGTTTCAGTTATGGTTAGGGTTAGTGTTAGGGTTAGGGTTTAGTGTTAGTGTTAGGGTTAGGGTTAGGGTTTCGGTTTGGGTTATGTTTTGGGTTAGGTTTAGGGTTAGGGTTAGGGTTTGGGTTCGGGTTAGAAATAGGGTTAGGGTTTGAGTTTGAATTAGGTTTAGGGTTAGCATTAGGGTTATAGTTAGGTTTAGGATTAGTGTTTCAGTTAGGGTTTGGGTTCGGGTTCGGGTTAGGGTTAGGGTTAGGGTTAGGGTTTGATTTAGGGTTAGGGTTAGGTTTAGGGTTAGTGTTAGGGTTTGGGTTAGGGTTAGGGTTAGGACTAGGGTTTGTGTTAGGGATAGGTTAAGTGTTAGCATTAGGGTTAGGATTAGGGTTAGGGTTAGGGTTTGGGTTAGGGTTAGGGTTAGGGTTAGGGTTAGGGTTTGTTTTAGGGTTAGGGTTAGGGTTAGGGTTTGGGTGAGGGTTAGGGTTAGGGTTAGGATTAGGGTTAGGGTTTGTGTTAAGATTAGGGTTTGGGTTTGGGTTAGGGTAAGGGCTAGGGTTAGGGTTAGGGTTAGGGTTAGAATTAGGGTTAGGGTTAGGTTTAGGGTTAGGGTTAGGGTTAGAATAAGGATGAGGGTTAGGTTTAGGGTTAGTATTAGGGTTATTATTTGGGTTATGGTTTGGGTTAGTGTTAGGGTTAGGGTTTGGGTTAGTGTTAGAGTTAGGGTTTGAGTTAGGGTTAGGTTTAGGGTTAGGTTAGGTTTTGGGTTAGAGATAGGGTTAGGGTTAGGGTTTGGATTTGGTTTAGAGTTAGGGTTAGGTTAGTGTTTGGGTTAGAGTTAGGGTTAGGGTGAGGTTTTGGATTAGTTTATGGTTAGGATTAGGGTTAGGATTAGGTTTAGGGTTAGGGTTCCGATTAGAGTTAGGTTTAGAGTTTGGGTTTGGGTAAGGGTTAAGGTTAGGGTTAGGGTTAGGGTTAGGGTTAGTGTTAGGACTAGGATTAGGGTTAGGGTTAGGGTTAGGATTAGTGTTAGGTTTAGGGTTAGGGTTACGGTTTTGGTTTGGGTTATGTTCTGGTTAGTTTTAGGGTTAGGGTTAGGGTTTGGTTTGGGTTCGGATTAGGGTTAGTGTTTGAGTTTGAATTAGGTTTAGATTTAGCATTAGGGTTAGGGTTAGGTTTAGGATAAGTATTTCAGTTAGGGTTAGGGTTAGGGTTAGGGTTTGGGTTCGGGTTAGGGTTAGGTTTAGGGTTAGGGTTTGATTTAGGGTTAAGGTTAGGGTTAGGGTTAGTGTTACGGTTTGGGTTAGAGTTAGGGTTAGGAGTAGGGTTAGTTTTAGGGTTAGGTTTAGGGTTAGCAGTAGGGTTAGGATTAGCGTTAGGGTTAGGGTTCGGGTTAGGGTTAGGGTTAGGGTTAGGGTTAGGGTTTGGGTTAGGGTTAGGGTTAGGGTTAGGGTTAGGATTAGGGTTAGGATTAGGGTTAGGGTTTGTGTTAAGATTAGGGTTTGGGTTTGGGTTAGGGCTAGGGTTAGGGTTAGGGTTAGAGTTAGGGTTAGGTTTCGGGTTGGGTTAGAGTTAGGGTGAGGGTTAGGGTTTGCGTTAGGGTTAGGGTTACGGTTAGGATTAGGGTTATGGTTAGGGTTCGGATTAGGGTTAGTTTTAGGTTTTGGGTTTGGGTAAGGTTAAGGGTTAGGGTTCGGGTTAGGATAAGGATGAGGGTTAGGGTTAGGGTTAGGATTAGGGTTAGTATTTGGGTTATGGTTTAGGTTTGTGTTAGGGTTAGGGTTTTCGTTAGTGTTAGAGTTAGGTTTTGAGTTAGGGTTAGGGTTAGGGTTAGGTTAGGATTTGGGTTAGAGTTAGGGTTAGTGTTAGGGTTTGGGTTTGTTTTAGGGTTAGGGTTAGGTTAGGGTTTATGTTAGAGTTATGGTTAGGCTTAGGGGTTGGATTAGGGTTATGGTTAGGGTTAGGCTTTAGGTTTGGGTTATGGTTAGGTTTAGGGTTAGGGTTTAAGGGTAGGATTAGGGTTACTGTTACGGTTTGGGTTATGGTTAGGGTTACGGAGTGGGTTTGGGTTAGGGTTAAGGTTTCGGTGTGGGTTATGTTTTGGGTTAGGTTTAGGGTTAGGGTTAGGGTTTCGGTTCGGGTTAGGATTAGGGTTAGGGTTTGAGTTTGAATTAGGTTTAGGGTTAGCATTAGGGTTAGGGTTAGGTTTAGGATTAGTGTTTCGGGTAGGGTTAAGTATAGGTTTAGGGTTAGGGTTCCTATTAGAGTTAGGTTTAGAGTTTGGGTTTGGGTTAGGGTTAAGGTTAGGGTTAGGGTTAGGGTTAGGGTTAGGGTTAGTACTAGGATTAGGGTTAGGTTTAGGGTTAGGATAAGGGTTAGGGTTTGGGTTAGGGTTAGGGTTTCGGTTTGGGTTATGTTTTGGGTTAGGTTTAGGGTTAGGGTCAGAGTTTATTGTTATGGTTAGGGTTAGGATTAGGGTTAGGGTTTGAGTTTGAATTAGGTTTAGGGTTAGCATTAGGGTTAGGGTTAGGTTTAGGATAAGTGTTTCAGTTAGGTTTAGGGTTAGGGTTAGGGTGAGGGTTAGGGTTTGATTTAGGGATAGGGTTAGGGTTAGGGTTAGTGTTAGG
>JAJHUQ010000032.1:15410000-15412500 GCA_035773235.1 Eospalax fontanierii
TAGGGTTAGGGTTAGGGGTTGGGTTAGGGTTAGGTTTATGGTTAGGGGTTGGATTTCGGTTAGGGTTAGGTTTATGGTTAGGATTAGGGTTAGGGTTAGGGTTAGGATTAGGTTAGGTTTAAGATTTGGGTTAGGGTTAGGGTAAGGGTTAGGGTTAGGTTTAGGGTTAGGATTAGGGTTAGGGTTAGGGTTTGGGTTTGGGTTAGGGTTAGGGTTAGCGTTTGGGTTAGTGTTAGGGTTAGTGATAGTGTTAGGGATAGTGTTAGGGCTAGGGTTAGGGTTTGGGTTAGGGTTAGGGTTAGGTTTCTGGTTTGGGTTAGATTTAGGGTGAGGGTTAGGGTTTGGGTTAGGGTTAGGGTTACGGTTAGGATTAGGGTTATGGTTAGGGTTCGGATTAGGGTTAGTTTTAGGGTTTGGGTTTGGGTAAGGGTAAGGGTTAGGGTTCGGGTTAGGATAAGGATGAGGGTTAGGGTTAGGGTTAGGATTAGGGTTAGTATTTGGGTTATGGTTTAGGTTTGGGTTAGGGTTAGGGTTTGGGTTAGTGTTAGAGTTAGGTTTCGAGTTAGGGTTAGGGTTAGGGTTAGGTTAGGATTTGGGTTAGAGTTAGGGTTAGTGTTAGGGTTTGGGTTTGGTTTAGGGTTGGGGTTAGGTTAGGGTTAATGTTAGAGTTGGGGTTAGGGTTGGGGGGTGGATTAGGGTTATGGTTAGGGTTAGGCTTTAGGTTTGGGTTATGGTTAGGTTTAGGGTTAGGATTTAAGGGTAGGAATAGGGTAACTGTTAGGGTTTGGGTTATAGTTAGGGTTACGGTGTGGATTTGGGTTAGGGTTAGGGTTTCGGTGTGGGTTGTTTTGGGTTAGGTTTAGGGTTAGGGTTAGGGTTTCAGTTCGGGTTAGGATTAGGGTTAGGGTTTGAGTTTGAATTAGGTTTAGGGTTAGCATTAGGGTTAGGGTTAGGGTTAGGATTAGTGTTTCGGTTAGGGTTAAGTTTAGGGTTAGGGTTAGGGTTCCGATTAGAGTTAGGTTTAGAGTTTGGGTTTGGGTAAGGGTTAAGGTTAGGGGTAGGGTTAGGGTTAGGTTAGTACTAGGATTAGGGTTAGGGTTAGGTTTAGGAATAGGGTTAGGGTTAGGGTTAGGTTTAGGGTTTCGGTTTGGGTTATGTTTTGGGTTAGGTTTAGGGTTAGGGTTAGAGTTTATTGTTATGGTTAGGGTTAGGATTAGGGTTAGGGTTTGAGTTTGAATTAGGTTTAGTGTTAGCATTAGGGTTAGGGTTAGGTTTAGGATCAGTGTTTCAGTTAGGTTTAGGGTTAGGGTTAGGCTGAGGGTTAGGGTTTGATTTAGGGTTAGGGTTAGGGTTAGGGTTAGTGTTAGGGTTTGGGTTAGGTTTAGGGTTAGGACTAGGGTTAGTGTTAGGGTTAAGTTTAGGGTTAGCATTAGGGTTAGGATTAGTGTTAGGGTTAGGGTTTGGGTTAATGTTAGGTTTAAGGTTAGGGTTAGGGTTTGGGTTAGGGTTAGGGTTATGGTTAGGGTTTGAGTTAGGGTTAGGGTTAGGATTAGGGTTACGGTTAGGGTTAGGATTAGGGTTAGGGTTTGTGTTAAGATTAGGGTTTGGGTTTGGGTTAGGGTTAGGGTTAGGGTTAGGGTTAGGGTTAGGTTTACAATTAGGGTTAGTGTTAAGGTTAGGGTTAGGGTTAGGGTTAGGATAAGGATGAAGGTTAGGGTTAGGGTTAGGATTAGGATTATTATTTGGGTTATGGTTTGGGTTAGGGTTAGGGTTAGGGTTTGGATTAGTGTTAGATTTAGGGTTTGAGTTAGGGTTAGGTTTCGGCTTAGGTTAGGGTTTGGGTTACAGTCAGGGTTAGGTTTAGGGTTTGGGTTTGGTTTAGAGTTAGGGTTAGGTTAGGGTTTGGGTTAGAGTTAGGGTTAGGGTGAGGGTCAGGGTTAGGGTTTGGGTTGGGTTAGGATAAGGGTTAGGGTTTGAGTTTGAATTAGGTTTAGAGTTAGCATTAGGGTTAGGGTTAGGTTTAGGATAAGTATTTCAGTTAGGGTTAGGGTTAGGGTTAGGGTTTGGGTTCGGGTTAGGGTTAGGGTTAGGGTTAGGATTTGATTTAGGGTTACGGTTAGGGTTAGGGTTAGTGTTAGGGTTTGGGTTAGAGTTAGGGTTAGGAGTAGGGTTAGTTTTATGTTTAGGTTTAGGGTTAGCATTAGTTTTAGGATTAGCGTTAGGGTTAGGGTTTGGGTTAGGGTTAGGGTTATGGTTAGGGTTTGGGTTAGGGTTAGAGTTAGGGTTAGGTTTCGGGTTGGGTTAGAGTTAGGGTGAGGGTTAGGGTTTGGGTTAGGGTTAGGGTTACGGTTAGGATTAGGGTTATGGTTAGGGTTCGGATTAGGGTTAGTTTTAGGGTTTGGGTTTGGGTAAGGGTAAGGGTTATGGTTCGGGTTAGGATAAGGATGAGGGTTAGGGTTAGGGTTAGGATTAGGGTTAGTATTTGGGTTATGGTTTAGGT
>JAJHUQ010000032.1:15417500-15425000 GCA_035773235.1 Eospalax fontanierii
AGGGTTAGGGTTAGGGTTAGGGTTAGAATTAGGGTTAGGGTTAAGGTTAGGGTTAGGGTTAGGGTTAGGATAAGGATGAGGTTTAGGGTTAGGGTTAGGATTAGTGTTATTATTTGGGTTATGGTTTGGGTTAGGGTTAGGGTTAGGGTTTGGTTTAGTGTTAGAGTTAGGGTTTGAGTTAGGGTTAGGTATAGGGTTAGGTTAGGGTTTGGGATAGAGTTAGGGTTAGGGTTAGGTTTGGGTTTGGTTTAGAGTTAGGGTTAGGTTTGGGTTTGGGTTAGTGTTAGTGTTAGGGTGAGGTGTTGGATTAGTGTTATGGTTAGGGTTAGGGTTAGGATTAGGGTTAGGGTTAGGGTTCCGATTAGAGTTAGGTTTAGAGTTTCGGTTTTGTAAGGGTTAAGGTTAGGGTTAGGGTTTCGGGTTAGGGTTAGGGTTAGGGTTAGAGTTTCGGTTTGGGTTATTTTTTGGGTTAGGTTTAGGGTTAGGGTTAGGGTTTGGGTTCGGATTAGGATTAGGGTTAGGGTTTGAGTTTGAATTAGGTTTAGGGTTAGCATTAGGGTTAGGGTTAGGTTTAGGATTAGTGTTTCAGATAGGTTTAGGGTTAGGGTTAGGGTTTGGGTTCGGGTTCGAGTTAGGGTTAGGGCTTGATTTACGGTTAGGGTTAGGGTTAGTGTTAGTGTTAGGGTTTGTGTAGGGTTAGGGTTAGGCCTAGGGTTAGTGTTAGGGTTAGGTTTAGGGGTAGCATCAGGGTTAGGATTAGGGTTAGGTTTAGGGTTTGGGTTAGGGCTAGGGTTAGTTTTAGTGTTATGGTTAGGGTTTGGGTTAGGGTTAGTGTTAGGGTTAGGGTTTGGGTTAGGGTTAGGGTTAGGATTAGGGTTAGGGTTTGTGTTAAGATTGGGGTTTGGGTTTGGGTTAGGGTTAGGGTTAGGGTTTGGATTAAGGTGACGTTTCGGGTTACGGTTTGGTTTTGGGTTAGGGTTAGGGTTAGGTTTACGTTTAGGGTTATTGTTTCGGTTTCGGTGTGGATTAGGCTTAGGTTTAGTGTTAGGGTTTGGGTTTCGGTTAGGATTAGGGTTAGGGTTAAAGTTAGGGTTAGGGTTTGGTTTAGGGTTAGGGTTAGGGTTAGGGTTAGGGATAGGGTTAGAATTAGGGTTAGGGTTAAGGTTAGTGTTAGGGTTAGGTTTAGGTTTAGGGTTAGGGTTAGGGTTGGTGTTAAGATTATTGTTAGGGTTAGGGGTTGGGATAGGTTTTCTGTTAGGATTAGGGTTAGGGTTAGAATTACGGTTACGGTTAGGGTTAGGTTTAGAGTTTGGGTTTGGGTAAGGGTTAAGGTTAGGTTTAGGGTTAGGGTTAGATTTAGGGTTAGGACTAGGATTAGGGCTAGGGTTAGGGTTAGGATTAGGGTTAGGGTTTGGTTTTAGGTTTGGGTTATGGTTAGGGTAAGTGTTAGGGTTAGGGTTTAGGGTTAGTGTTAGGTTTAAGGTTATGGTTTCGGTTTGGGTTATGTTTTGGCTTAGGTTTAGGGTTAGGGTTAGGGTTTGAGTTGGAATTAGGTTTAGGGTTAGCATTAGGGTTAGGGTTAGGTTTAGGATTAGTGTTTCAGTTAGGGTTAGGGTTAGGGTTAGGGTTTGGGTTCGGGTTAGGGTTAGGGTTAGGGTTAGGGTTAGGTTTTGATTTAGGGTTAGGGTTGGGGTTAGGGTTTTTGTTAGCGTTGGGGTTAGGGTTAGGGTTAAGACTAGGGTTAGTGTTAGGGTTAGGTTTAGGGTTAGTATTAGGGTTAGGATTAGGATTAGGGTTACGGTTTGGGTTAGGGTTAGGGTTAGTGTTAGGGTTTGGGTTAGGGTGAGGGTTAGGGTTAGAGTTAGGGTTATGGTTAGGTTTAGCATTAGGGTTAGGGTTAGGGTTATGGTTAGGGTTAGCTTTAGGGTTAGGGTTAGGGTTTGGGTTTGGGTTAGGGTTTGGGTTACGGTTAGGGTTTGGGTTAGGGTTAGGGTTAGAGTTCGGGTTAGGATTTGGGTTAGGGTTAGGGTTAGAGTGGGTTTTGGGTTAGGGTTAGGGTGAGGGTTAGGGGTTGGGTTAGGGTTAGGGTTAGGGTTAGGGTTAGGGTTAGGGTTAGGGTTAGGGTTACGGTTTCGGTTTCGGTTATATTTTGGGTTAGTTTTAGGGTTAGGGTTAGGGTTAGGGTTAGGGTTTGGATTAGGTTTAGGGTTAGCATTAGGGTTAGGGTTAGGTTTCGGATAAGTGTTTCAGTTAGGGTTAGGGTTAGGGTTAGGGTTATGGTTAGGGTTAGGATTAGGGTTAGGGTTAGGGTTAGGGTTACGGTTTCGGTTTCGGTTATGTTTTGGGTTAGTTTTAGGGTTAGGGTTAGGGTTTGGGTTGGGTTAGGATTAGGGTTAGGGTTTGAGTTTGAATTAGGTTTAGGGTTAGCATTAGGGTTAGGGTTAGGTTTAGGATAAGTCTTTCAGTTAGGGTTAGGGTTAGGGTTAGGGTTAGGGTTAGGGTTAGGGTTTGGGTTCGGGTTAGGGTTAGGGTTAGGGTTTGATTTAGGGTTAAGTTTAGGGTTAGGGTTAGTGTTAGGGTTTGGGTTAGGGTTACGGTTAGGAGTAGGGTTAGTGTTAGGGTTAGGTTTAGGGTTAGCATTAGGGTTAGGATTAACATTAGGGTTAGGGTTTGGGTTAGGGTTAGGGTTAGGGTTAGGGTTTGGGTTAGGTTTAGGGTTAGGGTTAGGGTTAGGGTCTGGTTAGGGTTAGGGTTAGGATTAGGGTTAGGGTTTGTGTTAAGATCAGGGTTTGGGTTTGGGTTAGGGTTACGGTTACGGTTACGGTTAGGGTTAGGGTTAGGGTTAGAATTACTGTTAGGTTTAAGGTTAGGGTTAGGGTTAGGGTTAGGGTTAGGATAAGGATGAGGGTTAGGGTTAGGGTTAGGATTAGTGTTATTATTTGGGTTATGGTTTGGGTTAGGGTTAGGGTTAGGGTTTGGGTTAGTGTTAGAGTTAGGGTTTGAGTTAGGGTTAGGTATAGGGTTAGGTTAGGGTTTGGGTTAGAGTTAGGGTTAGGGTTAGGTTTGGGTTTGGTTTAGAGTTAGGGTTAGGTTTGGGTTTGGGTTAGAGTTAGTGTTAGGGTGAGGTGTTGGATTAGTGTTATGGTTAGGGTTAGGGTTAGGAATAGGGTTAGGGTTAGGGTTCCGATTAGAGTTAGGTTTAGAGTTTGGGTTTGCGTAAGGTTTAAGGTTAGTGTCAGTGTTAGGGTTAGGGTTAGGGTTAGGGTTAGGACTAGGATTAGGGTTAGGGTTAGGGTTAGGATTAGGGTTAGGGTTTGGGTTTAGGTTTGGGTTAATGTTAGGGTTAGTGTTAGGGTTAGGGTTTAGGGTTAGGGTTAGATTTAGGTAGGGTTAGATTTAAGGTTAGGGTTTCGTTGTGGGTTATGTTTTGGGTTAGGTTTAGGGTTAGGGTTAGGGTTTGGGTTCGGGTTAGGAATAGGTTTAGGGTTTGAGTTTGAATTAGGTTTAGGGTTAGCATTGGGGTTAGGGTTAGGTTTAGGATTAGTGTTTCAGTTAGGGTTAGGGTTAAGGTTTGGGTTCGTGTGAGGGTTAGGGTTAGGGTTAGGGTTAGGACTTGGATTAGGGTTAGGGTTAGGGTTAGGATTATGGTTAGGGTTTGGATTTAGGTTTGGGTTATGTTTAGGGTAAGTGTTAGGGTTAGGGTTTCAGGTTAGGGTTAGGGTTAGGGTTAGGGTTTCGGTTTTGTTTATTTTTTGGGTTAGGTTTAGGGTTAGGGTTAGGGTTTGGGTTCGGGTTAGGATTAGGGTTAGGGTTTGAGTTTGAATTAGGTTTAGGGTTAGCATTAGGGTTAGGGTTAGGGTTAGGTTTAGGATTAGTGTTTCAGTTAGGGTTAGGGTTAGGGTTAGGGTTTGGGTTCGGGTTAGGGTTAGTGTTATGGTTTGATTTACGGTTAGGGTTAGGGTTAGGGTTAGGGTTAGTGTTAGGGTTTGGGTAGGGTTAGGGTTAGGCCTAGGGTTAGTGTTAGGGTGAGCTTTAGGGTTAGCATGAGGGTTATGATTAGGGGTAGGTATAGGGTTTGGGTTAGGGCTAGGGTTAGTTTTAGTGTTAGGGTTAGGGTTTGGGTTAGGGTTAGTGTTAGGGTTAGGGTTTGGGTTAGGGTTAGGGTTAGGATTAGGGTTAGGGTTTGTGTTAAGATTAGGGTTTGGGTTTGGGTTAGGGTTAGGTTTAGGGTTTGGATTAAGGTTACGTTTAGGGTTAGGGTTTGGGTTTGGGTTAGGTTTAGGGTTAGATTTACGTTTAGGGTTATTGTTTCGGTTTGGGTGTGGATAAGGCTTAGGTTTCGTGTTAGGGTTTGGGTTTGGGTTAGGATTAGGGTTAGGGTTAAGGTTAGGGTTAGGGTTTGGTTTAGGGTTAGGGTTACGGTTAGGGTAAGCGTTTGGGTTACGGTTAGGGTTAGGGTTTGATTTAGGGTTAGGGTTAGGTTTAGGGTTAGGGTTTGGGTTTGGTTTAGAGTTAGGGTTAGGTTAGGGTTTGGGTTAGAGTTAGGGTTAGGCTGAGGTGTTGGATTAGGGTTATGTTTAGGGTTAGGTTTAGGATTAGGTTTAGGGTTAGGGTTCAGATTAGAGTTAAGTTTAGAGTTTGGGTTTGGGTAAGGGTTAAGGTTAGGGTTAGGGTTAGGGTTAGGGTTAGGACTAGGATTAGGGTTAGGGTTAGTGTTAGGATTAGGGTTAGGGTTAGGGTTAGGTTTACGGTTTCGGTTTGGGTTATGTTTTGGGTTAGTTTTAGGGTTAGGGTTACGGTTTGGGATGGGTTAGGTTTAGGGTTAGGGTTTGAGTTTGAATTAGGTTTAGGGTTAGCATTAGGGTTAGGGTTAGGTTTAGGATAAGTGTTTCAGTTAGGGTTAGGGTTAGGGTTAGGGTTTGGGTTCGGGTTAGGGTTAGGGTTAGGGTTAGGGTTTGATTTAGGGTTAAGGTTAGGATTAGGGTTAGTGTTAGGGTTTGGGTTAGGGTTAGTTTTAGGAGTAGGGTTACTTTTAGGGTTAGGTTTAGGGTTAGCATTAGGGTTAGGATTAGCGTTAGGTTTAGGTTTTGAGTTAGGGTTAGGGTTAGGGTTAGGATTAGGGTTTGGGTTAGGGTTAGGGTTAGGGTTAGGTTTAGGTTTAGGGTTAGGGTTAGGGTTAGGGTTAGGATTAGGGTTAGGTTTTGTGTTAAGATTAGGGTTTGGGTTTGGGTTAGGGTTAGGGTTAGGGTTAGGGATAGGGTTAGAATTAGGGTTAGGGTTAAGGTTAGTGTTAGGGTTAGGTTTAGGGTTAGGGTTAGGGTTAGGGTTGGTGTTAAGATTATGGTTAGGGTTAGGGTTTGGGATAGGTTTTCTGTTAGGATTAGGGTTAGGGTTAGGGTTAGGGTTATGGTTAGGGTTAGGTTTAGAGTTTGGGTTTGGGTAAGGGTTAAGGTTAGGTTTAGGGTTAGGGTTAGGTTTAGGGTTAGGACTAGGATAAGGGCTAGGGTTAGGGTTAGGATTAGGGTTAGGGTTTGGTTTTAGGTTTGGGTTATGGTTAGGGTAAGTGTTAGGGTTAGGGTTTAGGGTTAGGGTTAGGTTTAAGGTTATGGTTTCGGTTTGGGTTATGTTTTGGGTTAGGTTTAGGGTTAGGGTTAGGGTTTGAGTTGGAATTAGGTTTAGGGTTAGCATTAGGGTTAGGGTTAGGTTTAGGATTAGTGTTTCAGTTAGGGTTAGGGTTAGGGTTAGAGTTTGGGTTCGGGTTAGGGTTAGGGTTAGGGTTAGGGTTATGTTTTGATTTAGGGTTAGGGTTAGGGTTAGGGTTTTTGTTAGGGTTTGGGTTAGGGTTAGGGTTAAGACTAGGGTTAGTGTTAGGGTTAGGTTTAGGGTTAGCATTAGGGTTAGGATTAGGGTTAGGGTTACGGTTTGGGTTAGGGTTAGGGTTAGGGTTAGGGTTAGTGTTAGGGTTTGGGTTAGGGTGAGGGTTAGGGTTAGAGTTAGGGTTATGGTTAGGTTTAGCATTAGGGTTAGGGTTAGGGTTATGGTTAGGGTTAGCTTTAGGGTTAGGGTTAGGGTTTGGGTTTGGGTTAGGGTTTGGGTTAGGGTTAGGGTTTGGGTTAGGGTTAGGTTTAGGGTTCGGGTTAGGATTTGTGTTAGGGTTAGGGTTAGAGTCGGATTTGGGTTAGAGTTATGGTGAGGGTTAGGGGTTGGTTTAGGGTTAGGGTTACGGTTAGGGTTAGGGTTATGGTTAGGGTTAGGATTAGGGTTAGGTTTAGGGTTAGGGTTACGGTTTCGGTTTCGGTTATGTTTTGGGTTAGTTTTAAGGTTAGGGTTAGGGTTTGGGTTGGGTTAGGATTAGGGTTAGGGTTTGAGTTTGAATTAGGTTTAGGGTTAGCATTAGGGTTAGGGTTAGGTTTACGATAAGTGTTTCAGTTAGGGTTAGGGTTAGGGTTAGGGTTTGGGTTCGGATTAGGGTTAGGGTTTGATTTAGGGTTAAGGTTAGGGTTAGGGTTAGTGTTAGGGTTTGGGTTAGGGTTACGGTTAGGAATATGGTTAGTGTTAGGGTTAGGTTTAGGGTTAGCATTAGGGTTAGGATTAGCGTTAGGGTTAGGGTTTGGGTTAGGGTTAGGGTTAGGGTTAGGGTTAGGGTTAGGGTTTGGGTTAGGTTTAGGGTTAGGGTTAGGGTTAGGGTCTGGTTAGGGTTAGGGTTAGGGTTAGGATAAGGATGAGGGTTAGGGTTAGGTTTAGGATTAGGGTTATTACTTGGGTTATGGTTTGGGTTAGGGTAAGTGTTAGGGTTTGGGTTAATGTTAGAGTTAGGGTTTGAGTTAGGGTTAGGTTTAGGGTTAGGGTTAGGGTTAGGGTTCGGGTTTGGGTTAGGGTTAGGTTTAGGGTTAGGGTTAGGGTTAGGATTAGGGTTAGGGTTAGTGTTAGGGTTAGGGTTTGGTTTAGGATTACGGTTAGGTTTAAGTTTTCGGTTAAGTTTCGGGTTAGGGTTAGTGTTTACGTTCGGGTTGGGTTAGTGTTGGGGTTTTAGTTAGGGTTAGGGTTAGGGTTCTGGTTAGGTTTGGGTTAGGGTTAGGCTCAGGGTCAGGGTTAGGGTTTGAGTTTGAGTTAGGTTTACGGTTAGCATTCTGGTTAGGATTAGGGTTAGGGTTAGGTTTTGGGTTAGGGTTAGGGTTAGGGTTAGGGTTTGGGTTAGGGTTAGGTTAGGGTTAGGGTTAGGGTTAATGTTAGGGTTAGTGTTAAGATTAAGTTTAGGGTTAGGTTTAGGATTAGGTTTTGGGTCAGGGTTAGGGTTAGGGTTAGAATTAGGGTTAGGTTTAGCGTTAGGGTTAGGGTTTGGGTTAGGGTTAGGGTTAGGGATAGGATTAGGGTTAGGGTTAGGGTTAGGGTTTGGGTTAGGGTTAGGTTTGAATCTGGTTTAGTATTAGGGTTATGGTTGGTGTTAAGATTATGGTTAGGGTTAGGGTTAGTGTTAGGTTTTGGGTTAGGGTTAGGGTT
>JAJHUQ010000032.1:15430000-15480000 GCA_035773235.1 Eospalax fontanierii
TTCTGTTAGGATTAGGGTTAGGGTTAGAATTAGGGTTACGGATAGGGTTAGGTTTAGAGTTTGGGTTTGGGTAAGGGTTAAGGTTAGGTTTAGGGTTAGGGTTAGATTTAGGGTTAGGACTAGGCTTAGGCCTAGAGATAGGGTTAGGATAAGGGATAGGGTTGGGTTTTAGGTTTTATGGATAGGGTAAGTGTTAGGGTTAGGGTTTAGTGTTAGGGGTAGGTTTAAGGTTATGGTTTCGGTTTGGGTTATGTTTTGGGTTAGGTTTAGGGTTAGGGTTAGGGTTTGAGTTGGAATTAGGTTTAGGGTTAGCATTAGGGTTAGGGTTAGGTTTAGGATTAGTGTTTCAGTTAGGGTTAGGGTTAGGGTTAGGGTTTGGGTTCGGGTTAGGGTTAGGGTTAGGGTTAGGGTTAGGTTTTGATTTAGGGTTAGGGTTAGGGTTAGGGTTTTTGTTAGGGTTTGGGTTAGGGTTAGGGTTAAGACTAGGGTTAGTGTTAGGGTTAGGTTTAGGGTTAGCATTAGGGTTAGGATTAGGGTTAGGGATACGGTTTGGGTTAGGGTTAGGGTTAGGGTTAGGGTTAGGGTTTGGGTTTGGGTTAGGGTGAGCGTTAGGGTTAGAGTTAGGGTTATGGTTAGGTTTAGCATTAGGGTTAGGGTTAGGGTTATGGTTAGGGTTAGCTTTACGGTTAGGGTTAGGGTTTGGGTTTGGGTTAGGGTTTGGGTTAGGGTTAGGGTTTGGGTTAGGGTTAGGGTTAGAGTTCGGGTTAGGATTTGGGTTAGGGTTAGGGTTAGAGTCGGATTTGGGTTAGAGTTATGGTGAGGGTTAGGGGTTGGGTTAGGGTTAGGGTTAGGGTTAGGGTTAGGGTTACGGTTTCGGTTTCGGTTATGTTTTGGTTTAGTTTTAGGGTTAGGGTTAGGGTTTGGTTTGGGTTAGGACTAGGGTTATGGTTTAAGTTTGAATTAGGTTTAGGGTTAGCATTAGGGTTAGGGTTAGGATTAGGATAAGTGTTTCAGTTAGGGTTAGGGTTAGGGTTAGGGTTTAGGTTCGGGTTAGGGTTAGGGTTAGGGTTTGATTTAGGGTTAAGGTTAGGGTTAGGGTTAGTGTTAGGGTTTGGGTTAGGGTTACGGTTAGGAGTAGGGTTAGTGTTAGGGTTAGGTTTAGGGTTAGCATTAGGGTTAGGATTAGCGTTAGGGTTAGGGTTTGGGTTAGGGTTAGGGTTAGGGTTAGGGTTTGGGTTAGGTTTAGGGTTAGGGTTAGGGTTAGGGTCTGGTTAGGGTTAGGGTTAGGATTAGGGTTAGGGTTTGTGTTAAGATCAGAATTTGGGTTTGGGTTAGGGTTACGGTTACGGTTAGGGTTAGGGTTAGGGTTAGAATTACTGTTAGGTTTCAGGTTAGGGTTAGGGTTAGGGTTAGGATAAGGATGAGGGTTAGGGTTAGGGTTAGGATTAGTGTTATTATTTGGGTTATGGTTTGGGTTAGGGTTAGGGTTAGGGTTTGGGTTAGTGTTAGAGTTAGGGTTTGAGTTAGGGTTAGGTATAGGGTTAGGTTAGGGTTTGGGTTAGAGTTAGGGTTAGGGTTAGGTTTGGGTTTGGTTTAGAGTTGGGGTTAGGTTTGGGTTTGGGTTAGAGTTAGTGTTAGGGTGAGGTGTTGGATTAGTGTTATGGTTAGGGTTAGGGTTAGGATTAGGGTTAGGGTTAGGGTTCCGATTAGAGTTAGGTTTAGAGTTTGGGTTTTGTAAGGGTTAAGGTTAGGGTTAGGGTTAGGGTTAGGGTTAGGGTTAGGATTTGGATTAGGGTTAGGGTTAGGGTTAGGATTATGGTTAGGGTTTGGTTTTAGGTTAGGATTAGGGTTAGGGTTAGGGTTAGGTTAGGGTTAGGGTTAGGGTTAGTTTTAGGGTTAGGGTTACGGTTTGGGATGGGTTAGGTTTAGGGGTAGGGTTTGAGTTTGAATTAGGTTTAGGGTTAGGATTAGGGTTAGGGTTAGGTTTAGGGTATGTGTTTCAGTTAGGGTTAGGGTTAGGGTTAGGGTTTGGGTTCGGGTTAGGGTTAGGGTTACGGTTAGGGTTTGATTTAGGGTTAAGGTTAGGATTAGGTTTAGTGTTAGGGTTTGGGTTAGGGTTAGGGTTAGGAGTAGGGTTAGTTTTAGGGTTAGGTTTAGGGTTAGCATTAGGGTTAGGATTAGCGTTAGGGTTAGGGTTTGGGTTAGGGTTAGGGTTAGGGTTAGGATTAGGGTTTGGGTTAGGGTTAGGGTTAGGGTTAGGGTTAGGGTTAGGGTTAGGTTTTCGGTTTGGGTTATGTTTTGGGTTAGGTTTAGGGTTAGGGTCAGAGTTTATTGTTATGGTTAGGGTTAGGATTAGGGTTAGGGTTTGAGTTTGAATTAGGTTTAGGGTTAGCATTAGGGTTAGGGTTAGGTTTAGGATAAGTGTTTCAGTTCGGTTTAGGGTTAGGGTTAGGGTGAGGGTTAGGGTTTTATTTAGGGATAGGGTTAGGGTTAGGGTTAGTGTTAGGGTTTGGGTTAGGTTTAGTGTTAGGACTAGGGTTAGTGTTAGGGTTAAGTTTAGGGTTAGCATTAGGGTTAGGATTAGTGTTAGGGTTAGGGTTTGGGTTAGGGTTAGGGTTAGGGTTAGGGTTAGGGTTAGGGTTAGGGTTTGGGTTAGGGTTAGGGTTATGGTTAGAGTTTGAGTTAGGGTTAGGGTTAGGATTAGGGTTACGGTTAGGGTTAGGATTAGGGTTAGGTTTTGTGTTAAGATTATTGTTTGGGTTTGGGTTAGCGTTATGGTTAGGGTTAGGGTTAGGTTTACAATTAGGGTTAGTGTTAAGGTTATGGTTAGGGTTAGGGTTAGGATAAGGATGAAGGTTAGGGTTAGGGTTGGGATTAGGGTGATTATTTGGGTTATGGTTTGGGTTAGGGTTAGGGTTAGGGTTTGCATTAGTGTTAGAGTTAGGGTTTGAGTTTGGGTTATGTTTAGGGTTAGGTTAGGGTTTGGGTTACAGTCAGGGTTAGGGTTAGGGTTTGGGTTTGGTTTAGAGTTAGGGTTAGGTTTGGGTTTGGGTTAGAGTTAGGGTTAGGGTTAGTGTTAAGTTTAGGGTGAGGGTTAGGGTTAGCATTAGGGTTAGGTTTTGGGTTATGGTTAGGGTTAGGGTTAGAATTAGGGTTAGGGTTATGGTTAGGGTTAGGGTTAGGGTTAGGGTTAGGATAAGGATGAGTGTTAGGGTTAGGGTTAGTATTAGGGTTAGGGTTTGGGTGAGGTTTAGGGTTAGGGTTAGGATTAGGGTTAGGGTTTGTGTTAAGATTAGAGTTTGGGTTTGGGTTAGGGTAAGGGTTAGGGTTAGGGTTAGGGTTAGGGTTAGAATTAGGGTTAGGGTTAGGTTTAGGGTTAGGGTTAGGGTTAGAATAAGGATGAGGGTTAGGGTTAGGGTTAGTATTAGGGTTATTATTTGGGTTATGGTTTGGGTTAGTGTTAGGGTTAGGGTTTGGGTTAGTGTTAGAGTTAGGGTTTGAGTTAGGGTTAGGTTTAGGGTTAGGTTAAGTTATGGGTTAGAGATAGGGTTAGGGTTAGGGTTTGGGTTTGGTTTAGAGTTAGGGTTAGGTTAGCGTTTGGGTTAGAGTTAGGGTTAGGGTGAGGTGTTGGATTAGTTTATGGTTAGGATTAGGGTTAGGATTAGGTTTAGGGTTAGGGTTCCGATTAGAGTTAGGTTTAGAGTTTGGGTTTGGGTAAGGGTTAAGGTTAGGGTTAGGGTTAGGGTTAGGGTTAGTACTAGGATTAGGTTTAGGGTTAGGGTTAGGGTTAGGGTTAGGGTTTCGGTTTTGGTTATTTTTTGGGTTAGGTTTAGGGTTAGGGTTAGGGTTTGGGTTCGGGTTAGGATTAGGGTTAGGGTTTGAGTTTGAATTAGGTTTAGGGTTAGCATTAGGGTTAGGATTAGTGTTTGAGTTAGGGTTAGGGTTAGGGTTAGGGTTTGGGTTCGGGTTAGGGTTAGGGTTATGGTTTGATTTACGGTTAGGGTTAGGGTTAGGGTTAGTGTTAGGGTTTGGGTAGGGTTAGGGTTAGGCCTAGGGTTAGTGTTAGGGTTAGGTTTAGGGTTAGCATTAGGGTTAGGATTAGGGTTAGGTTTAGGGTTTGGGTTAGGGCTAGGGTTAGTTTTAGTGTTAGGGTTAGGGTTTGGGTTAGGGTTAGTGTTAGGGTTAGGGTTTGGGTTAGGGTTAGGTTTAGGATTAGGGTTAGGGTTTGTGTTAAGATTAGGGTTTGGGTTTGGGTTAGGGTTAGGTTTAGGGTTTGGATTAAGGTTACGTTTAGGGTTAGGGTTTGGGTTTGGGTTAGGGTTAGGGTTAGATTTACGTTTAGGGTTATTGTTTCGGTTTGGGTGTGGATTAGGCTTAGGTTTCGTGTTAGGGTTTGGGTTTGGGTTAGGATTAGGGTTAGGGTTAAGGTTAGGGTTAGGGTTTGGGTTAGGTTTAGGGTTAGGGTTTGATTTAGGGTTAGGGTTAGGTTTAGGGTTAGGGTTTGGGTTTGGTTTAGAGTTAGGGTTAGGTTAGGGTTTGGGTTAGAGTTAGGGTTAGGCTGAGGTGTTGGATTAGGGTTATGGTTAGGGTTAGGTTTAGGATTAGGTTTAGGGTTAGGGTTCAGATTAGAGTTAGGTTTAGAGTTTGGTTTTGGGTAAGGGTTAAGGTTAGGGTTAGGGTTAGGGTTAGGGTTAGGGTTAGGACTAGGATTAGGGTTAGGGTTAGGGTTAGGATTAGGGTTAGGGTTAGGGTTAGGGTTACGGTTTCGGTTTGGGTTATGTTTTGGGTTAGTTTTAGGGTTAGGGTTACGGTTTGGGATGGGTTAGGTTTAGGGTTAGGGTTTGAGTTTGAATTAGGTTTAGGGTTAGCATTAGGGTTAGGGTTAGGTTTAGGATAAGTGTTTCAGTTAGGGTTAGGGTTAGGGTTAGGGTTTGGGTTCGGGTTAGGGTTAGGGTTACGGTTAGGGTTTGATTTAGGGTTAAGGTTAGGATTAGGTTTAGTGTTAGGGTTTGGGTTAGGGTTAGGGTTAGGAGTAGGGTTAGTTTTAGGATTAGGTTTAGGGTTAGCATTAGGGTTAGGATTAGCGTTAGGGTTAGGGTTTGGGTTAGGGTTAGGGTTAGGGTTAGGATTAGGGTTTGGGTTAGGGTTAGGGTTAGGGTTAGGGTTAGGGTTAGGGTTAGGGTTAGGTTTTCGGTTTGGGTTATGTTTTGGGTTAGGTTTAGGGTTAGGGTCAGAGTTTATTGTTATGGTTAGGGTTAGGATTAGGGTTAGGTTTTGAGTTTGAATTAGGTTTAGGGTTAGCATTAGGGTTAGGGTTAGGTTTAGGATAAGTGTTTCAGTTTGGTTTAGGGTTAGGGTTAGGGTGAGGGTTACGGTTTGATTTAGGGATAGGGTTAGGGTTAGGGTTAGTGTTAGGGTTTGGGTTAGGTTTAGTGTTAGGACTAGGGTTAGTGTTAGGTTTAAGTTTAGGGTTAGCATTAGGGTTAGGATTAGTGTTAGGGTTAGGGTTTGGGTTAGGGTTAGTGTTCGGGTTAGGGTTAGGGTTAGGGTTAGGGTTTGGGTTAGGGTTAGGGTTATGGTTAGGGTTTGAGTTAGGGTTAGGGTTAGGGTTAGGTGTATGGGTTAGAGTTAGGGTTAGGGTGAGGTATTGAATTAGGGTTATGGTTAGGGTTAGTGTTAGGATTAGGGTTAGGGTTAGGGTTCCGATTAGAGTTAGGTTTAGAGTTTGGGTTTGGGTAAGTGTTAGGGTTAGGTTTAGGGCTAGGGTTAGGGTAAGGACTAGGATTAGGGTTAGGGTTAGGGTTAGGGTTTGCGTTTAGGCTTCGGCTATGGTTAGGGTTAGTGTTAGGGATAGGGTTTAGTGTTAGTGTTAGGGTTAGGGTTAGGGTTTCGGTTTGGGTTATGTTTTGGGTTAGGTTTAGGGTTAGGGTTAGGGTTTGGGTTCGGGTTAGAAATAGGGTTAGGGTTTGAGTTTGAATTAGGTTTAGGGTTAGCATTAGGGTTATAGTTAGGTTTAGGATTAGTGTTTCAGTTAGGGTTTGGGTTCGGGTTCGGGTTAGGGTTAGGGTTAGGTTTAGGGTTTGATTTAGGGTTAGGGTTAGGTTTAGGGTTAGTGTTAGGGTTTGGCTTAGGGTTAGGGTTAGGACTAGGGTTTGTGTTAGGGTTAGGGTTAGGGTTAGGGTTTGGGTGAGGTTTAGGGTTAGGGTTAGGATTAGGGTTAGGGTTTGTGTTAAGATTAGAGTTTGGGTTTGGGTTAGGGTAAGGGTTAGGGTTAGGGTTAGGGTTTGGGTGAGGGTTAGGGTTAGGGTTAGGATTAGGGTTAGGGTTTGTGTTAAGATTAGAGTTTGGGTTTGGGTTAGGGTAAGGGTTAGGGTTAGGGTTAGGGTTAGGTTTATGGTTATGGTTAGGGTTAGCTTTAGGGTTAGGGTTAGCGTTAGGGTTAGGGTTCGGGTTAGGGTTAGGGTTAGGGTTAGAGTTAGGGTTTGGGTTAGTGTTAGGGTTAGGGTTAGGGTTAGGGTTAGGGTTAGGGTGTGGGTTAGGGTTAGAGTTGGGGTTAGGGTTTGGGTTTGTGCTAAGATTAGGGTTTGGGTTTGGGTAAGGGATAGGGTTAGGGTTAGGAGTATGGTTAGGGTTTAGGTTTTTGGTTAGGGTTAGTGTTAGGGTTAGTGTTAGGATTAGGGTTTGGGTTAGGGTTTAGGTTTGGTTAGGTTTAGGGTTAGGGTTAGGGTTATGGTTAGGTTTAGCGTTAGGGTTAGGTTTATGGTTATGGTTAGGGTTAGCTTTAGGGTTAGGGTTAGGATTTGGGTTTGGGTTAGGGTTTGGGTTAGGGTTAGGGTTTGGGTTACGGTTAGGGTTAGGGTTCTGGTTAGGGTTACGGTTTGGGTTTGGGTTAGGGTTAGGGTTCGGGTTTGGGTTAGAGTTATGGTGAGGGTTAGGGGTTGGGTTAGGTTTAGGTTTACGGTTAGGATTAGGGTTAGGGTTACGGTTTGGATTAGGGTTAGTTTTAGGGTTTGCGTTTGGGTAAGGGTAAGGGTTAGGGTTAGGGGTAGGAGTAGGTTTAGGGTTTAGGTTTTCGGTTAGGTTTAGTGTTAGGGTTAGGGTTTGGTTTAGGGTTAAGGTTAGGGTTTGCGTTAGGGTTAGGGTTAGGGTTTGGGTTAGGGTTATGGTTAGGGTTCGGGTTTGGGTTAGGGTTAGGGTTAGGGTTAGGTTTAGGATTAGGGTTAGGGTTTGGGTTAGGGTTAGGCTTAGGTTTGAATTTGGGTTAGTGTTAGGGCTAGGGTTAGTGTAAAGTTTAGGGTTTGGATTTGGGTTAGGGTTAGGGTTTGCCTTACGATTAGTGTAAAGTTTAGGGTTAAGGTTTGGGTTAGGTTTATGGTTAGGGTTAGGGTTATGGTTAGGTTTAGGGGTAGGGTTAGGGTTAGGGTTTGGGTTAAGTTTAGGGTTAGGGTAAGGGTTTTGTTTTGGGTTAGGGTTTGGATTAGGGTTAGGGTTTGTGTTAGGGTTAGGGTTACGGTTAGGGTTAGGATTTGGGTTAGGGTTAGGGTTAGGTTTCGGGTTTGGGTTAGAGTTATGGTGAGGGTTAGGGTTTGGGTTACGGTTAGGGTTACGGTTAGGATTAGGGTTATGTTTAGGGTTCGGATTAGGGTTAGTTTTAGGGTTTGGGTTTGGGTAAGGGTAAGGATTAGGGTTCGGGTTAGGATAAGGATGAGGGTTAGGGTTAGGGTTAGGATTAGGGTTAGTATTTGGGTTATGGTTTAGGTTTGGGTTAGGGTTAGGGTTTGGGTTAGTGTTAGAGTTAGGTTTTGAGTTAGGGTTAGGGTTAGGGTTAGGTTAGGATTTGGATTAGAGTTAGGGTTAGTGTTAGGGTTTGGGTTTGGTTTAGGGTTAGGGTTAGGTTATGGTTTATGTTAGAGTTAGGGTTAGGGCTAGGGGTTGGATTAGGGTTATGGTTAGGGTTAGGCTTTAGGTTTGGGTTATGGTTAGGGTTAGGGTTAGGGTTTAAGGGTAGGATTAGGGTTAGTGTTAGGGTTTGGGTTATGGTTAGGGTTACGGTGTGGGTTTGGGTTAGGGTTAGGGTTTCGGTGTGGGTTATGTTTTGGGTTAGGTTTAGGGGTAGGGTTAGGGTTTCGGTTCGGGTTACGATTAGGGTTAGGGTTTGAGTTTGAATTAGGTTTAGGGTTAGCATTAGGGTTAGGGTTAGGTTTAGGATTAGTGTTTCGGTTAGGGTTAAGGTTAGGGTTAGGGTTAGGGTTCCGATTAGAGTTAGGTTTAGAGTTTGGGTTTGGGCAAGGGTTAAGGTTAGGGTTACGGTTAGGGTTAGGGTTAGGGTTAGTACTAGGATTAGGGTTAGGGTTAGGGTTAGGGTTAGGGTTTCGGTTTGGGTTATGTTTTGGGTTTGGTTTAGGGTTAGGGTTAGGGTTTATTGTTATGGTTAGGGTTAGGATTAGGGTTAGGGTTTGAGTTTGAATTAGGTTTAGGGTTAGCATTAGGGTTAGGGTTAGGTTTAGGATAAGTGTTTCAGTTAGGTTTAGGGTTAGGGTTAGGGTGAGGGTTAGGGTTTGATTTCGGGTTAGGGTTAGGGTAAGGGTTAGTGTTAGGGTTTGGGTTAGTGTTAGGGTTAGGACTAGGGTTAGTGTTAGGGTTAAGTTTAGGGTTAGCATTAGGGTTAGGATTAGTGTTAGGGTTAGGGTTTGGGTTAGGGTTAGGGTTAGGGTTAGGGTTTTGTTTAGGGTTAGGGTTATGGTTAGGGTTTGAGTTAGGTTTGGGTTAGGATTAGGGTTACGGTTAGGGTTAGGGTTAGGGTTAGGGTTTCGGTTTTGGTTATTTTTTGGGTTAGGTTTAGGGTTAGGGTTAGGGTTTGGGTTCGGGTTAGGATTAGGGTTAGGGTTTGAGTATGAATTAGGTTTAGGGTTAGCATTAGGGTTAGGGTTAGGGTTAGGTTTAGGATTAGTGTTTGAGTTAGGGTTAGGGTTAGGGTTAGGGTTTGGGTTCGGGTTAGGGTTAGGGTTATGGTTTGATTTACGGTTAGGGTTAGGGTTAGGGTTAGTGTTAGGGTTTGGGTAGGGTTAGGGTTAGGCCTAGGGTTAGTGTTTGGGTTAGGTTTAGGGTTAGCATTAGGGTTAGGATTAGGGTTAGGTTTAGGGTTTGGGTTAGGGCTAGGGTTAGTTTTAGTGTTAGGGTTAGGGTTTGGGTTAGGGTTAGTGTTAGGGTTAGGGTTTGGGTTAGGGTTAGGTTTAGGATTAGGGTTAGGGTTTGTGTTAAGATTAGGGTTTGGGTTTGGGTTAGGGTTAGGTTTAGGGTTTGGATTAAGGTTACGTTTAGGGTTAGGGTTTGGGTTTGGGTTAGGGTTAGGGTTAGATTTACGTTTAGGGTTATTGTTTCGGTTTGGGTGTGGATTAGGCTTAGGTTTCGTGTTAGGGTTTGGGTTTGGGTTAGGATTAGGGTTAGGGTTAAGGTTAGGGTTAGGGTTTGGTTTAGGGTTAGGGTTAGGGTTAGGGTTAGGGTTAGGGTTAGGGTTAGAGTTAGAGTTAGGGTTTGAGTTAGGGTTAGGTATAGGGTTAGGTTAGGGTTTGGGTTAGAGTTAGGGTTAGGGTTAGGTTTGGGTTTGGTTTAGAGTTGGGGTTAGGTTTGGGTTTGGGTTAGAGTTAGTGTTAGGGTGAGGTGTTGGATTAGTGTTATGGTTAGGGTTAGGGTTAGGATTAGGGTTAGGGTTAGGGTTCCGATTAGAGTTAGGTTTAGAGTTTGGGTTTTGTAAGGGTTAAGGTTAGGGTTAGGGTTAGGGTTAGGGTTAGGGTTAGGATTTGGATTAGGGTTAGGGTTAGGGTTAGGATTATGGTTAGGGTTTGGATTTAGGTTTGGGTTATGTTTAGGGTAAGTGTTAGGGTTAGGGTTTCGGGTTAGGGTTAGGGTTAGGGTTAGGGTTTCGGTTTTGGTTATTTTTTGAGTTAGGTTTAGGGTTAGGGTTAGGGTTTGGGTTCGGGTTAGGATTAGGGTTAGGGTTTGAGTTTGAATTAGGTTTAGGGTTAGCATTAGGGTTAGGGTTAGGGTTAGGTTTAGGATTAGTGTTTGAGTTAGGGTTAGGGTTAGGGTTAGGGTTTGGGTTCGGGTTAGGTTTAGGGTTATGGTTTGATTTACGGTTAGGGTTAGGGTTAGGGTTAGTGTTAGGGTTTGGGTAGGGTTAGGGTTAGGCCTAGGGTTAGTGTTAGGGTTAGGTTTAGGGTTAGGATTAGGGTTAGGATGAGGGTTAGGGTTAGGGTTAGTGTTAGGGTTAGGATTAGGGTTAGGTTTAGGGTTTGGGTTAGGGCTAGGGTTAGTTTTAGTGTTAGGGTTAGGGTTTGGGTTCGGGTTAGTGTTAGGGTTAGGGTTTGGGTTAGGGTTAGGGTTAGGATTAGGGTTAGGGTTTGTGTTAAGATTAGGGTTTGGGTTTGGGTTAGGGTTAGGTTTAGGGTTTGGATTAAGGTTACGTTTAGGGTTAGGGTTTGGGTTTGGGTTAGGGTTAGGGTTAGATTTACGTTTAGGGTTATTGTTTCGGTTTGGGTGTGGATTAGGCTTAGGTTTCGTGTTAGGGTTAGGGTTAGGGTTAGGGTTAGGACTAGGATTAGAGTTAGGGTTAGGGTTAGGATTAGGGTTAGGGTTAGGGTTAGGGTTACGGTTTCGGTTTGGGTTATGTTTTGGGTTAGTTTTAGGGTTAGGGTTACGGTTTGGGATGGGTTAGGTTTAGGGTTAGGGTTTGAGTTTGAATTAGGTTTAGGGTTAGCATTAGGGTTAGGGTTAGGTTTAGGATAAGTGTTTCAGTTAGGGTTAGGGTTAGGGTTAGGGTTTGGGTTCGGGTTAGGGTTAGGGTTACGGTTAGGGTTTGATTTAGGGTTAAGGTTAGGATTAGGTTTAGTGTTAGGGTTTGGGTTAGGGTTAGGGTTAGGAGTAGGGTTAGTTTTAGGGTTAGGTTTAGGGTTAGCATTAGGGTTAGGATTAGCGTTAGGGTTAGGGTTTGGGTTAGGGTTAGGGTTAGGGTTAGGATTAGGGTTTGGGTTAGGGTTAGGGTTAGGGTTAGGGTTAGGGTTAGGGTTAGGTTTTCGGTTTGGGTTATGTTTTGGGTTAGGTTTAGGGTTAGGGTCAGAGTTTATTGTTATGGTTAGGGTTAGGATTAGGGTTAGGGTTTGAGTTTGAATTAGGTTTAGGGTTAGCATTAGGGTTAGGGTTAGGTTTAGGATAAGTGTTTCAGTTCGGTTTAGGGTTAGGGTTAGGGTGAGGGTTAGGGTTTGATTTAGGGATAGGGTTAGGGTTAGGGTTAGTGTTAGGGTTTGGGTTAGGTTTAGTGTTAGGACTAGGGTTAGTGTTAGGGTTAAGTTTAGGGTTAGCATTAGGGTTAGGATTAGTGTTAGGGTTAGGGTTTGGGTTAGGGTTAGGGTTAGGGTTAGGGTTAGGGTTAGGGTTAGGGTTAGGTTTTGGCTTATGGTTAGGGTTAGGGTTATGGTTAGAATTTGAGTTAGGGTTAGGGTTAGGATTAGGGTTACGGTTAGGGTTAGGATTAGGGTTAGGTTTTGTGTTAAGATTATTGTTTGGGTTTGGGTTAGGGTTAGGGTTAGGTTTAGGGTTAGGTTTACAATTAGGGTTAGTGTTAAGGTTATGGTTAGGGTTAGGGTTAGGATAAGGATGAAGGTTAGGGTTAGGGTTGGGATTAGGGTGATTATTTGGGTTATGGTTTGGGTTAGGGTTAGGGTTAGGGTTTGCATTAGTGTTAGAGTTAGGGTTTGAGTTAGGGTTATGTTTAGGGTTAGGTTAGGGTTTGGGTAACAGTCAGGGTTAGGGTTAGGGTTTGGGTTTGGTTTAGAGTTAGGGTTAGGTGAGGGTTTGGATTAGAGTTAGGGTTAGGGTTAGTGTTAAGTTTAGGGTGAGGGTTAGGGTTAGCATTAGGGTTAGGTTTTGGGTTATGGTTAGGGTTAGGGTTAGAATTAGGGTTAGGGTTATGGTTAGGGTTAGGGTTAGGGTTAGGATAAGGATGAGTGTTAGGGTTAGGGTTAGGATTAGGGTTATTATTTGGGTTATGGTTTGGATTAGGGTTAGGGTTCGGATTTGGGTTAGTGTTAGAGTTATGGTTTGAGTTAGGGTTAGGTTTAGGGTTAGGTTAGGGTTTGGGTTAGAGTTAGGTTTAGGGTTAGGGTTTGGGTTTGGTTTAGAGTTAGGGTTAGGTTGGTGTATGGGTTAGAGTTAGGGTTGGGGTGAGGTATTGAATTAGGGTTATGGTTAGGGTTAGTGTTAGGATTAGGGTTAGGGTTAGGGTTCCGATTAGAGTTAGGTTTAGAGTTTGGGTTTGGGTAAGTGTTAGGGTTAGGTTTAGGGCTAGGGTTAGGGTAAGGACTAGGATTAGGGTTAGGGTTAGGGTTAGGGTTTGGGTCTAGGTTTCGGTTATGGTTAGGGTTAGTGTTAGGGATAGGGTTTAGTGTTAGTGTTAGGGTTAGGGTTAGGGTTTCGGTTTGGGTTATGTTTTGGGTTAGGTTTAGGGTTAGGGTTAGGGTTTGGGTTCGGGTTAGAAATAGGGTTAGGGTTTGAGTTTGAATTAGGTTTAGGGTTAGCATTAGGGTTATAGTTAGGTTTAGGATTAGTGTTTCAGTTAGGGTTTGGGTTCGGGTTCGGGTTAGGGTTAGGGTTAGGGTTAGGGTTTGATTTAGGGTTAGGGTTAGGTTTAGGGTTAGTGTTAGGGTTTGGGTTAGGGTTAGGGTTAGGACTAGGGTTTGTGTTATGGTTAGGGTTAGGGTTAGGGTTTGGGTGAGGTTTAGGGTTAGGGTTAGGATTAGGGTTAGGGTTTGTGTTAAGATTAGAGTTTGGGTTTGGGTTAGGGTAAGGGTTAGGGTTAGGGTTAGGGTTAGAATTAGGGTTAGGGTTAGGTTTAGGGTTAGGGTTAGGGTTAGAATAAGGATGAGGGTTAGGGTTAGGGTTAGTATTAGGGTTATTATTTGGGTTATGGTTTGGGTTAGTGTTAGGGTTAGGGTTTGGGTTAGTGTTAGAGTTAGGGTTTGAGTTAGGGTTAGGTTTAGGGTTAGGTTAGGTTATGGGTTAGAGATAGGGTTAGGGTTAGGGTTTGGGTTTGGTTTAGAGTTAGGGTTAGGTTAGCGTTTGGGTTAGAGTTAGGGTTAGGGTGAGGTGTTGGATTAGTTTATGGTTAGGATTAGGGTTAGGATTAGGTTTAGGGTTAGGGTTCCGATTAGAGTTAGGTTTAGAGTTTGGGTTTGGGTAAGGGTTAAGGTTAGGGTTAGGGTTAGGGTTAGGGTTAGTACTAGGATTAGGTTTAGGGTTAGGGTTAGGGTTAGGGTTAGGGTTTCGGTTTTGGTTATTTTTTGGGTTAGGTTTAGGGTTAGGGTTAGGGTTTGGGTTCGGGTTAGGATTAGGGTTAGGGTTTGAGTTTGAATTAGGTTTAGGGTTAGCATTAGGGTTAGGATTAGTGTTTGAGTTAGGGTTAGGGTTAGGGTTAGGGTTAGGGTTTGGGTTCGGGTTAGGGTTAGGTTTATGGTTTGATTTACGGTTAGGGTTAGGGTTAGGGTTAGTGTTAGGGTTTGGGTAGGGTTAGGGTTAGGCCTAGGGTTAGTGTTAGGTTTAGGTTTAGGGTTAGCATTAGGGTTAGGATTAGGGTTAGGTTTAGGGTTTGGGTTAGGGCTAGGGTTAGTTTTAGTGTTAGGGTTAGGGTTTGGGTTAGGGTTAGTGTTAGGGTTAGGGTTTGGGTTAGGGTTAGGTTTAGGATTAGGGTTAGGGTTTGTGTTAAGATTAGGGTTTGGGTTTGGGTTAGGGTTAGGTTTAGGGTTTGGATTAAGGTTACGTTTAGGGTTAGGGTTTGGGTTTGGGTTAGGGTTAGGGTTAGATTTACGTTTAGGGTTATTGTTTCGGTTTGGGTGTGGATTAGGCTTAGGTTTCGTGTTAGGGTTTGGGTTTGGGTTAGGATTAGGGTTAGGGTTAAGGTTAGGGTTAGGGTTTGGTTTAGGCTTAGGGTTAGGGTTTGATTTAGGGTTAGGGTTAGGTTTAGGGTTAGGGTTTGGGTTTGGTTTAGAGTTAGGGTTAGGTTAGGGTTTGGGTTAGAGTTAGGGTTAGGCTGAGGTGTTGGATTAGGGTTATGGTTAGGGTTAGGTTTAGGATTAGGTTTAGGGTTAGGGTTCAGATTAGAGTTAGGTTTAGAGTTTGGTTTTGGGTAAGGGTTAAGGTTAGGGTTAGGGTTAGGGTTAGGGTTAGGGTTAGGACTAGGATTAGGGTTAGGGTTAGGATTAGGGTTAGGGTTAGGGTTAGGGTTACGGTTTCGGTTTGGGTTATGTTTTGGGTTAGTTTTAGGGTTAGGGTTACGGTTTGGGATGGGTTAGGTTTAGGGTTAGGGTTTGAGTTTGAATTAGGTTTAGGGTTAGCATTAGGGTTAGGGTTAGGTTTAGGATAAGTGTTTCAGTTAGGGTTAGGGTTAGGGTTAGGGTTTGGGTTCGGGTTAGGGTTAGGGTTACGGTTAGGGTTTGATTTAGGGTTAAGGTTAGGATTAGGTTTAGTGTTAGGGTTTGGGTTAGGGTTAGGGTTAGGAGTAGGGTTAGTTTTAGGATTAGGTTTAGGGTTAGCATTAGGGTTAGGATTAGCGATAGGGTTAGGGTTTGGGTTAGGGTTAGGGTTAGGGTTAGGATTAGGGTTTGGGTTAGGGTTAGGGTTAGGGTTAGGGTTAGGGTTAGGGTTAGCGTTAGGTTTGCGGTTTGGGTTATGTTTTGGGTTAGGTTTAGGGTTAGGGTCAGAGTTTATTGTTATGGTTAGGGTTAGGATTAGGGTTAGGTTTTGAGTTTGAATTAGGTTTAGGGTTAGCATTAGGGTTAGGGTTAGGTTTAGGATAAGTGTTTCAGTTCGGTTTAGGGTTAGGGTTAGGGTGAGGGTTAGGGTTTGATTTAGGGATAGGGTTAGGGTTAGGGTTAGTGTTAGGGTTTGGGTTAGGTTTAGTGTTAGGACTAGGGTTAGTGTTAGGGTTAAGTTTAGGGTTAGCATTAGGGTTAGGATTAGTGTTAGGGTTAGGGTTTGGGTTAGGGTTAGTGTTCGGGTTAGGGTTAGGGTTAGGGTTAGGGTTTGGGTTAGGGTTAGGGTTATGGTTAGGGTTTGAGTTAGGGTTAGGGTTAGGGTTAGGTGTATGGGTTAGAGTTAGGGTTAGGGTGAGGTATTGAATTAGGGTTATGGTTAGGGTTAGTGTTAGGATTAGGGTTAGGGTTAGGGTTCCGATTAGAGTTAGGTTTAGAGTTTGGGTTTGGGTAAGTGTTAGGGCTAGGTTTAGGGCTAGGGTTAGGGTAAGGACTAGGATTAGGGTTAGGGTTAGGGTTAGGGTTTGGGTTTAGGTTTCGGTTATGGTTAGGGTTAGTGTTAGGGATAGGGTTTAGTGTTAGTGTTTGGTTAGGGTTAGGTTTTCGGTTTGGGTTATGTTTTGGGTTAGGTTTAGGGTTAGGGTTAGGGTTTGGGTTCGGGTTAGAAATAGGGTTAGGGTTTGAGTTTGAATTAGGTTTAGGGTTAGCATTAGGGTTATAGTTAGGTTTAGGATTAGTGTTTCAGTTAGGGTTTGGGTTCGGGTTCGGGTTAGGGTTAGGGTTAGGTTTAGGGTTTGATTTAGGGTTAGGGTTAGGTTTAGGGTTAGTGTTAGGGTTTGGGTTAGGGTTAGGGTTAGGACTAGGGTTTGTGTTAGGGTTAGGGTTAGGGTTAGGGTTTGGGTGAGGTTTAGGGTTAGGGTTAGGATTAGGGTTAGGGTTTGTGTTAAGATTAGAGTTTGGGTTTGGGTTAGGGTAAGGGTTAGGGTTAGGGTTAGGGTTTGGGTGAGGGTTAGGGTTAGGGTTAGGATTAGGGTTAGGGTTTGTGTTAAGATTAGAGTTTGGGTTTGGGTTAGGGTAAGGGTTAGGGTTAGGGTTAGGGTTAGGTTTAGAATTAGGGTTAGGGTTAGGTTTAGGGTTAGGGTTAGGGTTAGAATAAGGATGAGGGTTAGGGTTAGGGTTAGTATTAGGGTTATTATTTGGGTTATGGTTTGGGTTAGTGTTAGGGTTAGGGTTTGGGTTAGTGTTAGAGTTAGGGTTTGAGTTAGGGTTAGGTTTAGGGTTAGGATAGGTTATGGGTTAGAGATAGGGTTAGGGTTAGGGTTTGGGTTTGGTTTAGAGTTAGGGTTAGGTTAGCGTTTGGGTTAGAGCTAGGGTTAGGGTGAGGTGTTGGATTAGTTTATGGTTAGGATTAGGGCTAGGATTAGGTTTAGGGTTAGGGTTCCGATTAGAGTTAGGTTTAGAGTTTGGGTTTGGGTAAGGGTTAAGGTTAGGGTTAGGGTTAGGGTTAGGGTTAGTGTTAGGACTAGGATTAGGGTTAGGGTTAGGGTTAGGATTAGGTTTAGTTTTAGGGTTAGGGTTACGGTTTCGGTTTGGGTTATGTTCTGGTTAGTTTTAGGGTTAGGGTTAGGGTTTGGGTTGGGGTAGGATTAGGGTTAGTGTTTGAGTTTGAATTAGGTTTAGAGTTAGCATTAGGGTTAGGGTTAGGTTTAGGATAAGTATTTCAGTTAGGGTTAGGGTTAGGGTTAGGGTTTGGGTTCGGGTTAGGGTTAGGGTTAGGGTTAGATTTTGATTTAGGGTTAAGGTTAGGGTTAGGGTTAGTGTTAGGGTTTGGGTTAGAGTTAGGTTTAGGAGTAGGGTTAGTTTTAGGGTTAAGTTTAGGGTTAGCATTAGGGTTAGGATTAGCGTTAGGGTTAGGGTTCGGGTTAGGGTTAGGGTTAGGGTTAGAGTTAGGGTTTGGGTTAGTGTTAGGGTTAGGGTTAGGGTCAGGGTTAGGGTTAGGGTGTGGGTTAGGGTTAGAGTTAGGGTTAGGGTTTGGGTTTGTGCTAAGATTAGGGTTTGGGTTTGGGTAAGGGATAGGGTTAGGGTTAGGAGTATGGTTAGGGTTTAGGTTTTTGGTTAGGGTTAGTGTTAGGGTTAGTGTTAGGATTAGGGTTTGGGTTAGGGTTTAGGTTTGGTTAGGTTTAGGGTTAGGGTTAGGGTTATGGTTAGGTTTAGCGTTAGGGTTAGGTTTATGGTTATGGTTAGGGTTAGCTTTAGGGTTAGGGTTAGGATTTGGGTTTGGGTTAGGGTTTGGGTTAGGGTTAGGGTTTGGGTTACGGTTAGGGTTAGGGTTAGGGTTAGGATTTGGGTTAGGGTTAGGGTTAGGGTTCGGGTTTGGGTTAGAGTTATGGTGAGGGTTAGGGGTTGGGTTAGGTTTAGGTTTACGGTTAGGATTAGGGTTAGGGTTAGGGTTTGGATTAGGGTTAGTTTTAGGGTTTGCGTTTGGGTAAGGGTAAGGGTTAGGGTTAGGGGTAGGAGTAGGTTTAGGGTTTAGGTTTTCGGTTAGGTTTAGTGTTAGGGTTAGGGTTTGGTTTAGGGTTAAGGTTAGGGTTTGCGTTAGGGTTAGGGTTAGGGTTTGGGTTAGGGTTATGGTTAGGGTTCGGGTTTGGGTTAGGGTTAGGGTTAGGGTTAGGTTTAGGATTAGGGTTAGGGTTTGGGTTAGGGTTAGGCTTAGGTTTGAATTTGGGTTAGTGTTAGGGCTAGGGTTAGTGTAAAGTTTAGGGTTTGGATTTGGGTTAGGGTTAGGGTTTGCCTTACGATTAGTGTAAAGTTTAGGGTTAAGGTTTGGGTTAGGTTTATGGTTAGGGTTAGGGTTATGGTTAGGTTTAGGGGTAGGGTTAGGGTTAGGGTTTGGGTTAAGTTTAGGGTTAGGGTAAGGGTTTTGTTTTGGGTTAGGGTTTGGATTAGGGTTAGGGTTTGTGTTAGGGTTAGGGTTACGGTTAGGGTTAGGATTTGGGTTAGGGTTAGGGTTAGGTTTCGGGTTTGGGTTAGAGTTATGGTGAGGGTTAGGGTTTGGGTTACGGTTAGGGTTACGGTTAGGATTAGGGTTATGTTTAGGGTTCGGATTAGGGTTAGTTTTAGGGTTTGGGTTTGGGTAAGGGTAAGGATTAGGGTTCGGGTTAGGATAAGGATGAGGGTTAGGGTTAGGGTTAGGATTAGGGTTAGTATTTGGGTTATGGTTTAGGTTTGGGTTAGGGTTAGGGTTTGGGTTAGTGTTAGAGTTAGGTTTTGAGTTAGGGTTAGGGTTAGGGTTAGGTTAGGATTTGGATTAGAGTTAGGGTTAGGGTTAGGGTTTGGGTTTGGTTTAGGGTTAGGGTTAGGTTATGGTTTATGTTAGAGTTAGGGTTAGGGCTAGGGGTTGGATTAGGGTTATGGTTAGGGTTAGGCTTTAGGTTTGGTTTATGGTTAGGGTTAGGGTTAGGGTTTAAGGGTAGGATTAGGGTTAGTGTTAGGGTTTGGGTTATGGTTAGGGTTACGGTGTGGGTTTGGGTTAGGGTTAGGGTTTCGGTGTGGGTTATGTTTTGGGTTAGGTTTAGGGGTAGGGTTAGGGTTTCGGTTCGGGTTACGATTAGGGTTAGGGTTTGAGTTTGAATTAGGTTTAGGGTTAGCATTAGGGTTAGGGTTAGGTTTAGGATTAGTGTTTCGGTTAGGGTTAAGGTTAGGGTTAGGGTTAGGGTTCCGATTAGAGGTAGGTTTAGAGTTTGGGGTTGGGCAAGGGGTAAGGTTAGGGTTACGGTTAGGGTTAGGGTTAGGGTGAGGACTAGGATTAGGGGTAGGGTTAGGGTTAGGGTTAGGGTTTCGGTTTTGGTTATGTTTTGGGTTTGGTTTAGGGTTAGGGTTAGGGTTTATTGTTATGGTTAGGGTTAGGATTAGGGTTAGGGTTTGAGTTTGAATTAGGTTTAGGGTTAGCATTAGGGTTAGGTTTAGGTTTAGGATAAGTGTTTCAGTTAGGTTTAGGGTTAGGGTTAGGGTGAGGGTTAGGGTTTGATTTCGGGTTAGGGTTAGGGTAAGGGTTAGTGTTAGGGTTTGGGTTAGTGTTAGGGTTAGGACTAGGGTTAGTGTTAGGGTTAAGTTTAGGGTTAGCATTAGGGTTAGGATTAGTGTTAGGGTTAGGGTTTGGGTTAGGGTTAGGGTTAGGGTAAGGGTTATGTTTAGGGTTAGGTTTATGGTTAGGGTTTGAGTTAGGTTTGGGTTAGGATTAGGGATACGGTTAGGGTTAGGGTTAGGGTTAGGGTTTCGGTTATGGTTATTTTTTGGGTTAGGTTTAGGGTTAGGGTTAGGGTTTGGGTTCGGGTTAGGATTAGGGTTAGGGTTTGAGTTTGAATTAGGTTTAGGGTTAGCATTAGGGTTAGGGTTAGGGTTAGGTTTAGGATTAGTGTTTGAGTTAGGGTTAGGGTTAGGGTTAGGGTTTGGGTTCGGGTTAGGGTTAGGGTTATGGTTTGATTTACGGTTAGTGTTAGGGTTAGGGTTAGTGTTAGGGTTTGGGTAGGGTTAGGGTTAGGCCTAGGGTTAGTGTTAGGGTTAGGTTTAGGGTTAGCATTAGAGTTAGGATTAGGGTTAGGTTTAGGGTTTGGGTTAGGGCTAGGGTTAGTTTTAGTGTTAGGGTTAGGGTTTGGGTTAGGGTTAGTGTTAGGGTTAGGGTTTGGGTTAGGGTTAGGTTTAGGATTAGGGTTAGGGTTTGTGTTAAGATTAGGGTTTGGGTTTGGGTTAGGGTTAGGTTTAGGGTTTGGATTAAGGTTACGTTTAGGGTTAGGGTTTGGGTTTGGGTTAGGGTTAGGGTTAGATTTACGTTTAGGGTTATTGTTTCGGTTTGGGTGTGGATAAGCCTTAGGTTTCGTGTAAGGGTTTGGGTTGGGGTAAGGCTTAGGGTTAGGGTTAAGGTTAGGGTTAGGGTTTGGTTAAGGGTTAGGCTTAGGGTATCATTAAGGGTAAGGGTTAGGTTTAGCTTAAGGGTTTGGGTTTGGTTTAGAGTTAGGGTTAGGTTAGGGTTTGGGTTAGAGTTAGGGTTAGGCTGAGGTGTTGGATTAGGTTTATGGTTAGGGTTAGGTTTAGGATTAGGTTTAGGGTTAGGTTTCAGATTAGAGTTAGGTTTAGAGTTTGGTTTTGGGTAAGGGTTAAGGTTAGGGTTAGGGTTAGGGTTAGGGTTAGGGTTAGGACTAGGATTAGGGTTAGGGTTAGGGTTAGGATTAGGGTTAGGGTTAGGGTTAGGGTTACGGTTTCGGTTTGGGTTATGTTTTGGGTTAGTTTTAGGGTTAGGGTTACGGTTTGGGATGGGTTAGGTTTAGGGTTAGGGTTTGAGTTTGAATTAGGTTTAGGGTTAGCATTAGGGTTAGGGTTAGGTTTAGGATAAGTGTTTCAGTTAGGGTTAGGGTTAGGGTTAGGGTTTGGGTTCGGGTTAGGGTTAGGGTTACGATTAGGGTTTGATTTAGGGTTAAGGTTAGGATTAGGTTTAGTGTTAGGGTTTGGGTTAGGGTTAGGGTTAGGAGTAGGGTTAGTTTTAGGATTAGGTTTAGGGTTAGCATTAGGGTTAGGATTAGCGTTAGGGTTAGGGTTTGGGTTAGGGTTAGGGTTAGGGTTAGGATTAGGGTTTGGGTTAGGGTTAGGGTTAGGGTTAGGGTTAGGGTTAGGGTTAGGGTTAGGTTTTCGGTTTGGGTTATGTTTTGGGTTAGGTTTAGGGTTAGCGTCAGAGTTTATTGTTATGGTTAGGGTTAGGATTAGGGTTAGGGTTTGAGTTTGAATTAGGTTTAGGGTTAGGGTTAGTGTTAGGGTTTGGGTTAGGTTTAGTGTTAGGACTAGGGTTAGTGTTAGGGTTAAGTTTAGGGTTAGCATTAGGGTTAGGATTAGTGTTAGGGTTAGGGTTTGGGTTAGGGTTAGGGTTAGGGTTAGGGTGAGGGTTAGGGTTAGGGTTTGGGTTAGGGTTAGGGTTATGGTTAGGGTTTGAGTTAGGGTTAGGGTTAGGATTAGGGTTACGGTTAGGGTTAGGATTAGGGTTAGGTTTTGTGTTAAGATTATTGTTTGGGTTTGGGTTAGGGTTAGGTTTAGGGTTAGGGTTAGGTTTACAATTAGGGTTAGTGTTAAGGTTATGGTTAGGGTTAGGGTTAGGATAAGGATGAAGGTTAGGGTTAGGGTTGGGATTAGGGTGATTATTTGGGTTATGGTTTGGGTTAGGGTTAGGGTTAGGGTTTGCATTAGTGTTAGAGTTAGGGTTTGAGTTAGGGTTATGTTTAGGGTTAGGTTAGGGTTTGGGTTACAGTCAGGGTTAGGGTTAGGGTTTGGGTTTGGTTTAGAGTTAGGGTTAGGTTAGGGTTTGGGTTAGAGTTAGGGTTAGGGTTAGTGTTAAGTTTAGGGTGAGGGTTAGGGTTAGCATTAGGGTTAGGTTTTGGGTTATGGTTAGGGTTAGGGTTAGAATTAGGGTTAGGGTTATGGTTAGGGTTAGGGTTAGGGTTAGGATAAGGATGAGTGTTAGGGTTAGGGTTAGGATTAGGGTTATTATTTGGGTTATGGTTTGGATTAGGGTTAGGGTTAGGGTTTGGGTTAGTGTTAGAGTTATGGTTTGAGTTAGGGTTAGGTTTAGGGTTAGGTTAGGGTTTGGGTTAGAGTTAGGGTTAGGGTTAAGGTTTGGGTTTGGTTTAGAGTTAGGGTTAGGTTGGTGTATGGGTTAGAGTTAGGGTTAGGGTGAGGTATTGAATTAGGGTTATGGTTAGGGTTAGTGTTAGGATTAGGGTTAGGGTTAGGGTTCCGATTAGAGTTAGGTTTAGAGTTTGGGTTTGGGTAAGTGTTAGGGTTAGGTTTAGGGCTAGGGTTAGGGTAAGGACTAGGATTAGGGTTAGGGTTAGGGTTAGGGTTTGGGTCTAGGTTTCGGTTATGGTTAGGGTTAGTGTTAGGGATAGGGTTTAGTGTTAGTGTTAGGGTTAGGGTTAGGGTTTCGGTTTGGGTTATGTTTTGGGTTAGGTTTAGGGTTAGGGTTAGGGTTTGGGTTCGGGTTAGAAATAGGGTTAGGGTTTGAGTTTGAATTAGGTTTAGGGTTAGCATTAGGGTTATAGTTAGGTTTAGGATTAGTGTTTCAGTTAGGGTTTGGGTTCGGGTTCGGGTTAGGGTTAGGGTTAGGTTTAGGGTTTGATTTAGGGTTAGGGTTAGGTTTAGGGTTAGTGTTAGGGTTTGGGTTAGGGTTAGGGTTAGGACTAGGGTTTGTGTTAGGGTTAGGGTTAGGGTTAGGGTTTGGGTGAGGTTTAGGGTTAGGGTTAGGATTAGGGTTAGGGTTTGTGTTAAGATTAGAGTTTGGGTTTGGGTTAGGGTAAGGGTTAGGGTTAGGGTTAGGGTTAGGGTTAGAATTAGGGTTAGGGTTAGGTTTAGGGTTAGGGTTAGGGTTAGAATAAGGATGAGGGTTAGGGTTAGGGTTAGTATTAGGGTTATTATTTGGGTTATGGTTTGGGTTAGTGTTAGGGTTAGGGTTTGGGTTAGTGTTAGAGTTAGGGTTTGAGTTAGGGTTAGGTTTAGGGTTAGGTTAGGTTATGGGTTAGAGATAGGGTTAGGGTTAGGTTTTGGGTTTGGTTTAGAGTTAGGGTTAGGTTAGCGTTTGGGTTAGAGTTAGGGTTAGGGTGAGGTGTTGGATTAGTTTATGGTTAGGATTAGGGCTAGGATTAGGTTTAGGGTTAGGGTTCCGACTAGAGTTAGGTTTAGAGTTTGGGTTTGGGTAAGGGTTAAGGTTAGGGTTAGGGTTAGGGATAGGGTTAGGGTTAGTGTTAGGACTAGGATTAGGGTTAGGGTTAGGGTTAGGATTAGGGTTAGTTTTAGGGTTAGGGTTACGGTTTCGGTTTGGGTTATGTTCTGGTTAGTTTTAGGGTTAGGGTTAGGGTTTGGGTTGGGTTAGGATTAGGGTTAGTGTTTGAGTTTGAATTAGGTTTAGAGTAAGCATTAGGGTTAGGGTTAGGTTTAGGATAAGTATTTCAGTTAGGGTTAGGGTTAGGGTTAGGGTTTGGGTTCGGGTTAGGGTTAGGGTTAGGGTTAGATTTTGATTTAGGGTTAAGGTTAGGGTTAGGGTTAGTGTTAGGGTTTGGGTTAGAGTTAGGTTTAGGAGTAGGGTTAGTTTTAGGGTTAAGTTTAGGGTTAGCATTAGGGTTAGGATTAGCGTTAGGGTTAGGGTTCGGGTTAGGGTTAGGGTTAGGGTTAGAGTTAGGGTTTGGGTTAGTGTTAGGGTTAGGGTTAGGGTTAGGGTTAGGGTTAGGGTTAGGGTGTGGGTTAGGGTTAGAGTTAGGGTTAGGGTTTGGGTTTGTGCTAAGATTAGGGTTTGGGTTTGGGTAAGGGATAGGGTTAGGGTTAGGAGTATGGTTAGGGTTTAGGTTTTTGGTTAGGGTTAGTGTTAGGGTTAGTGTTAGGATTAGGGTTTGGGTTAGGGTTTAGGTTTGGTTAGGTTTAGGGTTAGGGTTAGGGTTATGGTTAGGTTTAGCGTTAGGGTTAGGTTTATGGTTATGGTTAGGGTTAGCTTTAGGGTTAGGGTTAGGATTTGGGTTTGGGTTAGGGTTTGGGTTAGGGTTAGGGTTTGGGTTACGGTTAGGGTTAGGGTTAGGGTTAGGATTTGGGTTAGGGTTAGGGTTAGGGTTCGGGTTTGGGTTAGAGTTATGGTGAGGGTTAGGGGTTGGGTTAGGTTTAGGTTTAGGGTTTGGATTAAGGTTACGTTTAGGGTTAGGGTTTGGGTTTGGGTTAGGGTTAGGGTTAGGGTTTGGGTTAGGGTTAGTGTTAGGGTTAGGGTTTGGGTTAGGGTTAGCTTTAGGATTAGGGTTAGGGTTTGAGTTAAGATTAGGGTTTGGGTTTGGGTTAGGGTTAGGTTTAGGGTTTGGATTAAGGTTACGTTTAGGGTTAGGGTTTGGGTTTCGGTTAGGGTTACGGTTAGATTTACGTTTAGGGTTATTGTTTCGGTTTGGGTGTGGATTAGGCTTAGGTTTCGTGTTAGGGTTTGGGTTTGGGTTAGGATTAGGGTTAGGGTTAAGGTTAGGGTTAGGGTTTGGTTTAGGGTTAGGGTTAGGGTTTGATTTAGGGTTAGGGTTAGGTTTAGGGTTAGGGTTTGGGTTTGGTTTAGAGTTAGGGTTAGGTTAGGGTTTGGGTTAGAGTTAGGGTTAGGCTGAGGTGTTGGATTAGGTTTATGGTTAGGGTTAGGTTTAGGATTAGGTTTAGGGTTAGGTTTCAGATTAGAGTTAGGTTTAGAGTTTGGTTTTGGGTAAGGGTTAAGGTTAGGGTTAGGGTTAGGGTTAGGGTTAGGGTTAGGACTAGGATTAGGGTTAGGGTTAGGGTTAGGATTAGGGTTAGGGTTAGGGTTAGGGTTACGGTTTCGGTTTGGGTTATGTTTTGGGTTAGTTTTAGGGTTAGGGTTACGGTTTGGGATGGGTTAGGTTTAGGGTTAGGGTTTGAGTTTGAATTAGGTTTAGGGTTAGCATTAGGGTTAGGGTTAGGTTTAGGATAAGTGTTTCAGTTAGGGTTAGGGTTAGGGTTAGGGTTTGGGTTCGGGTTAGGGTTAGGGTTACGATTAGGGTTTGATTTAGGGTTAAGGTTAGGATTAGGTTTAGTGTTAGGGTTTGGGTTAGGGTTAGGGTTAGGAGTAGGGTTAGTTTTAGGATTAGGTTTAGGGTTAGCATTAGGGTTAGGATTAGCGTTAGGGTTAGGGTTTGGGTTAGGGTTAGGGTTAGGGTTAGGATTAGGGTTTGGGTTAGGGTTAGGGTTAGGGTTAGGGTTAGGGTTAGGGTTAGGGTTAGGTTTTCGGTTTGGGTTATGTTTTGGGTTAGGTTTAGGGTTAGGGTCAGAGTTTATTGTTATGGTTAGGGTTAGGATTAGGGTTAGGGTTTGAGTTTGAATTAGGTTTAGGGTTAGGGTTAGTGTTAGGGTTTGGGTTAGGTTTAGTGTTAGGACTAGGGTTAGTGTTAGGGTTAAGTTTAGGCTTAGCCTTAGGGTTAGGGTTAGGGTTAGGGTTAGGGTTTGGGTTAGGGGTAGGGGTAGGGTTAGGGTGAGGGTTAGGGTTAGGGTTTGGGTAAGGGTTAGGGTTATGGTTAGGGTTTGAGTTAGGGTTAGGGGTAGGATTAGGGTTACGGTTAGGGTTAGGATTAGGGTTAGGTTTTGTGTTAAGATTATTGTTTGGGTTTGGGTTAGGGTTAGGTTTAGGGTTAGGGTTAGGTTTACAATTAGGGTTAGTGTTAAGGTTATGGTTAGGGTTAGGGTTAGGATAAGGATGAAGGTTAGGGTTAGGGTTGGGATTAGGGTGATTATTTGGGTTATGGTTTGGGTTAGGGTTAGGGTTAGGGTTTGCATTAGTGTTAGAGTTAGGGTTTGAGTTAGGGTTATGTTTAGGGTTAGGTTAGGGTTTGGGTTACAGTCAGGGTTAGGGTTAGGGTTTGGGTTTGGTTTAGAGTTAGCGTTAGGTTAGGGTTTGGGTTAGAGTTAGGGGTAGGGTTAGTGTTAAGTTTGGGGTGAGGGTTAGGGTTAGCATTAGGGTTAGGTTTTGGGTTATGGTTAGGGTTAGGGTTAGAATTAGGGTTAGGGTTATGGTTAGGGTTAGGGTTAGGGTTAGGATAAGGATGAGTGTTAGGGTTAGGGTTAGGATTAGGGTTATTATTTGGGTTATGGTTTGGATTAGGGTTAGGGTTAGGGTTTGGGTTAGTGTTAGAGTTATGGTTTGAGTTAGGGTTAGGTTTAGGGTTAGGTTAGGGTTTGGGTTAGAGTTAGGGTTAGGGTTAAGGTTTGGGTTTGGTTTAGAGTTAGGGTTAGGTTGGTGTATGGGTTAGAGTTAGGGTTAGGGTGAGGTATTGAATTAGGGTTATGGTTAGGGTTAGTGTTAGGATTAGGGTTAGGGTTAGGGTTCCGATTAGAGTTAGGTTTAGAGTTTGGGTTTGGGTAAGTGTTAGGGTTAGGTTTAGGGCTAGGGTTAGGGTAAGGACTAGGATTAGGGTTAGGGTTAGGGTTAGGGTTTGGGTTTAGGTTTCGGTTATGGTTAGGGTTAGTGTTAGGGATAGGGTTTAGTGTTAGTGTTAGGGTTAGGGTTAGGGTTTCGGTTTGGGTTATGTTTTGGGTTAGGTTTAGGGTTAGGGTTAGGGTTTGGGTTCGGGTTAGAAATAGGGTTAGGGTTTGAGTTTGAATTAGGTTTAGGGTTAGCATTAGGGTTATAGATAGGTCTAGGATTAGTGTTCCAGTTAGGGTTTGGGTTCGGGTTCGGGTTAGGGTTAGGGTTAGGTTTAGGGTTTGATTTAGGGTTAGGGTTAGGTTTAGGGTTAGTGTTAGGGTTTGGGTTAGGGTTAGGGTTAGGACTAGGGTTTGTGTTAGGGTTAGGGTTAGGGTTAGGGTTTGGGTGAGGTTTAGGGTTAGGGTTAGGATTAGGGTTAGGGTTTGTGTTAAGATTAGAGTTTGGGTTTGGGTTAGGGTAAGGGTTAGGGTTAGGGTTAGGGTTAGGGTTAGAATTAGGGTTAGGGTTAGGTTTAGGGTTAGGGTTAGGGTTAGAATAAGGATGAGGGTTAGGGTTAGGGTTAGTATTAGGGTTATTATTTGGGTTATGGTTTGGGTTAGTGTTAGGGTTAGGGTTTGGGTTAGTGTTAGAGTTAGGGTTTGAGTTAGGGTTAGGTTTAGGGTTAGGTTAGGTTATGGGTTAGAGATAGGGTTAGGGTTAGGTTTTGGGTTTGGTTTAGAGTTAGGGTTAGGTTAGCGTTTGGGTTAGAGTTAGGGTTAGGGTGAGGTGTTGGATTAGTTTATGGTTAGGATTAGGGCTAGGATTAGGTTTAGGGTTAGGGTTCCGATTAGAGTTAGGTTTAGAGTTTGGGTTTGGGTAAGGGTTAAGGTTAGGGTTAGGGTTAGGGTTAGGGTTAGGGTTAGTGTTAGGACTAGGATTAGGGTTAGGGTTAGGGTTAGGATTAGGGTTAGTTTTAGGGTTAGGGTTACGGTTTCGGTTTGGGTTATGTTCTGGTTAGTTTTAGGGTTAGGGTTAGGGTTTGGGTTGGGTTAGGATTAGGGTTAGTGTTTGAGTTTGAATTAGGTTTAGAGTTAGCATTAGGGTTAGGGTTAGGTTTAGGATAAGTATTTCAGTTAGGGTTAGGGTTAGGTTTAGGGTTTGGGTTCGGGTTAGGGTTAGGGTTAGGGTTAGATTTTGATTTAGGGTTAAGGTTAGGGTTAGGGTTAGTGTTAGGGTTTGGGTTAGAGTTAGGTTTAGGAGTAGGGTTAGTTTTAGGGTTAAGTTTAGGGTTAGCATTAGGGTTAGGATTAGCGTTAGGGTTAGGGTTCGGGTTAGGGTTAGGGTTAGGGTTAGAGTTAGGGTTTGGGTTAGTGTTAGGGTTAGGGTTAGGGTTAGGGTTAGGGTTAGGGTTAGGGTGTGGGTTAGGGTTAGAGTTAGGGTTAGGGTTTGGGTTTGTGCTAAGATTAGGGTTTGGGTTTGGGTAAGGGATAGGGTTAGGGTTAGGAGTATGGTTAGGGTTTAGGTTTTTGGTTAGGGTTAGTGTTAGGGTTAGTGTTAGGATTAGGGTTTGGGTTAGGGTTTAGGTTTGGTTAGGTTTAGGGTTAGGGTTAGGGTTATGGTTAGGTTTAGCGTTAGGGTTAGGTTTATGGTTATGGTTAGGGTTAGCTTTAGGGTTAGGGTTAGGATTTGGGTTTGGGTTAGGGTTTGGGTTAGGGTTAGGGTTTGGGTTACGGTTAGGGTTAGGGTTAGGGTTAGGATTTGGGTTAGGGTTAGGGTTAGGGTTCGGGTTTGGGTTAGAGTTATGGTGAGGGTTAGGGGTTGGGTTAGGTTTAGGTTTACGGTTAGGATTAGGGTTAGGGTTAGGGTTTGGATTAGGGTTAGTTTTAGGGTTTGCGTTTGGGTAAGGGTAAGGGTTAGGGTTAGGGGTAGGAGTAGGTTTAGGGTTTAGGTTTTCGGTTAGGTTTAGTGTTAGGGTTAGGGTTTGGTTTAGGGTTAAGGTTAGGGTTTGCGTTAGGGTTAGGGTTAGGGTTTGGGTTAGGGTTATGGTTAGGGTTCGGGTTTGGGTTAGGGTTAGGGTTAGGGTTAGGTTTAGGATTAGGGTTAGGGTTTGGGTTAGGGTTAGGCTTAGGTTTGAATTTGGGTTAGTGTTAGGGCTAGGGTTAGTGTAAAGTTTAGGGTTTGGATTTGAGTTAGGGTTAGGGTTTGCCTTACGATTAGTGTAAAGTTTAGGGTTAAGGTTTGGGTTAGGTTTATGGTTAGGGTTAGGGTTATGGTTAGGTTTAGGGGTAGGGTTAGGGTTAGGGTTTGGGTTAAGTTTAGGGTTAGGGTAAGGGTTTTGTTTTGGGTTAGGGTTTGGATTAGGGTTAGGGTTTGTGTTAGGGTTAGGGTTACGGTTAGGGTTAGGATTTGGGTTAGGGTTAGGGTTAGGTTTCGGGTTTGGGTTAGAGTTATGGTGAGGGTTAGGGTTTGGGTTACGGTTAGGGTTACGGTTAGGATTAGGGTTATGTTTAGGGTTCGGATTAGGGTTAGTTTTAGGGTTTGGGTTTGGGTTAGGGTAAGGATACGGGCTCGGGTTAGGAAAAGGATGAGGGTTAGGGTTAGGGTTAGGATTAGGGTTAGTATTTGGGTTATGGTTTAGGTTTGGGTTAGGGTTAGGGTTTGGGTTAGTGTTAGAGTTAGGTTTTGAGTTAGGGTTAGGGTTAGGGTTAGGTTAGGATTTGGATTAGAGTTAGGGTTAGTGTTAGGGTTTGGGTTTGGTTTAGGGTTAGGGTTAGGTTATGGTTTATGTTAGAGTTAGGGTTAGGGCTAGGGGTTGGATTAGGGTTATGGTTAGGGTTAGGCTTTAGGTTTGGGTTATGGTTAGGGTTAGGGTTAGGGTTTAAGGGTAGGATTAGGGTTAGTGTTAGGGTTTGGGTTATGGTTAGGGTTACGGTGTGGGTTTGGGTTAGGGTTAGGGTTTCGGTGTGGGTTATGTTTTGGGTTAGGTTTAGGCGTAGGGTTAGCGTTTCCGTTCGGGTTACGATTAGGCTTAGCGTTTGAGTTTGAATTAGGTTTAGGGTTAGCATTAGGGTTAGGGTTAGGTTTAGGATTAGTCTTTCGGTTAGGGTTAAGGTTAGGGTTAGGGTTAGGGTTCCGATTAGAGTTAGGTTTAAAGTTTGGGTTTGGGCAAGGGTTAAGGTTAGGGTTACGGTTAGGGTTAGGGTTAGGGTTAGTACTAGGATTAGGGTTAGGGTTAGGGTTAGGGTTAGGGTTTCGGTTTGGGTTATGTTTTGGGTTTGGTTTAGGGTTAGGGTTAGGGTTTATTGTTATGGTTAGGGTTAGGATTAGGGTTAGGGTTTGAGTTTGAATTAGGTTTAGGGTTAGCATTAGGGTTAGGGTTAGGTTTAGGATAAGTGTTTCAGTTAGGTTTAGGGTTAGGGTTAGGGTGAGGGTTAGGGTTTGATTTAGGGTTAGGGTTAGGGTAAGGGTTAGTGTTAGGGTTTGGGTTAGTGTTAGGGTTAGGACTAGGGTTAGTGTTAGGGTTAAGTTTAGGGTTAGCATTAGGGTTAGGATTAGTGTTAGGGTTAGGGTTTGGGTTAGGGTTAGGGTTAGGGTTAGGGTTTTGTTTAGGGTTAGGGTTATGGTTAGGGTTTGAGTTAGGTTTGGGTTAGGATTAGGGTTACGGTTAGGGTTAGGATTAGGGTTAGGGTTTGTGTTAAGATTAGGGTTTGGGTTTGGGTTAGGGTTCGGGTTAGGGTTAGGGTTAGGGTTAGGGTTAGGTTTACAATTAGGGTTAGTGTTAAGTTTAGGGTTAGGGTTAGGGTTAGGATAAGGATGAAGGTTAGGGTTAGGGTTAGGATTAGGATTATTATATGGGTTATGGTTTGGGTTAGGGTCAGGGTTAGGGTTTGGATTAGTGTTAGAGTTAGGGTTTGAGTTAGGGTTAGGTTTAGGCTTAGGTTAGGGTTTGGGTTACAGTCAGGGTTAGGGTTAGGGTTTGGGTTTGGTTTAGAGTTAGGGTTAGGTTAGGGTTTGGGTTAGAGTTAGGGTTAGGGTTAGTGTTAAATTTAGGGTGAGGGTTAGGGTTAGCGTTATGGGTAGGTTTTGGGTTATGGTTAGGGTTAGGGTTAGAATTATGGTTAGGGTTATTGTTAGGGTTAGGGTTAGGGTTAGGATAAGGATGAGTGTTAGGGTTAGGGTTAGGATTAGGCTTATTATTTGGGTTTTGGTTTGGATTAGGTTTAGGTTTAGGGTTTGGGTTAGTGTTAGAGTTATGGTTTGAGTTAGGGTTAGGTTTAGGGTTAGGTTAGGGTTTGGGTTAGAGTTAGGGTTAGGGTTATGGTTTGGGTTTGGTTTAGAGTTAGGGTTAAGTTAGGGTTTGGGTTAGAGTTAGGGTTAGGGTTAGGGTTAGGGTTTGATTTAGGGTTAAGGTTAGGGTTAGGGTTAGTGTTAGGGTTTGGGTTAGAGTTAGGGTTAGGAGTAAGGTTAGTTTTAGGGTTAGGTTTAGGGTTAGCATTAGGGTTAGGATTAGCGTTAGGGTTAGGGTTTGGGTTAGGGTTAGGGTTAGGGTTAGGGTTAGGGTTTGGGTTAGGGTTAGGGTTAGGTTTCGGGTTTGGGTTAGAGTTAGGGTGAGGGTTAGGGTTTGGGTTAGGGTTAGGGTTACGGTTAGGATTAGGGTTATGGTTAGGGTTCGGATTAGGGTTAGTTTTAGGGTTTGGGTTTGGGTAAGGTTAAGGGTTAGGGTTCGGGTTAGGATAAGGATGAGGGTTAGGGTTAGGGTTAGGATTAGGGTTAGTATTTGGGTTATGGTTTAGGTTAGGGTTTGGGTGAGGGTTAGGGCTAGGGTTAGGGTTTGTGTTAAGATTAGGGTTTGGGTTTGGGTTAGGTTAGGTTTTGGGTTACAGTTAGGGTTAGGGTTAGGGTTTGGGTTTGGTTTAGTGTTAGGTTTAGGTTAGGGTTTGTGTTAGAGTTAGGGTTAGGGTGAGGTGTTGGATTAGGGTTATGGTTAGGGTTAGGGTTAGGATTAGGGTTAGGGTTAGGGTTCCGATTAGAGTTAGGTTTAGAGTTTGGGTTTGGGTAAGGGTTAAGGTTAGGTTTTGGGTTAGGGTTAGGGTTAGGACTAGGATTAGGGTTAGGGTTAGGTTAAGGATTAGGGTTACGGTTAGGGTTAGGGATAGGTTTTCGGTTTGGGTTATGTTTTGGGTTAGGTTTAGGGTTAGGGTTAGGGTTAGGGTTAGGGTTAAGGTTAGGATTAGGGTTAGGGTTTAAGTTTGAATTAGGTTTAGGGTTAGCAATAGGGTTAGGGTTAGATTTAGGATAAGTGTTTCAGTTAGGGTTTGGGTTAGGGTTAGGTTTAGGGTTAGGGTTAGGGTTTGGTTTAGGGTTAGGGAAAGGGTTTGGGTTAGGGTTAGGGTTAGGGTTAGGGTTAGGGTTAGGGTTAGTGTTAGGACTAGGGTTAGTGTTAGGGTTAGGTTTAGGGCTAGCATTAGGGTTAGGATTAGGGTTAGGGTTAGGGTTTGGGTTTTGGTTAGGGTTAGGGTTAGGTTTAGGGTTAAGGTTTGGGTTAGGGTTAGGGTTAGGGTTAGCGTTTGGGTTAGGGTTAGGGTTAGGGTTAGGATTAGGGTTAGGGTTTGTGTTAAGATTAGGGTTTGGGTTTGGGTTAAGGTTAGGGTTAGGGTTTTGGTTAAAGTTACGTTTAGGTTTAGGGTTTGTGTTAGGGTTAGGGTTAGCGTTAGGAGGAGGGTTAGGGTTTAGATTTTTGGTTAGGGTTAGTGTTAGGGTGAGTGTTAGGACTAGGGGTGGGCTTATGGTTTAGGTTTGGTTAGGTTTAGGGTTAGGGTTAGGGTTATGGTTAGGTTTAGCATTAGGGTTAGGGTTAGGGTTATGGTTAGAGTTGGCGTTAGGGTTAAGGTTAGGATTTGGGTTTGGTTTAGGGTTTGGGTTAGGGTTAGGGTTTGGGTTAGGGTTAGGGTTCGGATTCGGGTTAGGATTTGGGTTAGCGTTAGGGGTAGAGTCGGATTTGGGTTAGAGTTATGTTGAAGGTTAGGGGTTGGGTTAGGGTTAGGGTTACGCTTAGGATTAGGGTTGGGGTTAGTGTTTGGATTAGGGTTAGTTTTAGGGTTTAGGGTTAGGGTTAGGGTTAGGGTTATGGTTAGGTTTAGGTTTAGGGTTAGGGTTTGGGTTCGGGTTAGGAATAGTGTTATGGTTTGAGTTTGAATTAGGTTTAGGGTTAGCATTAGGGTTAGGACTAGGGTTAGGGTTAGGGTTAGGGTTAGGGTTAGGACTAGGATTAGGGTTAGGGTTAGGGTTTGGATTAGGGTTAGGGTTTGGTTTTAGGTTTGGGTTATGGTTAGGGTAAGTTTTAGGGTTAGGGTTTAGGGTTAGGGTTAGGTTTAGGGTAAGGGTTTCGGTTTGGGTTATGTTTTGGGTTAGTTTTAGGGTTAGGGTTAGGGTTTGGGTTCGGGTTAGGAATAGGGTTATGGTTTGAGTTTGAATTACGTTTAGGGTTAGCATTAGGGTTAGGGTTAGGTTTAGGATTAGTGTTTCAGTTAGGCTTAGTGTTAGGGTTAGGGTTTGGGTACGGGTTAGGTTTAGGGTTAGAGTTAGGGTTTGATTTAGGGTTAGGGTTAAGGTTAGGGTAAGTGTTAGGGTTTGGGTTAGGGTTAGGGTTAGGAATAGGGTTTGTGATAGGGTTAGGTTTAGGGTTAGCATTAGGGTTAGGATTAGGTTTAGGATTAGTGTTTCAGTTAGGCTTAGTGTTAGGGTTAGGGTTTGGGTACGGGTTAGGTTTAGGGTTAGGGTTAGGGTTTGATTTATGGTTAGGGTTAAGGTTAGGGTTACTGTTAGGGTTTGGGTTAGGGTTAGGGTTAGGAATAGGGTTAGTGATAGGGTTAGGTTTACTGTTACCATTAGGGTTATGATTAGGTTTTGGGTTAGGGTTTGGGTTAGGGTTAGAGTTAGGGTTAGGGTTAGGGTTAGGTTTAGGGTTTGGTTTAGGGTTATGGTTAGGGTTAGGTTTTGGGTTAGGGTTAGGGTTTGTGTTAAGATTAGGGTTTGGGTTTGGGTTAGGTTAGGGTTTGGGTTACAGTTAGGGTTAGGGTTAGGGTTTGGGTTTGGTTTAGTGTTAGGGTTAGGTTAGGGTTTGGGTTAGAGTTAGGGTTAGGGTGAGGTGTTGGAATAGGGTTATGGATGGGGTTAGGGTTAGGATTAGGTTTAGGGTTAGGGTTCCGATTAGAGTTAGGTTTAGAGTTTGGGTTTGGGTAAGGGTTAAGGTTAGGGTTTGGGTTAGGGTTAGGGTTAGGACTAGGATTAGGGTTAGGGTTAGGGTTAGGATTAGGGTTACGGTTAGGGTTAGGGATAGGTTTTCGGTTTGGGTTATGTTTTGGGTTAGGTTTAGGGTTAGGGTTAGGGTTAGGGTTAGGGTTAAGGTTAGGATTAGGGTTAGGGTTTGAGTTTGAATTAGGTTTAGGGTTAGCAATAGGGTTAGGGTTAGATTTAGGATAAGTGTTTCAGTTAGGGTTTGGGTTAGGGTTAGGTTTAGGGTTAGGGTTAGGGTTTGGTTTAGGGTTAGGGTTAGGGTTTGGGTTAGGGTTAGGGTTAGGGTTAGGGTTAGGGTTAGGGTTAGGGTTAGGTTAGGGTTTGGGTTAGAGTTAGGGTTAGGGTTAAGGTTTGGGTTTGGTTTAGAGTTAGGGTTAGGTTGGTGTATGGGCTAGAGTTAGGGTTAGGGTGAGGTATTGAATTAGGGTTATGGTTAGGGTTAGTGTTAGGATTAGGGTTAGGGTTAGGGTTCCGAGTAGAGTTAGGTTTAGAGTTTGGGTTTGGGTAAGTGTTAGGGTTAGTTTTAGGGCTAGGGTTAGGGTAAGGACTAGGATTAGGGTTAGGGTTAGGGTTAGGGTTTGGGTTTAGGTTTCGGTTATGGTTAGGGTTAGTGTTAGGGATAGGGTTTAGTGTTAGTGTTAGGGTTAGGGTTAGGGTTTCGGTTTGGGTTATGTTTTGGGTTAGGTTTAGGGTTAGGGTTAGGGTTTGGGTTCGGGTTAGAAATAGGGTTAGGGTTTGAGTTTGAATTAGGTTTAGGGTTAGCATTAGGGTTATAGTTAGGTTTAGGATTAGTGTTTCAGTTAGGGTTTGGGTTCGGGTTCGGGTTAGGGTTAGGGTTAGGGTTAGGGTTTGATTTAGGGTTAGGGTTAGGTTTAGGGTTAGTGTTAGGGTTTGGGTTAGGGTTAGGGTTAGGACTAGGGTTTGTGTTAGGGTTAGGGTTAGGGTTAGGGTTTGGGTGAGGTTTAGGGTTAGGGTTAGGATTAGGGTTAGGGTTTGTGTTAAGATTAGAGTTTGGGTTTGGGTTAGGGTAAGGGTTAGGGTTAGGGTTAGGGTTAGGGTTAGAATTAGGGTTAGGGTTAGGTTTAGGGTTAGGGTTAGGGTTAGAATAAGGATGAGGGTTAGGGTTAGGGTTAGTATTAGGGTTATTATTTGGGTTATGGTTTGGGTTAGTGTTAGGGTTAGGGTTTGGGTTAGTGTTAGAGTTAGGGTTTGAGTTAGGGTTAGGTTTAGGGTTAGGTTAGGTTATGGGTTAGAGATAGGGTTAGGGTTAGGTTTTGGGTTTGGTTTAGAGTTAGGGTTAGGTTAGCGTTTGGGTTAGAGTTAGGGTTAGGGTGAGGTGTTGGATTAGTTTATGGTTAGGATTAGGGCTAGGATTAGGTTTAGGGTTAGGGTTCCGATTAGAGTTAGGTTTAGAGTTTGGGTTTGGGTAAGGGTTAAGGTTAGGGTTAGGGTTAGGGTTAGGGTTAGGGTTAGTGTTAGGACTAGGATTAGGGTTAGGGTTAGGGTTAGGATTAGGGTTAGTTTTAGGGTTAGGGTTACGGTTTCGGTTTGGGTTATGTTCTGGTTAGTTTTAGGGTTAGGGTTAGGGTTTGGGTTGGGATAGGATTAGGCTTAGTGTTTGAGTTTGAATTAGGTTTAGAGTTAGCATTAGGGTTAGGACTAAGTTTAAGAAAAGTATTTCAGTTAGGGTTAGGGTTAGGGTTAGGGTTTGGGTTCGGGTTAGGGTTAGGGTTAGGGTTAGATTTTGATTTAGGGTTAAGGTTAGGGTTAGGGTTAGTGTTAGGGTTTGGGTTAGAGTTAGGTTTAGGAGTAGGGTTAGTTTTAGGGTTAAGTTTAGGGTTAGCATTAGGTTTAGGATTAGCGTTAGGGTTAGGGTTCGGGTTAGGGTTAGGGTTAGGGTTAGAGTTAGGGTTTGGGTTAGTGTTAGGGTTAGGGTTAGGGTTAGGGTTAGGGTTAGGGTTAGGGTGTGGGTTAGGGTTAGAGTTAGGGTTAGGGTTTGGGTTTGTGCTAAGATTAGGGTTTGGGTTTGGGTAAGGGATAGGGTTAGGGTTAGGAGTATGGTTAGGGTTTAGGTTTTTGGTTAGGGTTAGTGTTAGGGTTAGTGTTAGGATTAGGGTTTGGGTTAGGGTTTAGGTTTGGTTAGGTTTAGGGTTAGGGTTAGGGTTATGGTTAGGTTTAGCGTTAGGGTTAGGTTTATGGTTATGGTTAGGGTTAGCTTTAGGGTTAGGGTTAGGATTTGGGTTTGGGTTAGGGTTTGGGTTAGGGTTAGGGTTTGGGTTACGGTTAGGGTTAGGGTTAGGGTTAGGATTTGGGTTAGGGTTAGGGTTAGGGTTCGGGTTTGGGTTAGAGTTATGGTGAGGGTTAGGGGTTGGGTTAGGTTTAGGTTTACGGTTAGGATTAGGGTTAGGGTTAGGGTTTGGATTAGGGTTAGTTTTAGGGTTTGCGTTTGGGTAAGGGTAAGGGTTAGGGTTAGGGGTAGGAGTAGGTTTAGGGTTTAGGTTTTCGGTTAGGTTTAGTGTTAGGGTTAGGGTTTGGTTTAGGGTTAAGGTTAGGGTTTGCGTTAGGGTTAGGGTTAGGGTTTGGGTTAGGGTTATGGTTAGGGTTCGGGTTTGGGTTAGGGTTAGGGTTAGGGTTAGGTTTAGGATTAGGGTTAGGGTTTGGGTTAGGGTTAGGCTTAGGTTTGAATTTGGGTTAGTGTTAGGGCTAGGGTTAGTGTAAAGTTTAGGGTTTGGATTTGGGTTAGGGTTAGGGTTTGCCTTACGATTAGTGTAAAGTTTAGGGTTAAGGTTTGGGTTAGGTTTATGGTTAGGGTTAGGGTTATGGTTAGGTTTAGGGGTAGGGTTAGGGTTAGGGTTTGGGTTAAGTTTAGGGTTAGGGTAAGGGTTTTGTTTTGGGTTAGGGTTTGGATTAGGGTTAGGGTTTGTGTTAGTGTTAGGGTTACGGTTAGGGTTAGGATTTGGGTTAGGGTTAGCGTTAGGTTTCGGGTTTGGGTTAGAGTTATGGTGAGGGTTAGGGTTTGGGTTACGGTTAGGGTTACGGTTAGGATTAGGGTTATGTTTAGGGTTCGGATTAGGGTTAGTTTTAGGGTTTGGGTTTGGGTAAGGGTAAGGATTAGGGTTCGGGTTAGGATAAGGATGAGGGTTAGGGTTAGGGTTAGGATTAGGGTTAGTATTTGGGTTATGGTTTAGGTTTGGGTTAGGGTTAGGGTTTGGGTTAGTGTTAGAGTTAGGTTTTGAGTTAGGGTTAGGGTTAGGGTTAGGTTAGGATTTGGATTAGAGTTAGGGTTAGTGTTAGGGTTTGGGTTTGGTTTAGGGTTAGGGTTAGGTTATGGTTTATGTTAGAGTTAGGGTTAGGGCTAGGGGTTGGATTAGGGTTATGGTTAGGGTTAGGCTTTAGGTTTGGGTTATGGTTAGGGTTAGGGTTAGGGTTTAAGGGTAGGATTAGGGTTAGTGTTAGGGTTTGGGTTATGGTTAGGGTTACGGTGTGGGTTTGGGTTAGGGTTAGGGTTTCGGTGTGGGTTATGTTTTGGGTTAGGTTTAGGGGTAGGGTTAGGGTTTCGGTTCGGGTTACGATTAGGGTTAGGGTTTGAGTTTGAATTAGGTTTAGGGTTAGCATTAGGGTTAGGGTTAGGTTTAGGATTAGTGTTTCGGTTAGGGTTAAGGTTAGGGTTAGGGTTAGGGTTCCGATTAGAGTTAGGTTTAGAGTTTGGGTTTGGGCAAGGGTTAAGGTTAGGGTTACGGTTAGGGTTAGGGTTAGGGTTAGTACTAGGATTAGGGTTAGGGTTAGGGATAGGGTTAGGGTTTCGGTTTGGGTTATGTTTTGGGTTTGGTTTAGGGTTAGGGTTAGGGTTTATTGTTATGGTTAGGGTTAGGATTAGGGTTAGGGTTTGAGTTTGAATTAGGTTTAGGGTTAGCATTAGGGTTAGGGTTAGGTTTAGGATAAGTGTTTCAGTTAGGTTTAGGGTTAGGGTTAGGGTGAGGGTTAGGGTTTGATTTAGGGTTAGGGTTAGGGTAAGGGTTAGTGTTAGGGTTTGGGTTAGTGTTAGGGTTAGGACTAGGGTTAGTGTTAGGGTTAAGTTTAGGGTTAGCATTAGGGTTAGGATTAGTGTTAGGGTTAGGGTTTGGGTTAGGGTTAGGGTTAGGGTTAGGGTTTTGTTTAGGGTTAGGGTTATGGTTAGGGTTTGAGTTAGGTTTGGGTTAGGATTAGGGTTACGGTTAGGGTTAGGATTAGGGTTAGGGTTTGTGTTAAGATTAGGGTTTGGGTTTGGGTTAGGGTTCGGGTTAGGGTTAGGGTTAGGGTTAGGGTTAGGTTTACAATTAGGGTTAGTGTTAAGTTTAGGGTTAGGGTTAGGGTTAGGATAAGGATGAAGGTTAGGGTTAGGGTTAGGATTAGGATTATTATATGGGTTATGGTTTGGGTTAGGGTCAGGGTTAGGGTTTGGATTAGTGTTAGAGTTAGGGTTTGAGTTAGGGTTAGGTTTAGGCTTAGGTTAGGGTTTGGGTTACAGTCAGGGTTAGGGTTAGGGTTTGGGTTTGGTTTAGAGTTAGGGTTAGGTTAGGGTTTGGGTTAGAGTTAGGGTTAGGGTTAGTGTTAAATTTAGGGTGAGGGTTAGGGTTAGCGTTATGGGTAGGTTTTGGGTTATGGTTAGGGTTAGGGTTAGAATTATGGTTAGGGTTATTGTTAGGGTTAGGGTTAGGGTTAGGATAAGGATGAGTGTTAGGGTTAGGGTTAGGATTAGGCTTATTATTTGGGTTTTGGTTTGGATTAGGTTTAGGTTTAGGGTTTGGGTTAGTGTTAGAGTTATGGTTTGAGTTAGGGTTAGGTTTAGGGTTAGGTTAGGGTTTGGGTTAGAGTTAGGGTTAGGGTTATGGTTTGGGTTTGGTTTAGAGTTAGGGTTAAGTTAGGGTTTGGGTTAGAGTTAGGGTTAGGGTTAGGGTTAGGGTTTGATTTAGGGTTAAGGTTAGGGTTAGGGTTAGTGTTAGGGTTTGGGTTAGAGTTAGGGTTAGGAGTAAGGTTAGTTTTAGGGTTAGGTTTAGGGTTAGCATTAGGGTTAGGATTAGCGTTAGGGTTAGGGTTTGGGTTAGGGTTAGGGTTAGGGTTAGGGTTAGGGTTTGGGTTAGGGTTAGGGTTAGGTTTCGGGTTTGGGTTAGAGTTAGGGTGAGGGTTAGGGTTTGGGTTAGGGTTAGGGTTACGGTTAGGATTAGGGTTATGGTTAGGGTTCGGATTAGGGTTAGTTTTAGGGTTTGGGTTTGGGTAAGGTTAAGGGTTAGGGTTCGGGTTAGGATAAGGATGAGGGTTAGGGTTAGGGTTAGGATTAGGGTTAGTATTTGGGTTATGGTTTAGGTTAGGGTTTGGGTGAGGGTTAGGGTTAGGGTTAGGGTTTGTGTTAAGATTAGGGTTTGGGTTTGGGTTAGGTTAGGTTTTGGGTTACAGTTAGGGTTAGGGTTAGGGTTTGGGTTTGGTTTAGTGTTAGGTTTAGGTTAGGGTTTGTGTTAGAGTTAGGGTTAGGGTGAGGTGTTGGATTAGGGTTATGGTTAGGATTAGGGTTAGGAGTAGGGTTAGGGGTAGGGTTCCGATTAGAGTTAGGTTTAGAGTTTGGGTTTGGGTAAGGGTTAAGGTTAGGTTTTGGGTTAGGGTTAGGGTTAGGACTAGGATTAGGGTTAGGGTTAGGTTAAGGATTAGGGTTACGGTTAGGGTTAGGGATAGGTTTTCGGTTTGGGTTATGTTTTGGGTTAGGTTTAGGGTTAGGGTTAGGGTTAGGGTTAGGGTTAAGGTTAGGATTAGGGTTAGGGTTTAAGTTTGAATTAGGTTTAGGGTTAGCAATAGGGTTAGGGTTAGATTTAGGATAAGTGTTTCAGTTAGGGTTTGGGTTAGGGTTAGGTTTAGGGTTAGGGTTAGGGTTTGGTTTAGGGTTAGGGAAAGGGTTTGGGTTAGGGTTAGGGTTAGGGTTAGGGTTAGGGTTAGGGTTAGTGTTAGGACTAGGGTTAGTGTTAGGGTTAGGTTTAGGGCTAGCATTAGGGTTAGGATTATGGTTAGGGTTAGGGTTTGGGTTTTGGTTAGGGTTAGGGTTAGGTTTAGGGTTAAGGTTTGGGTTAGGGTTAGGGTTAGGGTTAGCGTTTGGGTTAGGGTTAGGGTTAGGGTTAGGATTAGGGTTAGGGTTTGTGTTAAGATTAGGGTTTGGGTTTGGGTTAAGGTTAGGGTTAGGGTTTTGGTTAAAGTTACGTTTAGGTTTAGGGTTTGTGTTAGGGTTAGGGTTAGCGTTAGGAGTAGGGTTAGGGTTTAGATTTTTGGTTAGGGTTAGTGTTAGGGTTAGTGTTAGGATTAGGGTTTGGCTTATGGTTTAGGTTTGGTTAGGTTTAGGGTTAGGGTTAGGGTTATGGTTAGGTTTAGCATTAGGGTTAGGGTTAGGGTTATGGTTAGGGTTGGCGTTAGGGTTAAGGTTAGGATTTGGGTTTGGTTTAGGGTTTGGGTTAGGGTTAGGGTTTGGGTTAGGGTTAGGGTTCGGATTCGGGTTAGGATTTGGGTTAGCGTTAGGGGTAGAGTCGGATTTGGGTTAGAGTTATGTTGAAGGTTAGGGGTTGGGTTAGGGTTAGGGTTACGGTTATTATTAGGGTTAGGGTTAGTGTTTGGATTAGTGTTAGTTTTAGGGTTTAGGGTTAGGGTTAGGGTTAGGGTTATGGTTAGTTTTAGGTGTAGGGTTAGGGTTTGGGTTCGGGTTAGGAATAGTGTTATGGTTTGAGTTTGAATTAGGTTTAGGGTTAGCATTAGGGTTAGGATTAGGGTTAGGGTTAGGGTTAGGGTTAGGGTTAGGACTAGGATTAGGGTTAGGGTTAGGGTTTGGATTAGGGTTAGGGTTTGGTTTTAGGTTTGGGTTATGGTTAGGGTAAGTTTTAGGGTTAGGGTTTAGGGTTAGGGTTAGGTTTAGGGTAAGGGTTTCGGTTTGGGTTATGTTTTGGGTTAGTTTTAGGGTTAGGGTTAGGGTTTGGGTTCGGGTTAGGAATAGGGTTATGGTTTGAGTTTGAATTACGTTTAGGGTTAGCATTAGGGTTAGGGTTAGGTTTAGGATTAGTGTTTCAGTTAGGCTTAGTGTTAGGGTTAGGGTTTGGGTACGGGTTAGGTTTAGGGTTAGAGTTAGGGTTTGATTTAGGGTTAGGGTTAAGGTTAGGGTAAGTGTTAGGGTTTGGGTTAGGGTTAGGGTTAGGAATAGGGTTTGTGATAGGGTTAGGTTTAGGGTTAGCATTAGGGTTAGGATTAGGTTTAGGATTAGTGTTTCAGTTAGGCTTAGTGTTAGGGTTAGGGTTTGGGTACGGGTTAGGTTTAGGGTTAGGGTTAGGGTTTGATTTATGGTTAGGGTTAAGGTTAGGGTTACTGTTAGGGTTTGGGTTAGGGTTAGGGTTAGGAATAGGGTTAGTGATAGGGTTAGGTTTACTGTTACCATTAGGGTTATGATTAGGTTTTGGGTTAGGGTTTGGGTTAGGGTTAGGGTTAGGGTTAGGGTTAGGGTTAGGTTTAGGGTTTGGTTTAGGGTTATGGTTAGGGTTAGGTTTTGGGTTAGGGTTAGGGTTTGTGTTAAGATTAGGGTTTGGGTTTGGGTTAGGTTAGGGTTTGGGTTACAGTTAGGGTTAGGGTTAGGGTTTGGGTTTGGTTTAGTGTTAGGGTTAGGTTAGGGTTTGGGTTAGAGTTAGGGTTAGGGTGAGGTGTTGGATTAGGGTTATGGTTAGGGTTAGGGTTAGGATTAGGGTTAGGGTTAGGGTTCCGATTAGAGTTAGGTTTAGAGTTTGGGTTTGGGTAAGGGTTAAGGTTAGGGTTTGGGTTAGGGTTAGGGTTAGGACTAGGATTAGGGTTAGGGTTAGGGTTAGGATTAGGGTTACGGTTAGGGTTAGGGATAGGTTTTCGGTTTGGGTTATGTTTTGGGTTAGGTTTAGGGTTAGGGTTAGGGTTAGGGTTAGGGTTAAGGTTAGGATTAGGGTTAGGGTTTGAGTTTGAATTAGGTTTAGGGTTAGCAATAGGGTTAGGGTTAGATTTAGGATAAGTGTTTCAGTTAGGGTTTGGGTTAGGGTTAGGTTTAGGGTTAGGGTTAGGGTTTGGTTTAGGGTTAGGGTTAGGGTTTGGGTTAGGGTTAGGGTTAGGGTTAGGGTTAGGGTTAGGGTTAGGGTTAGGTTAGGGTTTGGGTTAGAGTTAGGGTTAGGGTTAAGGTTTGGGTTTGGTTTAGAGTTAGGGTTAGGTTGGTGTATGGGTTAGAGTTAGGGTTAGGGTGAGGTATTGAATTAGGGTTATGGTTAGGGTTAGTGTTAGGATTAGGGTTAGGCTTAGGGTTCCGATTAGAGTTAGGTTTAGAGTTTGGGTTTGGGTAAGTGTTAGGGTTAGTTTTAGGGCTAGGGTTAGGGTAAGGACTAGGATTAGGGTTAGGGTTAGGGTTAGGGTTTGGGTTTAGGTTTCGGTTATGGTTAGGGTTAGTGTTAGGGATAGGGTTTAGTGTTAGTGTTAGGGTTAGGGTTAGGGTTTCGGTTTGGGTTATGTTTTGGGTTAGGTTTAGGGTTAGGGTTAGGGTTTGGGTTCGGGTTAGAAATAGGGTTAGGGTTTGAGTTTGAATTAGGTTTAGGGTTAGCATTAGGGTTATAGTTAGGTTTAGGATTAGTGTTTCAGTTAGGGTTTGGGTTCGGGTTCGGGTTAGTGTTAGGGTTAGGGTTAGGGTTTGATTTAGGGTTAGGGTTAGGTTTAGGGTTAGTGTTAGGGTTTGGGTTAGGGTTAGGGTTAGGACTAGGGTTTGTGTTAGGGTTAGGGTTAGGGTTAGGGTTTGGGTGAGGGTTAGGGTTAGGGTTAGGATTAGGGTTAGGGTTTGTGTTAAGATTAGAGTTTGGGTTTGGGTTAGGGTAAGGGTTAGGGTTAGGGTTAGAATTAGGGTTAGGGTTAGGTTTAGGGTTAGGGTTAGGGTTAGAATAAGGATGAGGGTTAGGGTTAGGGTTAGTATTAGGGTTATTATTTGGGTTATGGTTTGGGTTAGTGTTAGGGTTAGGGTTTGGGTTAGTGTTAGAGTTAGGGTTTGAGTTAGGGTTAGGTTTAGGGTTAGGTTAGGTTATGGGTTAGAGATAGGGTTAGGGTTAGGTTTTGGGTTTGGTTTAGAGTTAGGGTTAGGTTAGCGTTTGGGTTAGAGTTAGGGTTAGGGTGAGGTGTTGGATTAGTTTATGGTTAGGATTAGGGCTAGGATTAGGTTTAGGGTTAGGGTTCCGATTAGAGTTAGGTTTAGAGTTTGGGTTTGGGTAAGGGTTAAGGTTAGGGTTAGGGTTAGGGTTAGGGTTAGGGTTAGTGTTAGGACTAGGATTAGGGTTAGGGTTAGGGTTAGGATTAGGGTTAGTTTTAGGGTTAGGGGTACGGTTTCGGTTTGGGTTATGTTCTGGTTAGTTTTAGGGTTAGGGTTAGGGTTTGGGTTGGGTTAGGATTAGGGTTAGTGTTTGAGTTTGAATTAGGTTTAGAGTTAGCATTAGGGTTAGGGTTAGGTTTAGGATAAGTATTTCAGTTAGGGTTAGGGTTAGGGTTAGGGTTTGGGTTCGGGTTAGGGTTAGGGTTAGGGGTAGATTTTGATTTAGGGTTAAGGTTAGGGTTAGGGTTAGTGTTAGGGTTTGGGTTAGAGTTAGGTTTAGGAGTAGGGTTAGTTTTAGGGTTAAGTTTAGGGTTAGCATTAGGGTTAGGATTTGCGTTAGGGTTAGGGTTCGGGTTAGGGTTAGGGTTAGGGTTAGAGTTAGGGTTTGGGTTAGTGTTAGGGTTGGGGGTAGGGGGAGGGTTTGGGTTAGGGTTAAGGTTAGTGTTTGGGTTAGGGTTGAGGTAGGGTTATGGTTTGGGTTTGTGCTAAGATTAGGGTTTGGGTTTGGGTAAGGGATAGGGTTAGGGTTAGGAGTATGGTTAGGGTTTAGGTTTTTGGTTAGGGTTAGTGTTAGGGTTAGTGTTAGGATTAGGGTTTGGGTTAGGGTTTAGGTTTGGTTAGGTTTAGGGTTAGGGTTAGGGTTATGGTTAGGTTTAGCGTTAGGGTTAGGTTTATGGTTATGGTTAGGGTTAGCTTTAGGGTTAGGGTTAGGATTTGGGTTTGGGTTAGGGTTTGGGTTAGGGTTAGGGTTTGGGTTACGGTTAGGGTTAGGGTTAGGTTGAGGATTTGGGTTGGGGTTAGGGTTAGGGTTCGGGTTTGGGTTAGAGTTATGGTGAGGGTTAGGGTTTGGGTTAGGTTTAGGTTTACGGTTAGGATTAGGGTTAGGGTTAGGGTTTGGATTAGGGTTAGTTTTAGGGTTTGCGTTTGGGTAAGGGTAAGGGTTAGGGTTAGGGGTAGGAGTAGGTTTAGGGTTTAGGTTTTCGGTTAGGTTTAGTGTTAGGGTTAGGGTTTGGTTTAGGGTTAAGGTTAGGGTTTGCGTTAGGGTTAGGGTTAGGGTTTGGGTTAGGGTTATGGTTAGGGTTCGGGTTTCGGTTAGGGTTAGGGTTAGGGTTAGGGTTAGGTTTAGGATTAGGGTTAGGGTTTGGGTTAGGGTTAGGCTTAGGTTTGAATTTGGGTTAGTGTTAGGGCTAGGGTTAGTGTAAAGTTTAGGGTTTGGATTTGGGTTAGGGTTAGGGTTTGCCTTACGATTAGTGTAAAGTTTAGGGTTAAGGTTTGGGTTAGGTTTATGGTTAGGGTTAGGGTTATGGTTAGGTTTAGGGGTAGGGTTAGGGTTAGGGTTTGGGTTAAGTTTAGGGTTAGGGGAAGGGTTTTGTTTTGGGTTAGGGTTTGGATTAGGGTTAGGGTTTGTGTTAGGGTTAGGGTTACGGTTAGGGTTAGGATTTGGGTTAGGGTTAGGGTTAGGTTTCGGGTTTGGGTTAGAGTTATGGTGAGGGTTAGGGTTTGGGTTACGGTTAGGGTTACGGTTAGGATTAGGGTTATGTTTAGGGTTCGGATTAGGGTTAGTTTTAGGGTTTGGGTTTGGGTAAGGGTAAGGATTAGGGTTCGGGTTAGGATAAGGATGAGGGTTAGGGTTAGGGTTAGGATTAGGGTTAGTATTTGGGTTATGGTTTAGGTTTGGGTTAGGGTTAGGGTTTGGGTTAGTGTTAGAGTTAGGTTTTGAGTTAGGGTTAGGGTTAGGGTTAGGTTAGGATTTGGATTAGAGTTAGGGTTAGTGTTAGGGTTTGGGTTTGGTTTAGGGTTAGGGTTAGGTTATGGTTTATGTTAGAGTTAGGGTTAGGGCTAGGGGTTGGATTAGGGTTATGGTTAGGGTTAGGCTTTAGGTTTGGGTTATGGTTAGGGTTAGGGTTAGGGTTTAAGGGTAGGATTAGGGTTAGTGTTAGGGTTTGGGTTATGGTTAGGGTTACGGTGTGGGTTTGGGTTAGGGTTACGGTTTCGGTGTGGGTTATGTTTTGGGTTAGGTTTAGGGGTAGGGTTAGGGTTTCGGTTCGGGTTACGATTAGGGTTAGGGTTTGAGTTTGAATTAGGTTTAGGGTTAGCATTAGGGTTAGGGTTAGGTTTAGGATTAGTGTTTCGGTTAGGGTTAAGGTTAGGGTTAGGGTTAGGGTTCCGATTAGAGTTAGGTTTAGAGTTTGGGTTTGGGCAAGGGTTAAGGTTAGGGTTACGGTTAGGGTTAGGGTTAGGGTTAGTACTAGGATTAGGGTTAGGGTTAGGGTTAGGGTTAGGGTTTCGGTTTGGGTTATGTTTTGGGTTTGGTTTAGGGTTAGGGTTAGGGTTTATTGTTATGGTTAGGGTTAGGATTAGGGTTAGGGTTTGAGTTTGAATTAGGTTTAGGGTTAGCATTAGGGTTAGGGTTAGGTTTAGGATAAGTGTTTCAGTTAGGTTTAGGGTTAGGGTTAGGGTGAGGGTTAGGGTTTGATTTAGGGTTAGGGTTAGGGTAAGGGTTAGTGTTAGGGTTTGGGTTAGTGTTAGGGTTAGGACTAGGGTTAGTGTTAGGGTTAAGTTTAGGGTTAGCATTAGGGTTAGGATTAGTGTTAGGGTTAGGGTTTGGGTTAGGGTTAGGGTTAGGGTTAGGGTTTTGTTTAGGGTTAGGGTTATGGTTAGGGTTTGAGTTAGGTTTGGGTTAAGATTAGGGTTACGGTTAGGGTTAGGATTAGGGTTAGGGTTTGTGTTAAGATTAGGGTTTGGGTTTGGGTTAGGGTTCGGGTTAGGGTTAGGGTTAGGGTTAGGGTTAGGTTTACAATTAGGGTTAGTGTTAAGGTTAGGGTTAGGGTTAGGGTTAGGATAAGGATGAAGGTTAGGGTTAGGGTTAGGATTAGGATTATTATATGGGTTATGGTTTGGGTTAGGGTCAGGGTTAGGGTTTGGATTAGTGTTAGAGTTAGGGTTTGAGTTAGGGTTAGGTTTAGGCTTAGGTTAGGGTTTGGGTTACAGTCAGGGTTAGGGTTAGGGTTTGGGTTTGGTTTAGAGTTAGGGTTAGGTTAGGGTTTGGGTTAGAGTTAGGGTTAGGGTTAGTGTTAAATTTAGGGTGAGGGTTAGGGTTAGCGTTATGGGTAGGTTTTGGGTTATGGTTAGGGTTAGGGTTAGAATTATGGTTAGGGTTATTGTTAGGGTTAGGGTTAGGGTTAGGATAAGGATGAGTGTTAGGGTTAGGGTTAGGATTAGGCTTATTATTTGGGTTTTGGTTTGGATTAGGTTTAGGTTTAGGGTTTGGGTTAGTGTTAGAGTTATGGTTTGAGTTAGGGTTAGGTTTAGGGTTAGGTTAGGGTTTGGGTTAGAGTTAGGGTTAGGGTTATGGTTTGGGTTTGGTTTAGAGTTAGGGTTAAGTTAGGGTTTGGGTTAGAGTTAGGGTTAGGGTTAGGGTTAGGGTTTGATTTAGGGTTAAGGTTAGGGTTAGGGTTAGTGTTAGGGTTTGGGTTAGAGTTAGGGTTAGGAGTAAGGTTAGTTTTAGGGTTAGGTTTAGGGTTAGCATTAGGGTTAGGATTAGCGTTAGGGTTAGGGTTTGGGTTAGGGTTAGGGTTAGGGTTAGGGTTTGGGTTAGGGTTAGGGTTAGGTTTCGGGTTTGGGTTAGAGTTAGGGTGAGGGTTAGGGTTTGGGTTAGGGTTAGGGTTACGGTTAGGATTAGGGTTATGGTTAGGGTTCGGATTAGGGTTAGTTTTAGGGTTTGGGTTTGGGTAAGGTTAAGGGTTAGGGTTCGGGTTAGGATAAGGATGAGGGTTAGGGTTAGGGTTAGGATTAGGGTTAGTATTTGGGTTATGGTTTAGGTTAGGGTTTGGGTGAGGGTTAGGGTTAGGGTTAGGGTTTGTGTTAAGATTAGGGTTTGGGTTTGGGTTAGGTTAGGTTTTGGGTTACAGTTAGGGTTAGGGTTAGGGTTTGGGTTTGGTTTAGTGTTAGGTTTAGGTTAGGGTTTGTGTTAGAGTTAGGGTTAGGGTGAGGTGTTGGATTAGGGTTATGGTTAGGGTTAGGGTTAGGATTAGGGTTAGGGTTAGGGTTCCGATTAGAGTTAGGTTTAGAGTTTGGGTTTGGGTAAGGGTTAAGGTTAGGTTTTGGGTTAGGGTTAGGGTTAGGACTAGGATTAGGGTTAGGGTTAGGTTAAGGATTAGGGTTACGGTTAGGGTTAGGGATAGGTTTTCGGTTTGGGTTATGTTTTGGGTTAGGTTTAGGGTTAGGGTTAGGGTTAGGGTTAGGGTTAAGGTTAGGATTAGGGTTAGGGTTTAAGTTTGAATTAGGTTTAGGGTTAGCAATAGGGTTAGGGTTAGATTTAGGATAAGTGTTTCAGTTAGGGTTTGGGTTAGGGTTAGGTTTAGGGTTAGGGTTAGGGTTTGGTTTAGGGTTAGGGAAAGGGTTTGGGTTAGGGTTAGGGTTAGGGTTAGGGTTAGGGTTAGGGTTAGGACTAGGGTTAGTGTTAGGGTTAGGTTTAGGGCTAGCATTAGGGTTAGGATTAGGGTTAGGGTTAGGTTTAGGATTAGTGTTTCAGTTAGGCTTAGTGTTAGGGTTAGGGTTTGGGTACGGGTTAGGTTTAGGGTTAGAGTTAGGGTTAGATTTAGGGTTAGGGTTAAGGTTAGGGTAAGTGTTAGGGTTTGGGTTAGGGTTAGGGTTAGGAATAGGGTTTGTGATAGGGTTAGGTTTAGGGTTAGCATTAGGGTTAGGATTAGGTTTAGGATTAGTGTTTCAGTTAGGCTTAGTGTTAGGGTTAGGGTTTGGGTACGGGTTAGGTTTAGGGTTAGGGTTAGGGTTTGATTTATGGTTAGGGTTAAGGTTAGGGTTACTGTTAGGGTTTGGGTTAGGGTTAGGGTTAGGAATAGGGTTAGTGATAGGGTTAGGTTTACTGTTACCATTAGGGTTATGATTAGGTTTTGGGTTAGGGTTTGGGTTAGGGTTAGGGTTAGGGTTAGGGTTAGGGTTAGGTTTAGGGTTTGGTTTAGGGTTATGGTTAGGGTTAGGTTTTGGGTTAGGGTTAGGGTTTGTGTTAAGATTAGGGTTTGGGTTTGGGTTAGGTTAGGGTTTGGGTTACAGTTAGGGTTAGGGTTAGGGTTTGGGTTTGGTTTAGTGTTAGGGTTAGGTTAGGGTTTGGGTTAGAGTTAGGGTTAGGGTGAGGTGTTGGATTAGGGTTATGGTTAGGGTTAGGGTTAGGATTAGGGTTAGGGTTAGGGTTCCGATTAGAGTTAGGTTTAGAGTTTGGGTTTGGGTAAGGGTTAAGGTTAGGGTTTGGGTTAGGGTTAGGGTTAGGACTAGGATTAGGGTTAGGGTTAGGGTTAGGATTAGGGTTACGGTTAGGGTTAGGGATAGGTTTTCGGTTTGGGTTATGTTTTGGGTTAGGTTTAGGGTTAGGGTTAGGGTTAGGGTTAGGGTTAAGGTTAGGATTAGGGTTAGGGTTTGAGTTTGAATTAGGTTTAGGGTTAGCAATAGGGTTAGGGTTAGATTTAGGATAAGTGTTTCAGTTAGGGTTTGGGTTAGGGTTAGGTTTAGGGTTAGGGTTAGGGTTTGGTTTAGTGTTAGGGTTAGGGTTTGGGTTAGGGTTAGGGTTAGGGTTAGGGTTAGGGTTTGGGTTAGGTTTAGGGTTAGGGTTAGGGTTAGGGTTTGGGTTAGGGTTAGGGTTAGGGTTAGGGTTAGGGTTTGTGTTAAGATTAGGGTTTGGGTTTGGGTTAGGGTTAGGGTTAGGGTTAGGATTAGGGTTAGGGTTAGGGTTAGGGTTAGGGTTAGGGTTAGGGTTAGAATTAGGGTTAGTGTTAAGGTTAGGGTTAGGGTTAGGGTTAGGATAAGGATGAGGGTTAGGTTTAGTGTTAAGATTATGGTTAGGGTTAGGGTTAGGGTTAGGTTTTCTGTTTGGATTAGGGTTAGGGTTAGAATTATGGTTAGGGTTAGGGTTAGGGTTAGGGTTAGGGTTAGGATAAGTATGAGGGTTAGGGTTAGGGTTAGGATTAGGATTATTATTTGGGTTATGGTTTCGGTTAGGTTTAGGGTTAGGGTTTGGGTTAGTGTTAGAGTTAGGGTTTGACTTAGGGTTAGGTTTAGGGTTAGGTTAGGGTTTGGGTTAGAGTTAGGGTTAGGGTTAGGGTTTGGGTTTGGTTTAGAGTTAGGGTTAGGTTAGGGTTTGGGTTAGAGTTAGGGTTAGGGTGAGGTGTTGGATTAGGGTTATGGTTAGGGTTAGGGTTAGCATTAGGGTTAGGGTTAGGGTTCCGATTAGAGTTAGGTTTAGAGTTTTGGTTTGGGTAAGGGTTAAGGTTAGGTTTAGGGTTAGTGTTAGGGTTAGGGTTAGGACTAGGATTAGGGTTATGGTGAGGGTTAGGGTTAGGATTAGGGTTAGATTTAGGGTTCCGATTAGAGTTAGGTTTAGAGTTTGGGTTTGGGTTAGGGTTAGGGTTAGCATTAGTGTTAGGGTTAGCGTTATGGTTAGGGTTAGGGTGAGGGGGAGGGTTTGGGTTTGGGTTTTGTTTAGGGTGTGGGTTAGGGTTATGGTTTGGGTTAGTGTTAGGGTTAGGGTTCCGGTTGGGATTTGGGTTAGGGCTAGGGTTAGAGTCGGATTTGGGTTAGAGTTGTGGTGAGGGTTAGGGGTTGGGTTAGGGTTAGGGTTACGGTTAGGATTAGGGTTAGGGTTAGGGTTTGGATTAGGGTTAGTTTTAGGGTTTAGGTTTGGGTAAGGGTAAGGGTTAGGGTTAGGGTTAGGAGTAGGGTTAGGGTTTAGATTTTCGGTTAGGGTTAATGTTAGGTTTAGGGTTAGGATTAGGGTTTGGTTTAGGGTTAAGGTTAGGGTTAGGGTTTGGGTTAGGGTTAGGGTTAGGGTTTGGGTTAGTGTTAGGTTTAGGGTTCGGGTTTGGGTTAGGGTTAGGGTTAGGGTTAGGGTTAGGTTTAGGATTAGTGTTAGGGTTTGGGTTAGGTTTAGGCTTAGGTTTGAATTTGGGTTAGTGTTAGGGCTAGGGTTAGTGTAAAGTTTAGGGTTTGGATTTGGGTTAGGGTTAGGGTTTGAGTTACGATTAGGGTAAAGTTTAGGGTTTAGGTTTCGGTTTGGTTTATGGTTAGGGTTAGGGTTATGGTTAGGTTTAGGGTTAGGGTTAGGGTGAGGGTGAGGTTTTGGGTTAAGTTTAGGGTTAGGATTAGGGTTTGGTTTTGCGTTAGGGTTTGGATTAGGGTTAGGGTTTGGGTTAGGGTTAGGGTTAGGGTTAGGGTTAGGATTTGAGTTAGGGTTAGGGTTAGGGTTCGGGTTTGGGTTAGATTTAGGGTGAGGGTTAGGAGTTGGGTTAGGATTAGGGTTACGGTTAGGATTAGGATTACGGTTAGGGTTCGGATTAGGGTTAGTTTTAGAGTTTGGGTTTGGGTAAGGGTAAGGGTTAGGGTTAGGGTTAGGATAAGGATGAGGGTTAGGTTTAGGTTTAGGATTAGGGTTAGTATTTGGGTTATTGTTTAGGTTTGGATTAGGGTTAGGTTTTGGGTTAGTGTTAGGATTTGGGTTAGAGTTAGGGTTAGGGTTAGGGTTTGGGTTTGGGTTAGGGTTAGGTTTAGGTTAGGGTTTGGGTTAGAGTTA
>JAJHUQ010000032.1:15482500-15485000 GCA_035773235.1 Eospalax fontanierii
TCTCTGGGTTATGGTTTGGGTTAGGTTTAGGGTTAGGGTTTGGGTTAGTGGTAGAGTTAGGGTTTGAGTTAGGGTTAGGTTTAGGGTTACATTAGCGTTTGGGTTAGAGTCAGTGTTTGGGTTACGGTTTGGGTTTGGTTTAGAGTTAGGGTTAGGTTAGGGTTTGGGTTAGAGTTAGGGTTAGGGTGAGGTGTTGGATTAGGGTTATGGTTAGGGTTAGGGTTTGGGTTAGTGTTAGAGTTAGGGTTTGAGTTAGGGTTAGGTTTAGGCTTATATTGGGGTTTGGGTTAGAGTTAGGGTTAGGGTTAGGGTTTGGGTTTGGTTTAGAGTTAGGGTTAGGTTAGGGTTAGGCTTAGGTTTGAATTTGGGTTAGTGTTAGGGCTAGGGTTAGTGTAAAGTTTAGGGTTTGGATTTGGGTTAGGGTTAGGGTTTGGGTTACGATTAGGGTAAACTTTAGGGTTTAGGTTTGCGTTAGGTTTATGGTTAGGGTTTGGGTTATGGTTAGGTTTAGGGTTTGGGTGAGGGTTAGGTTTAGGTTTTGGGTTAAGTTTCGGGTTAGGGTTATGGTTTGCGTTCGGGTTTGGTTAGTGTTAGGGTTTTAGTTAGGGTTAGGGTTAGGGTTAGGGTTAGGTTTAGGGTTAGTGTTTGGGTTAGGGTTAGGGTTAGGCTTAGGGTTAGGGTTTGAGTTTGAGTTAGGTTTAGGGTTAGCATTAGGGTTAGGATTAGGGTTAGAGTTTTGGTTTGGGTTAGGGTTAGGGTTAGGGTTAGGGTTAGGGTTTGTGTTAGGGTTAGGTTTGAATCTGGGTTAGTGTTAGGGTTATGGTTAGTGTTAAGATTATGGTTAGGGTTAGGGTTAGGGTTAGGTTTTGGGTGAGGGTTAGGATTAGGGTTAGGGTTAGAATTAGGTTTAGGGTTAGGGTTAGGGTTAGCGTTAAGGTTAGGATAAGGATGAGGGTTAGGTTTAGGGTTAGGATGAGGGTTATTATTTGGGTTATGGTTTGTGTTAGGGTTAGTGTTAGGGTTTGGGTTAGTGTTAGAGTAAGGGTTTGAGTTAGGGTTAGGTTTAGGCTTACATTGGGGTTTAGTTTAGAGTTAGGGTTAGGGTTAGGGTTTGGGTTTGGTTTAGAGTTAGGCTTAGGTTAGGGTTTGGGTTAGAGTTCGGGTTAGGGTGAGGTGTTGGATTAGGGTTATGGTTACGGTTAGGGTTAGGATTAGGGTTAGGGTTAGGGTTCCGATTAGAGTTAGGTTTAGAGTTTGGGTTTGGGTAAGGGTTAAGGTTAGGGTTAGGGTTAGGGTTAGGGTTAGGGTTAGGGATAGGACTAGGATTAGTGTTAGGGTTAGTGTTAGGATTAGGGTTAGGGTTTGGGTTTAGGTTTGGGTTATGGTTAGGGTTAGGGTTTAGGGTTAGGGTTAGGGTTAGGACTAGGATTAGTGTTAGGATTAGTGTTAGGATTAGGGTTAGGGTTTGGGTTTCGGTTTGGGTTATGTTTTGGGTTAGGTTTAGGGTTAGGGTTTGGGTTCGGGTTAGGAATAGGGTTATGGTTTGAGTTTGAATTACGTTTAGGGTTAGCATTAGGGTTAGGGTTAGGTTTAGGATTAGTGTTTCAGTTAGGCTTAGTGTTAGGGTTAGGGTTTGGGTACGGGTTAGGTTTAGGGTTAGTGTTAGGGTTTGATTTAGGGTTAGGGTTAAGGTTAGGGTTAGTGTTAGGGTTTGGGTTAGGGTTAGGGTTAGGAATAGGGTTAGTGATAGGGTTAGGTTTAGGGTTAGCATTAGGGTTAGGATTAGGTTTAGGGTTAGGGTTTGGGTTAGGGTTAGGGTTAGGGTTAGGACTAGGATTAGGGTTAGGGTTAGGGTTAGGATTAGGGTTATGGTTAGGGTTAGGGATAGGTTTTCGGTTTGGGTTATGTTTTGGGTTAGGTTTAGGGTTAGGGTTAGGGTTAGGGTTAGGGTTAAGGTTAGGATTAGGGTTAGGGTTTGAGTTTGAATTAGGTTTAGGGTTAGCATTAGGGTTAGGGTTAGATTTAGGATAAGTGTTTCAGTTAGGGTTTGGATTAGGGTTAGGGTTAGGGTTAGGGTTAGGGTTTGGGTTAGGGTTAGGGTTAGGGTTAGGGTTTGGGTTAGGGTTAGGGTTAGGGTTAGGGATAGGTTTTGGGTTAGGATTAGGGTTAGGGTTAGGGTTAGGGTTAGGGTTAGGGTTAGGGTTAGGGTTAGGACTAGGATTAGGGTTATGGTTAGGGTTAGGGGTAGGATTAGGGTTAGGGTTAGGGTTCCGATTAGAGTTAGGTTTAGAGTTTGGGTTTGGGTAAGGGTTAAGGTTAGGTTTAGGGTTAGGGTTAGGTTTAGGGTTAAGACTAGGATTAGGGCTAGGGTTAGGGTTAGGATTAGGGTTAGGGTTTGGTTTTAGGTTTGGTTATGGTTAGGGTAAGTGTTAGGGTTAGGGTTTAGGGTTAGGGTTAGGTTTAAGGTTAGGGTTTCGGTTTGGGTTATGTTTTGGGTTAG
>JAJHUQ010000032.1:15495000-15532500 GCA_035773235.1 Eospalax fontanierii
GGTTAGGGTTAGGGTTTGGGTTAGGGTTAGGGTTAGGGTTACGGTTAGGGTTAGGATTAAGGTTAGGGTTTGTGTTAAGATTAGGGTTTGGGTTTGGGTTAGGTTTAGTGTTAAGGTTAGGGTTAGGTTTAGAATTAGGGTTAGGTTTAGAATTAGGGTTAGTGTTAAGGTTAGGGTTAGGGTTAGGGATGGGGTTAGGGTTAGGGTTATTATTTGGGTTATGGTTTGGGTTAGGGTTAGTGTTAGGATTTGGGATAGTATTAGAGTTAGGTTTTGAGTTAGGGTTAGGTTTAGGGTTAGGTTAGGGTTTGGGTTAGAGTTAGGGTTAGGGTTAAGGTTTGGGTTTCGTTTAGAGTTAGGGTTAGGTTAGGGTTTGGGTTAGAGTTAGGGTTAGGCTGAGGTGTTGGATTAGGGTTATGGTTAGGGTTAGGGTTAGGATTAGGGTTACGGTTAGGGTTCCGATTAGAGTTAGGTTTAGAGTTTGGGTTTAGGTAAGGGTTAAGGTTAGGTTTAGGGTTAGGGTTAGGGTTAGGGTTAGGATTAGGCTTAGGCTTAGGCTGCCGATTAGAGTTAGGTTTAGAATTTGGCTTTGGGTAAGGGCTAAGTTTAGGTTTAGGTTTAGGGTTAGGGGGAGGGTTAGGACTAGGATTAGGGATAGGGCTAGGGTTAGGTTAGGGTTTATGTTAGAGTTAGGGTTAGGGTTAGGGGTTGGATTAGGGTTATGGTTAGGGTTAGGCTTTAGTTTTGGGTTATGGTTAGGGTTAGGGTTAGGGTTTAAGGGTAGGATTAGGGTTAGTGTTAGGGTTTGGGTTAGTGTTAGGGTTACGGTGTGGGTTTAGGTTAGGGTTAGGGTTAGGTTTAGGGTTTCGGTGTGGGTTATGTTTTGGGTTAGGTTTAGGGTTAGGGTTAGGGTTTCGGTTCAGGTTAGGATTAGGTTTAGAGTGTGAGTTTGAATTAGGTTTTGGTTAGCATTAGGGTTAGGGTAGGTTTAGGATTAGTGTTTCGGTTAGGGTTAGGGTTAGGGTTAGGGTTAGGGTTAGGGTTAGTACTAGGATTAGGTTTAGGGTTAGAGTTAGGATTAGGGTTAGGGTTAGGTTTAGGGTTAGGGTTTCAGTTTGGGTTATGTTTTGGGTTAGGTTTAGGGTTAGGGTTAGGGTTAGGGTTAGGGTTAGGGTTAGGGTTAGGGTTAGGATTAGGGTTAGGGTTTGAGTTTGAATTAGGTTTAGGGTTAGCATTAGGGTTAGGGATAGGTTTAGGATAAGTGTTTCAGTTAGGGTTAGGGTTAGGGTGAGGGTTAGGGTTTGATTTAGGGTTAGGTTTAGGGTTATGGTTAGGGTTTGGGTTAGGGTTAGGGTTAGGGTTAGGGTTTGAGTTAGGGTTAGGGTTAGGGTTAGGGTTAGGGTGAGGGTTAGGGTTTGATTTAGGGTTAGGGTTAGGGTTAGTGTTAGGGTTTGGGTTAGGGTTAGGTTTAGGACTAGGGTTAGTGTTAGGGTTAGGTTTAGGGTTAGCATTAGGGTTAGGGTTAGGGTTTGGGTTAGGGTTAGGGTTAGGGTTAGGGTTAGGGTTTGGGTTAGGGTTAGGGTTAAGGTAAGGGTTTGGGTTAGGATTAGGGTTAGGGTTAGGGTTAGGGTTATTGTTAGGGTTTGTGTTAAGATTAGGGTTTGGGTTTGGGTTAGGCTTTGGGTTAGGGTTAGGGTTAGGGTTAGGGTTAGGTTTACAATTAGGGTTAGTGTTAAAGTTAGGGTTAGGGTTAGGGTTAGGATAAGGATGAAGTTTAGGATTAGGGTTAGGATTAGGGTTTCAATTTGGGTTATGGTTTGGGTTAGGGTTAGGGTTTGGGTTAGTGTAAGAGTTAGGGTTTGAGTTAGGGTTAGGTTTAGGGTTAGATTAGGGTTTGGGTTAGAGTCAGTGTTAGCGTTACGGTTTGGGTTTGGTTTAGAGTTAGGGTTTGGTTAGGGTTTGGGTTAGAGTTAGGGTTAGGGTGACGTGTTGGATTAGGGTTATGGTTAGGGTTAGGGTTTGGGTTAGTGTTAGAGTTAGGGTTTGAGTTAGGGTTAGGTTTAGGCTTACATTGGGGTTTGGGTTAGAGTTAGGGTTAGGGTTAGGGTTTGGGTTTGGTTTAGAGTTAGGGTTAGGTTAGGGTTTGGGTTAGAGTTAGGGTTAGGGTCAGGTGTTGGATTAGGGTTATGGTTAGGGTTAGGGGTAGGATTAGGGTTAGGGTTAGGGTTCCGATTAGAGTTAGGTTTAGAGTTTGTGTTTCGGTAAGGGTTAAGGTTAGGTTTAGGGTTAGGGTTAGGGTTAGGGTTAGGGTTAGGACTAGGATTAGGGTTATGGTTAGGGGTAGGGTTAGGATGAGGTTTAGGGTTAGGGTTCGGAATAGAGTTAGGTTTAGAGTTTGGGTTTGGGTAAGGGTTAAGGTTAGGTTTAGGGTTAGGGTTAGGGTTAGGGTTAGGGTTAGGACTAGGATTAGCGTTAGGGTTAGGGTTTGGATTAGGGTTAGGGTTTGGTTTTAGGTTTGGGTTATGGTTAGGGTAAGTGTTAGGGTTAGGGTTTAGGGTTAGGGTTAGGTTTAGGGTAAGGGTTTCGGTTTGGGTTATGTTTTGGGTTAGGTTTAGGGTTAGGGTTAGGGTTTGTATTGGAATTAGGTTTAGGGTTAGCATTAGGGTTAGGGTTAGGTTTAGGATTAGTGTTTCAGTTAGGGTTAGGGTTAGGGTTAGGGTTAGGGTTTGGGTTCGGGTTAGGGTTAATATTAGGTTTAGGATTTGATTTAGGGTTAGGGTTAGGGTTAGGGTTAGTGTTAGGGTTTGGGTTAGGGTTAGGGTTAGGGTTTCGGTGTGGGTTATGTTTTGGGTTAGGTTTAGGGTTAGGGTTAGGGTTTTGGTTCGGGTTAGGATTAGGGTTAGGGTTTGAGTTTGAATTAGGTTTAGGGTTAGCATTAGGGTTAGGGTTAGGTTTAGGATTAGTGTTTTGGTTAGGGTTAGGGTTAGGGTTTGGGTTAGGATTAGGTTTAGGGTTAGGGTTCCGATTAGAGTTAGGTTTAGAATTTGGGTTTGGGTAAGGGTTAAGTTTAGGTTTAGGGTTAGGGTTAGGGGTAGGGTTAGGACTAGGATTAGGGATAGGGTTAGGGTTAGGTTAGGGTTTATGTTAGAGTTAGGGTTAGGGTTAGGGGTTGGATTAGGGTTATGGTTAGGGTTAGGCTTTAGGTTTGGGTTATGGTTAGGGTTAGGGTTAGGGTTTAAGGGTAGGATTAGGGTTAGTGTTAGGGTTTGGGTTAGTGTTAGGGTTACGGTGTGGGTTTAGGTTAGGGTTAGGGTTAGGTTTAGGGTTTCGGTGTGGGTTATGTTTTGGGTTAGGTTTAGGGTTAGGGTTAGGGTTTCGGTTCAGGTTAGGATTAGGGTTAGAGTGTGAGTTTGAATTAGGTTTTGGTTAGCATTAGGGTTAGAGTAGGTTTAGGATTAGTGTTTCGGTGAGGGTTGGGGTTAGGGTTAGGGTTAGGGTTAGTCCTAGGATTAGGTTTAGGGATAGAGTAAGGATTAGGGTTAGGGTTAGGTTTAGGGTTAGGGTTTCGGTTTGGGTTATGTTTTGGGTTAGGTTTAGGGTTAGGGTTAGGGTTAGGGTTAGGGTTAGGGTTAGGGTTAGGATTAGGGTTAGGGTTTGAGTTTGAATTAGGTTTAGGGTTAGCATTAGGGTTAGGGATAGGTTTAGGATAAGTGTTTCAGTTAGGGTTAGGGTTAGGGTGAGGGTTAGGGTTTGATTTAGGGTTAGGTTTAGGGTTATGGTTAGGGTTTGGGTTAGGGTTAGGGTTAGGGTTAGGGTTTGAGTTAGGGTTAGGGTTAGGGTTAGGGTGAGGGTTAGGGTTTGATTTAGGGTTAGGGTTAGGGTTAGGGTTAGTGTTAGGGTTTGGGTTAGGGTTAGGTTTAGGACTAGGGTTAGTGTTAGGGTTAGGTTTAGGGTTAGCATTAGGGTTAGGGTTAGGGTTTGGGTTAGGGTTAGGGTTAGGGTTTGGGTTAGGTTTAGGGTTAGGTTAAGGGTTTGGGTTAGGATTAGGGTTAGGGTTAGGGTTAGGGTTATTGTTAGGGTTTGTGTTAAGATTAGGGTTTGGGTTTGGGTTAGGCTTTGGGTTAGGGTTAGGGTTAGCGTTAGGGTTAGGTTTACAATTAGGGTTAGTGTTAAAGTTAGGGTTAGGGTTAAGGTTAGGATAAGGATGAAGTTTAGGATTAGGGTTAGGATTAGGGTTTCTATTTGGGTTATGGTTTGGGTTAGGGTTAGGGTTAGGGTTTGGGTTAGTGTTAGAGTTAGGGTTTGAGTTAGGGTTAGGTTTAGGGTTAGATTAGGGTTTGGGTTAGGGTCAGTGTTAGGGTTACGGTTTGGGTTTGGTTTAGAGTTAGGGTTTGGTTAGGGTTTGGGTTAGAGTTAGGGTTAGGGTGACGTGTTGGATTAGGGTTATGGTTAGGGTTAGGGTTTGGGTTAGTGTTAGAGTTAGGGTTTGAGTTAGGGTTAGGTTTAGGCTTACATTGGGGTTTGGGTTAGAGTTAGGGTTAGGGTTAGGGTTTGGGTTTGGTTTAGAGTTAGGGTTAGGTTAGGGTTTGGGTTAGAGTTAGGGTTAGGGTCAGGTGTTGGATTAGGGTTATGGTTAGGGTTAGGGTTAGGATTAGGGTTAGGGTTAGGGTTCCGATTAGAGTTAGGTTTAGAGTTTGTGTTTCGGTAAGGGTTAAGGTTAGGTTTAGGGTTAGGGTTAGGGTTAGGGTTAGGGTTAGGACTAGGATTAGGGTTATGGTTAGGGTTAGGGTTAGGATTAGGTTTAGGGTTAGGGTTCCGAATAGAGTTAGGTTTAGAGTTTGGGTTTGGGTAAGGGTTAAGGTTAGGTTTAGGGTTAGGGTTAGGGTTAGGGTTAGGGTTAGGACTAGGATTAGCGTTAGGGTTAGGGTTTGGATTAGGGTTAGGGTTTGGTTTTAGGTTTGGGTTATGGTTAGGGTAAGTGTTAGGGTTAGGGTTTAGGGTTAGGGTTAGGTTTAGGGTAAGGGTTTCGGTTTGGGTTATGTTTTGGGTTAGGTTTAGGGTTAGGGTTAGGGTTTGTATTGGAATTAGGTTTAGGGTTAGCATTAGGGTTAGGGTTAGGTTTAGGATTAGTGTTTCAGTTAGGGTTAGGGTTAGGGTTAGGGTTTGGGTTCGGGTTAGGGTTAATATTAGGTTTAGGATTTGATTTAGGGTTAGGGTTAGGGTTAGGGTTAGTGTTAGGGTTTGGGTTAGGGTTAGGGTTAGGGTTAGGGTTTCGGTGTGGGTTATGTTTTGGGTTAGGTTTAGGGTTAGGGTTAGGGTTTTGGTTCGGGTTAGGATTAGGGTTAGGGTTTGAGTTTGAATTAGGTTTAGGGTTAGCATTAGGGTTAGGGTTAGGTTTAGGATTAGTGTTTTGGTTAGGGTTAGAGTTAGGGTTTGGGTTAGGATTAGGTTTAGGGTTAGGGTTCCGATTAGAGTTAGGTTTAGAATTTGGGTTTGGGTAAGGGTTAAGTTTAGGTTTAGGGTTAGGGTTAGGGGTAGGGTTAGGACTAGGATTAGGGATAGGGTTAGGGTTAGGTTAGGGTTTATGTTAGAGTTAGGGTTAGGGTTAGGGGTTGGATTAGGGTTATGGTTAGGGTTAGGCTTTAGTTTTGGGTTAGGGTTAGGGTTAGGGTTAGGGTTTAAGGGTAGGATTAGGGTTAGTGTTAGGATTTGGGTTAGTGTTAGGGTTACGGTGTGGGTTTAGGTTAGGGTTAGGGTTAGGGTTAGGATTTCGGTGTGGGTTATGTTTTGGGTTAGGTTTAGGGTTAGGGTTAGGGTTTCGGTTCAGGTTAGGATTAGGGTTAGAGTGTGAGTTTGAATTAGGTTTTGGTTAGCATTAGGGTTAGGGTAGGTTTAGGATTAGTGTTTCGGTTAGGGTTAGGGTTAGGGTTAGGGTTAGGGTTCCGATTAGAGTTAGGTTTAGAGTTTGGGTTTGGGTAAGGGTTAAGGTTAGGGTTAGGGTTAGGGTTAGGTTTAGGGTTATTACTAGGATTAGGTTTAGGGTTAGAGTTAGGATTAGGGTTAGGGTTAGGTTTAGGGTTAGGGTTTCGGTTTGGGTTATGTTTTGGGTTAGGTTTAGGGTTAGGGTTAGGGTTAGGGTTAGGGTTAGGGTTAGGATTAGGGTTAGGGTTTGAGTTTGAATTAGGTTTAGGGTTAGCATTAGGGTTAGGGATAGGTTTAGGATAAGTGTTTCAGTTAGGGTTAGGGTTAGGGTGAGGGTTAGGGTTTAATTTAGGGTTAGGTTTAGGGTTATGGTTAGGGTTTCGGTGTGGGTTATGTTTTGGGTTAGGTTTAGGGTTAGGGTTAGGGTTTCGGTTCGGGTTAGGATTAGGGTTAGGGTTTGAGTTTGAATTAGGTTTAGGGTTAGCATTAGGGTTAGGGTTAGGTTTAGGATTAGTGTTTCGGTTAGGGTTAGGGTTAGGGTTAGGGTTAGGGTTCCGATTAGAGTTAGGTTTAGAGTTTGGGTTTGGGTAAGGTTTAAGGTTAGGGTTAGGGTTAGGGTTAGGGTTAGGGTTAGGGTTAGTACTAGGATTAGGTTTAGGGTTAGGGTTAGGATTAGGGTTAGGGTTAGGGTTAGCGTTAGGGTTTCGGTTTGGGTTATGTTTTGGGTTAGGTTTAGGGTTAGGGTTAGGGTTAGGGTTAGGGTTAGGATTAGGGTTAGGGTTTGAGTTTGAATTAGGTTTAGGGTTAGCATTAGGGTTAGGGTTAGGTTTAGGATTAGTGTTTTGGTTAGGGTTAGGGTTAGGGTTTGGGTTAGGATTAGGTTAAGGTTTAGGGTTCCGATTAGAGTTAGGTTTAGAATTTGGGTTTGGGTAAGGGTTAAGTTTAGGTTTAGGGTTAGGGTTAGGGGTAGGGTTAGGACTAGGATTAGGGATAGGGTTAGGGTTAGGTTAGGGTTTATGTTAGAGTTAGGGTTAGGGTTAGGGGTTGGATTAGGGTTATGGTTAGGGTTAGGCTTTAGGTTTGGGTTATGGTTAGGGTTAGGGTTAGGGTTTAAGGGTAGGATTAGGGTTAGTGTTAGGGTTTGGGTTAGTGTTAGGGTTACGGTGTGGGTTTAGGTTAGGGTTAGGGTTAGGTTTAGGGTTTCGGTGTGGGTTATGTTTTGGGTTAGGTTTAGGGTTAGGGTTAGGTTTTCGGTTCAGGTTAGGATTAGGGTTAGAGTGTGAGTTTGAATTAGGTTTTGGTTAGCATTAGGGTTAGGGTAGGTTTAGGATTAGTGTTTCGGTTAGGGTTAGGGTTAGGGTAAGGGTTAGGGTTAGTACTAGGATTAGGTTTAGGGTTAGAGTTAGGATTAGGGTTAGGGTTAGGTTTAGGGTTAGGGTTTCGGTTTGGGTAATGTTTTGGGTTAGGTTTAGGGTTAGGGTTAGGGTTAGGGTTAGGGTTAGGATTAGGGTTAGGGTTTGAGTTTGAATTAGGTTTAGGGTTAGCATTAGGGTTAGGGATAGGTTTAGGATAAGTGTTTCAGTTAGGGTTAGGGTTAGGGTGAGGGTTAGGGTTTGATTTAGGGTTAGGTTTAGGGTTATGGTTAGGGTTTGGGTTAGGGTTAGGGTTCGGGTTATGGTTTGAGTTAGGGTTAGGTTTAGGGTTAGGGTGAGGGTTAGGGTTTGATTTAGGGTTAGGGTTAGGGTTAGTGTTAGGGTTTGGGTTAGGGTTAGGTTTAGGACTAGGGTTAGTGTTAGGGTTAGGTTTAGGGTTAGCATTAGGGTTAGGGTTAGGGTTTGGGTTAGGGTTAGGGTTAGGGTTAGGGTTAGGGTTTGGGTTAGGGTTAGGGTTAGGGTAAGGGTTTGGGTTAGGATTAGGGTTAGGGTTAGGGTTAGGGTTATTGTTAGGGTTTGTGTTAAGATTAGGGTTTGGGTTTGGGTTAGGCTTTGGGTTAGGGTTAGGGTTAGGGTTAGGGTTAGGTTTACAATTAGGGTTAGTGTTAAAGTTAGGGTTAGGGTTAGGGTTAGGATAAGGATGAAGTTTAGGATTAGGGTTAGGATTAGGGTTTCTATTTGGGTTATGGTTTGGGTTAGGGTTAGGGTTAGGGTTTGGGTTAGTGTTAGAGTTAGGGTTTGAGTTAGGGTTAGGTTTAGGGTTAGATTAGGGTTTGGGTTAGAGTCAGTGTTAGGGTTACGGTTTGGGTTTGGTTTAGAGTTAGGGTTTGGTTAGGGTTTGGGTTAGAGTTAGGGTTAGGGTGACGTGTTGGATTAGGGTAATGGTTAGGGTTAGGGTTTGGGTTAGTGTTAGAGTTAGGGTTTGAGTTAGGGTTAGGTTTAGGCTTACATTGGGGTTTGGGTTAGAGTTAGGGTTAGGGTTAGGGTTTGGGTTTGGTTTAGAGTTAGGGTTAGGTTAGGGTTTGGGTTAGAGTTAGTGTTAGGGTCAGGGGTTGGATTAGGGTTATGGCTATGGTTAGGTTAAGGATTAGGGTTAGGGTTAGGGTCCCGATTAGAGTTAGGTTTAGAGTTTGTGTTTCGGTAAGGGTTAAGGTTAGGTTTAGGGTTAGGGTTAGGGTTAGGGTTAGGGTTAGGACGAGGATTAGGGTTATGGTTAGGGTTAGGGTTAGGATTAGGTTTAGGGTTAGGGTTCCGAATAGAGTTAGGTTTAGAGTTTGGGTTTGGGTAAGGGTTAAGATTAGGTTTAGGGTTAGGGTTAGAGATAGGTTTAGTGTTAGGCTTAGGGTTAGGGTTAGCATTAGGATAAGGGTTAGGGTTAGGGTTTGGATTAGGGTTTGGGTTTGGTTTTGGGTTGGGGTTATGGTTAGGGTAAGTGTTAGGGTTAGGGTTTAGGGTTAGGGTTAGGTTTAGGGTAAGGGTTTCGGTTTGGGTTATGTTTTGGGTTAGGTTTAGGGTTAGGGTTAGGGTTTGTATTGGAATTAGGTTTAGGGTTAGCATTAGGGTTAGGGTTAGGTTTAGGATTAGTGTTTCAGTTAGGGTTAGGGTTAGGGTTAGGGTTTGGTTTCGGGTTAGGGTTAGGGTTAGGTTTAGGGTTTGATTTAGGGTTAGGGTTAGGGTTAGGGTTAGTGTTAGGGTTTGGGTTAGGTTTAGGGTTAGGGTTAGGGTTTCGGTGTGGGTTATGTTTTGGGTTAGGTTTAGGGTTAGGTTTAGGGTTTAGGTTCGGGTTAGGATTAGGGTTAGGGTTTGAGTTTGAATTAGGTTTAGGGTTAGCATTAGGGTTAGGGTTAGGTTTAGGATTAGTGTTTTGGTTAGGGTTAGGGTTAGGGTTTGGGTTACGGTTAAGGTTAGGATTAGGGGTTAGGTTTAGGTTTAGGGTTATTATAAGGGTTTGGGTTAGGGTTAGTGTTAGAGTTTGGGTTAGGGTTAGGATTAGGTTTAGGGTTAGGGTTACGATTATGGTTAAGTTTAGGGTTTCTGTTTGGGTTAGGTTTAGGGTTAGGGTTAGGGTTAGTGTTAAGGTTTGGGTTAGTGTTAGGTTTAAGGTTTGGGTTAGGGTTAGGGTTAGTGTTAGATATAGGGTTAGGGTTAGGGTTAGGGTTAGGGTTTGGGTTAGTGTTAGGGTTAGGTTTAGGGTTAGGGTTAGGGTTAGAATAAGGATGAGGGTTAGGGTTAGGTTTAGGATTATGGTTATTATTTGGGTTATGGTTTGGGTTAGTGTTAGGGTTAGGGTTTGGGTTAGTGTTAGAGGTAGGGTTTGAGTTAGGGTTAGGTTTAGGGTTAGGTTAGGGTTTGGGTTAGAGATAGGGTTAGGGTTAGGGTTTGGGTTTGGTTTAGAGTTAGGGTTAGGTTAGGGTTTGGGTTAGAGTTAGGGTTAGGGTGAGGTGTTGGATTAGGGTTATGGTTAGGGTTAGGGTTAGGATTAGGTTTAGGGTTAGGGTTCCGATTAGAGTTAGGTTTAGAGTTTGGGTTTGGGTAAGGGTTAAGGTTAGGTTTAGGGTTAGGGTTAGTGTTAGGGTTAGGACTAGGATTACGGTTAGGGTTAGGGTTAGGTTTAGGGTTAGGGTTAGGGTTAGGGTTACGGTTTGGGTTTGGGTTATGTTTTGGGATAGTTTTAGGGTTAGGGTTAGGGTTTGGGTTGGGTTAGGATTAGGGTTCGGGTTTGAGTTTGAATTAGGTTTAGGGTTAGCATTAGGGTTAGGGTTAGGTTTAGGATAAGTGTTTCAGTTTGGGTTAGGGTTAGGGTTAGGGTTTGATTTAGGGTTAAGGTTAGGATTAGGGTTAGTGTTAGGGTTTGGGTTAGGAGTAGGGTTAGTTTTAGGGTTAGGTTTAGCGTTAGCATTAGGGTTAGGATTAGCGTTAGGGTTAGGGTTTGGGTTAGGGATAGGGTAAGGGTTAGGATTAGGGTTTGGGTTAGGGTTAGGGCTAGGGTAAGGGTTAGGATTAGGGTTAGGGTGTGTGCTAAGATTAGGGTTTGTGTTTGGGTTAGGGTTAGGGTTAGGGTTAGGGTTAGGGTTAGGGATAGGGTTAGAATTAGGGTTAGGGTTAAGGTTAGTGTTAGGGTTAGGTTTAGGGTTAGGGTTAGGGTTAGGGTTGGTGTTAAGATTATGGTTAGGGTTAGGGTTTGGGTTAGGTTTTCTGTTAGGATTAGGGTTATTGTTAGAATTAGGGTTACGGTTAGGGTTACGGTTAGGGTTAGGGTTAGGATAAGGATGACGGTTAGGGTTAGGGTTAGGATTAGGGTTATTATTTGGCTTATGGTTTGGGTTAGGGTTAGGGTTAGGGTTTGGGTTAGTGTTAGAGTTAGGGTTTGAGTTAGGGTTAGTTTTAGGTTTAGGTTAGGGTTAGGGTTAGGATTAGGGTTAGGGTTAGGTTTAGGGTTAGGGTTAGGACTAGGATTAGGGTTAGGGTTAGGGTTAGGGTTAGGGTTTGGTTTAGGGTTTTGGTTAGAGGTTAGGGGTTAAGTTTAGATTTAGGGTTAGGGTTAGGGATTGGTTTAGGGTTAGGGTTAGGTTTAGGGTTTGGTTTAGGTTTTGGGTTAGTGTTAGGGTTAGCGTTTGGGTTAGGGTTATGGTTAGGGTTAGTGTTAGGGTTTTAGTTAGGGTTAGGGTTAGGGTTAGGGTTAGGTTTAGGGTTAGGGTTTGGGTTAGGGTTAGGCTTAGGGTTAGGGTTTGAGTTTGAGTTAGGTTTAGGGTTAGCATTAGGGTTAGGATTAGGGTTAGGGTTTTGGTTTGGGTTAGGGTTAGCGTTAGGGTTAGGGTTAGGTTTGAATCTGGGTTAGTGTTAGGGTTATGGTTAGTGTTAAGATTATGGTTAGGGTTAGGGTTAGGGTTAGGTTTTGGGTGAGGGTTAGGGTTAGGGTTAGGGTTAGAATTAGGTTTAGGGTTAGGGTTAGGGTTAGCGTTAGGGTTAGGATATGGATGAGGGTTAGGGTTCGGGTTAGGATGAGGGTTATTATTTGGGTTATGGTTTGGGTTAGGGTTAGTGTTAGGGTTTGGGTTAGTGTTAGAGTTAGGGTTTGAGTTAGCGTTAGGTTTAGGCTTACATTGGGGTTTGGGTTAGAGTTAGGGTTAGGGTTGGGTTTTGGGTTTGGTTAAGAGTTAGGGTTAGGTTAGGGTTTGGGTTAGAGTTAGGGTTAGGGTGAGGTGTTGGATTAGGGTTATGGTTAGGGTTAGGGTTAGGATTAGGGTTAGGGTTAGGGTTCCCATTAGAGTTAGGTTTAGAGTTTGGGTTTGGGTAAGGGTTAAGTTTAGGGTTAGGGTTAGGGTTAGGGTTAGGGTTAGGGTTAGGGTTAGGACTAGGATTAGTGTTAGGGTTAGTGTTAGGATTAGGGTTAGGGTTTGGGTTTAGGTTTGGGTTATGGTTAGGGTTAGGGTTTAGGGTTAGGGTTAGGGTTAGGGTTAGGGTGAGGGTTAGGGTTTGATTTAGGGTTAGGGTTAGGGTTAGTGTTAGGGTTTGGGTTAGGGTTAGGTTTAGGACTAGGGTTAGTGTTAGGGTTAGGTTTAGGGTTAGCATTAGGGTTAGGGTTAGGGTTTGGGTTAGGGTTAGGGTTAGGGTTAGGGTTAGGGTTTGGGTTAGGGTTAGGGTTAGGGTTAAGGTAAGGGTTTGGGTTAGGATTAGGGTTAGGGTTAGGGTTAGGGTTATTGTTAGGGTTTGTGTTAAGATTAGGGTTTGGGTTTGGGTTAGGCTTTGGGTTAGGGTTAGGGTTAGGGTTAGGGTTAGGTTTACAATTAGGGTTAGTGTTAAAGTTAGGGTTAGGGTTAGGGTTAGGATAAGGATGAAGTTTAGGATTAGGGTTAGGATTAGGGTTTCTATTTGGGTTATGGTTTGGGTTAGGGTTAGGGTTTGGGTTAGTGTTAGAGTTAGGGTTTGAGTTAGGGTTAGGTTTAGGGTTAGATTAGGGTTTGGGTTAGAGTCAGTGTTAGGGTTACGGTTTGGGTTTGGTTTAGAGTTAGGGTTTGGTTAGGGTTTGGGTTAGAGTTAGGGTTAGGGTGACGTGTTGGATTAGGGTTATGGTTAGGGTTAGGGTTTGGGTTAGTGTTAGAGTTAGGGTTTGAGTTAGGGTTAGGTTTAGGCTTACATTGGGGTTTGGGTTAGAGTTAGGGTTAGGGTTAGGGTTTGGGTTTGGTTTAGAGTTAGGGTTAGGGTTAGTGTTAGGGTTTGGGTTAGGGTTAGGTTTAGGACTAGGGTTAGTGTTAGGGTTAGGTTTAGGGTTAGCATTAGGGTTAGGGTTAGGGTTTGGGTTAGGGTTAGGGTTAGGGTTAGGGTTAGGGTTTGGGTTAGGGTTAGGGTTAAGGTAAGGGTTTGGGTTAGGATTAGGGTTAGGGTTAGGGTTAGGGTTATTGTTAGGGTTTGTGTTAAGATTAGGGTTTGGGTTTGGGTTAGGCTTTGGGTTAGGGTTAGGGTTAGGGTTAGGGTTAGGTTTACAATTAGGGTTAGTGTTAAAGTTAGGGTTAGGGTTAGGGTTAGGATAAGGATGAAGTTTAGGATTAGGGTTAGGATTAGGGTTTCTATTTGGGTTATGGTTTGGGTTAGGGTTAGGGTTTGGGTTAGTGTTAGAGTTAGGGTTTGAGTTAGGGTTAGGTTTAGGGTTAGATTAGGGTTTGGGTTAGAGTCAGTGTTAGGGTTACGGTTTGGGTTTGGTTTAGAGTTAGGGTTTGGTTAGGGTTTGGGTTAGAGTTAGGGTTAGGGTGACGTGTTGGATTAGGGTTATGGTTAGGGTTAGGGTTTGGGTTAGTGTTAGAGTTAGGGTTTGAGTTAGGGTTAGGTTTAGGCTTACATTGGGGTTTGGGTTAGAGTTAGGGTTAGGGTTAGGGTTTGGGTTTGGTTTAGAGTTAGGGTTAGGTTAGGGTTTGGGTTAGAGTTAGGGTTAGGGTCAGGTGTTGGATTAGGGTAATGGTTAGGGTTAGGGTTAGGATTAGGGTTAGGGTTAGGGTTCCGATTAGAGTTAGGTTTAGAGTTTGTGTTTCGGTAAGGGTTAAGGTTAGGTTTAGGGTTAGGGTTAGGGTTAGGGTTAGGGTTAGGACTAGGATTAGGGTTATGGTTAGGGTTAGGGTTAGGATTAGGTTTAGGGTTAGGGTTCCGAATAGAGTTAGGTTTAGAGTTTGGGTTTGGGTAAGGGTTAAGGTTAGGTTTAGGGTTAGGGTTAGGGTTAGGGTTAGGGTTAGGACTAGGATTAGCGTTAGGGTTAGGGTTTGGATTAGGGTTAGGGTTTGGTTTTAGGTTTGGGTTATGGTTAGGGTAAGTGTTAGGGTTAGGGTTTAGGGTTAGGGTTAGGTTTAGGGTAAGGGTTTCGGTTTGGGTTATGTTTTGGGTTAGGTTTAGGGTTAGGGTTAGGGTTTGTATTGGAATTAGGTTTAGGGTTAGCATTAGGGTTAGGGTTAGGTTTAGGATTAGTGTTTCAGTTAGGGTTAGGGTTAGGGTTAGGGTTAGGGTTTGGGTTCGGGTTAGGGTTAATATTAGGTTTAGGATTTGATTTAGGGTTAGGGTTAGGGTTAGGGTTAGTGTTAGGGTTTGGGTTAGGGTTAGGGTTAGGGTTTCGGTGTGGGTTATGTTTTGGGTTAGGTTTAGGGTTAGGGTTAGGGTTTTGGTTCGGGTTAGGATTAGGGTTAGGGTTTGAGTTTGAATTAGGTTTACGGTTAGCATTAGGGTTAGGGTTAGGTTTAGGATTAGTGTTTTGGTTAGGGTTAGGGTTAGGGTTTGGGTTAGGATTAGGTTTAGGGTTAGGGTTCCGATTAGAGTTAGGTTTAGAATTTGGGTTTGGGTAAGGGTTAAGTTTAGGTTTAGGGTTAGGGTTAGGGGTAGGCTTAGGACTGGGACTAGGGCTAGGGTTGGGGTTAGGTTAGGGTTTTTGTTAGAGTTGGGGTTAGGGTTAGGGGTTGGATTAGGGTTATGGTTAGGGTTAGGCTTTAGGTTTGGGTTATGGTTAGGGTTAGGGTTAGGGTTTAAGGGTAGGATTAGGGTTAGTGTTAGGGTTTGGGTTAGTGTTAGGGTTACGGTGTGGGTTTAGGTTAGGGTTAGGGTTAGGTTTAGGGTTTCGGTGTGGGTTATGTTTTGGGTTAGGTTTAGGGTTAGGGTTAGGGTTTCGGTTCAGGTTAGGATTAGGGTTAGAGTGTGAGTTTGAATTAGGTTTTGGTTAGCATTAGGGTTAGGGTAGGGTTAGGATTAGTGTTTCGGTTAGGGTTAGGGTTAGGGGTAGGGTTAGGGTTAGTACTAGGATTAGGTTTAGGGTTAGAGTTAGGATTAGGGTTAGGGTTAGGTTTAGGGTTAGGGTTTCGGTTTGGGTTATGTTTTGGGTTAGGTTTAGGGTTAGGGTTAGGGTTAGGGTTAGGGTTAGGGTTAGGGTTAGGATTAGGGTTAGGGTTTGAGTTTGAATTAGGTTTAGGGTTAGCATTAGGGTTAGGGATAGGTTTAGGATAAGTGTTTCAGTTAGGGTTAGGGTTAGGGTGAGGGTTAGGGTTTGATTTAGGGTTAGGTTTAGGGTTATGGTTAGGGTTTGGGTTAGGGTTAGGGTTAGGGTTAGGGTTTGAGTTAGGGTTAGGGTTAGGGTTAGGGTGAGGGTTAGGGTTTGATTTAGGGTTAGGGTTAGGGTTAGGGTTAGTGTTAGGGTTTGGGTTAGGGTTAGGTTTAGGACTAGGGTTAGTGTTAGGGTTAGGTTTAGGGTTAGCATTAGGGTTAGGGTTAGGGTTTGGGTTAGGGTTAGGGTTAGGGTTTGGGTTAGGGTTAGGGTTAGGTTAAGGGTTTGGGTTAGGATTAGGGTTAGGGTTAGGGTTAGGGTTATTGTTAGGGTTTGTGTTAAGATTAGGGTTTGGGTTTGGGTTAGGCTTTGGGTTAGGGTTAGGGTTAGCGTTAGGGTTAGGTTTACAATTAGGGTTAGTGTTAAAGTTAGGGTTAGGGTTAAGGTTAGGATAAGGATGAAGTTTAGGGTTAGGGTTAGGATTTGGGTTTGTGTTTGGGTTATGGTTTGGGTTAGGGTTAGGGTTAGGGTTTGGGTTAGTGTTAGAGTTAGGGTTTGAGTTAGGGTTAGGTTTAGGGTTAGATTAGGGTTTGGGTTAGGGTCAGTGTTAGGGTTACGGTTTGGGTTTGGTTTAGAGTTAGGGTTTGGTTAGGGTTTGGGTTAGAGTTAGGGTTAGGGTGACGTGTTGGATTAGGGTTATGGTTAGGGTTAGGGTTTGGGTTAGTGTTAGAGTTAGGGTTTGAGTTAGGGTTAGGTTTAGGCTTACATTGGGGTTTGGGTTAGAGTTAGGGTTAGGGTTAGGGTTTGGGTTTGGTTTAGAGTTAGGGTTAGGTTAGGGTTTGGGTTAGAGTTAGGGTTAGGGTCAGGTGTTGGATTAGGGTTATGGTTAGGGTTAGGGTTAGGATTAGGGTTAGGGTTAGGGTTCCGATTAGAGTTAGGTTTAGAGTTTGTGTTTCGGTAAGGGTTAAGGTTAGGTTTAGGGTTAGGGTTAGGGTTAGGGTTAGGGTTAGGACTAGGATTAGGGTTATGGTTAGGGTTAGGGTTAGGATTAGGTTTAGGGTTAGGGTTCCGAATAGAGTTAGGTTTAGAGTTTGGGTTTGGGTAAGGGTTAAGGTTAGGTTTAGGGTTAGGGTTAGGGTTAGGGTTAGGGTTAGGACTAGGATTAGCGTTAGGGTTAGGGTTTGGGTTAGGGTTAGGGTTAGGGTTAGGATTAGGGTTTGGGTTAGGGTTAGGGTTAGGGTAAGGGTTAGGATTAGGGTTAGGGTTTGTGCTAAGATTAGGGTTTGTGTTTGGGTTAGGGTTAGGGTTAGGGTTAGGGTTAGGGTTAGGGATAGGGTTAGAATTAGGGTTAGGGTTAAGGTTAGTGTTAGGGTTAGGTTTAGGGTTAGGGTTAGGGTTAGGGTTGGTGTTAAGATTATGGTTAGGGTTAGGGTTTGGGTTAGGTTTTCTGTTAGGATTAGGGTTATTGTTAGAATTAGGGTTACGGTTAGGGTTACGGTTAGGGTTAGGGTTAGGATAAGGATGACGGTTAGGGTTAGGGTTAGGATTAGGGTTATTATTTGGCTTATGGTTTGGGTTAGGGTTAGGGTTAGGGTTTGGGTTAGTGTTAGAGTTAGGGTTTGAGTTAGGGTTAGTTTTAGGTTTAGGTTAGGGTTAGGGTTAGGATTAGGGTTAGGGTTAGGTTTAGGGTTAGGGTTAGGACTAGGATTAGGGTTAGGGTTAGGGTTAGGGTTAGGGTTTGGTTTAGGGTTTTGGTTAGAGGTTAGGGGTTAAGTTTAGATTTAGGGTTAGGGTTAGGGATTGGTTTAGGGTTAGGGTTAGGTTTAGGGTTTGGTTTAGGTTTTGGGTTAGTGTTAGGGTTAGCGTTTGGGTTAGGGTTATGGTTAGGGTTAGTGTTAGGGTTTTAGTTAGGGTTAGGGTTAGGGTTAGGGTTAGGTTTAGGGTTAGGGTTTGGGTTAGGGTTAGGCTTAGGGTTAGGGTTTGAGTTTGAGTTAGGTTTAGGGTTAGCATTAGGGTTAGGATTAGGGTTAGGGTTTTGGTTTGGGTTAGGGTTAGCGTTAGGGTTAGGGTTAGGTTTGAATCTGGGTTAGTGTTAGGGTTATGGTTAGTGTTAAGATTATGGTTAGGGTTAGGGTTAGGGTTAGGTTTTGGGTGAGGGTTAGGGTTAGGGTTAGGGTTAGAATTAGGTTTAGGGTTAGGGTTAGGGTTAGCGTTAGGGTTAGGATATGGATGAGGGTTAGGGTTCGGGTTAGGATGAGGGTTATTATTTGGGTTATGGTTTGGGTTAGGGTTAGTGTTAGGGTTTGGGTTAGTGTTAGAGTTAGGGTTTGAGTTAGGGTTAGGTTTAGGCTTACATTGGGGTTTGGGTTAGAGTTAGGGTTAGGGTTAGGTTTTGGGTTTGGTTTAGAGTTAGGGTTAGGTTAGGGTTTGGGTTAGAGTTAGGGTTAGGGTGAGGTGTTGGATTAGGGTTATGGTTAGGGTTAGGGTTAGGATTAGGGTTAGGGTTAGGGTTCCCATTAGAGTTAGGTTTAGAGTTTGGGTTTGGGTAAGGGTTAAGTTTAGGGTTAGGGTTAGGGTTAGGGTTAGGGTTAGGGGTAGGGTTAGGACTAGGATTAGTGTTAGGGTGAGTGTTAGGATTAGGTTTAGGGTTTGGGTTTAGGTTTGGGTTATGGTTAGGGTTAGGGTTTAGGGTTAGGGTTAGGGTTAGGGTTAGGGTGAGGGTTAGGGTTTGATTTAGGGTTAGGGTTAGGGTTAGTGTTAGGGTTTGGGTTAGGGTTAGGTTTAGGACTAGGGTTAGTGTTAGGGTTAGGTTTAGGGTTAGCATTAGGGTTAGGGTTAGGGTTTGGGTTAGGGTTAGGGTTAGGGTTAGGGTTAGGGTTTGGGTTAGGGTTAGGGTTAGGGTTAAGGTAAGGGTTTGGGTTAGGATTAGGGTTAGGGTTAGGGTTAGGGTTATTGTTAGGGTTTGTGTTAAGATTAGGGTTTGGGTTTGGGTTAGGCTTTGGGTTAGGGTTAGGGTTAGGGTTAGGGTTAGGTTTACAATTAGGGTTAGTGTTAAAGTTAGGGTTAGGGTTAGGGTTAGGATAAGGATGAAGTTTAGGATTAGGGTTAGGATTAGGGTTTCTATTTGGGTTATGGTTTGGGTTAGGGTTAGGGTTTGGGTTAGTGTTAGAGTTAGGGTTTGAGTTAGGGTTAGGTTTAGGGTTAGATTAGGGTTTGGGTTAGAGTCAGTGTTAGGGTTACGGTTTGGGTTTGGTTTAGAGTTAGGGTTTGGTTAGGGTTTGGGTTAGAGTTAGGGTTAGGGTGACGTGTTGGATTAGGGTTATGGTTAGGGTTAGGGTTTGGGTTAGTGTTAGAGTTAGGGTTTGAGTTAGGGTTAGGTTTAGGCTTACATGGGGGTTTGGGTTAGAGTTAGGGTTAGGGTTAGGGTTTGGGTTTGGTTTAGAGTTAGGGTTAGGGTTAGGGTTTGGGTTTGGGTTACGGTTAGGTTTAGGACTAGGGTTAGTGTTAGGGTTAGGTTTAGGGTTAGCATTAGGGTTAGGGTTAGGGTTTGGGTTAGGGTTAGGGTTAGGGTTAGGGTTAGGGTTTGGGTTAGGGTTAGGGTTAAGGTAAGGGTTTGGGTTAGGATTAGGGTTAGGGTTAGGGTTAGGGTTATTGTTAGGGTTTGTGTTAAGATTAGGGTTTGGGTTTGGGTTAGGCTTTGGGTTAGGGTTAGGGTTAGGGTTAGGGTTAGGTTTACAATTAGGGTTAGTGTTAAAGTTAGGGTTAGGGTTAGGGTTAGGATAAGGATGAAGTTTAGGATTAGGGTTAGGATTAGGGTTTCTATTTGGGTTATGGTTTGGGTGAGGGTTAGGGTGTGGAGTAGTGTTAGAGTGAGGGAATCAGTTAGGGTCAAGTTTAGGGTTAGATTAGGGCTTGGGTTAGAGTCAATGTAAGGGTAACGGTTTGGGTTTGGTTTAGAGTTAGGGTTTGGTTAGGGTTTGGGTTAGAGTTAGGGTTAGGGTGACGTGTTGGATTAGGGTTATGGTTAGGGTTAGGGTTTGGGTTAGTGTTAGAGTTAGGGTTTGAGTTAGGGTTAGGTTTAGGCTTACATTGGGGTTTGGGTTAGAGTTAGGGTTAGGGTTAGGGTTTGGGTTTGGTTTAGAGTTAGGGTTAGGTTAGGGTTTGGGTTAGAGTTAGGGTTAGGGTCAGGTGTTGGATTAGGGTTATGGTTAGGGTTAGGGTTAGGATTAGGGTTAGGGTTAGGGTTCCGATTAGAGTTAGGTTTAGAGTTTGTGTTTCGGTAAGGGTTAAGGTTAGGTTTAGGGTTAGGGTTAGGGTTAGGGTTAGGGTTAGGACTAGGATTAGGGTTATGGTTAGGGTTAGGGTTAGGATTAGGTTTAGGGTTAGGGTTCCGAATAGAGTTAGGTTTAGAGTTTGGGTTTGGGTAAGGGTTAAGGTTAGGTTTAGGGTTAGGGTTAGGGTTAGGGTTAGGGTTAGGACTAGGATTAGCGTTAGGGTTAGGGTTTGGATTAGGGTTAGGGTTTGGTTTTAGGTTTGGGTTATGGTTAGGGTAAGTGTTAGGGTTAGGGTTTAGGGTTAGGGTTAGGTTTAGGGTAAGGGTTTCGGTTTGGGTTATGTTTTGGGTTAGGTTTAGGGTTAGGGTTAGGGTTTGTATTGGAATTAGGTTTAGGGTTAGCATTAGGGTTAGGGTTAGGTTTAGGATTAGTGTTTCAGTTAGGGTTAGGGTTAGGGTTAGGGTTAGGGTTTGGGTTCGGGTTAGGGTTAATATTAGGTTTAGGATTTGATTTAGGGTTAGGGTTAGGGTTAGGGTTAGTGTTAGGGTTTGGGTTAGGGTTAGGGTTAGGGTTTCGGTGTGGGTTATGTTTTGGGTTAGGTTTAGGGTTAGGGTTAGGGTTTTGGTTCGGGTTAGGATTAGGGTTAGGGTTTGAGTTTGAATTAGGTTTAGGGTTAGCATTAGGGTTAGGGTTAGGTTTAGGATTAGTGTTTTGGTTAGGGTTAGGGTTAGGGTTTGGGTTAGGATTAGGTTTAGGGTTAGGGTTCCGATTAGAGTTAGGTTTAGAATTTGGGTTTGGGTAAGGGTTAAGTTTAGGTTTAGGGTTAGGGTTAGGGGTAGGGTTAGGACTAGGATTAGGGATAGGGTTAGGGTTAGGTTAGGGTTTATGTTAGAGTTAGGGTTAGGGTTAGGGGTTGGATTAGGGTTATGGTTAGGGTTAGGCTTTAGGTTTGGGTTATGGTTAGGGTTAGGGTTAGGGTTTAAGGGTAGGATTAGGGTTAGTGTTAGGGTTTGGGTTAGTGTTAGGGTTACGGTGTGGGTTTAGGTTAGGGTTAGGGTTAGGTTTAGGGTTTCGGTGTGGGTTATGTTTTGGGTTAGGTTTAGGGTTAGGGTTAGGGTTTCGGTTCAGGTTAGGATTAGGGTTAGAGTGTGAGTTTGAATTAGGTTTTGGTTAGCATTAGGGTTAGGGTAGGTTTAGGATTAGTGTTTCGGTTAGGGTTAGGGTTAGGGTTAGGGTTAGGGTTAGTACTAGGATTAGGTTTAGGGTTAGAGTTAGGATTAGGGTTAGGGTTAGGTTTAGGGTTAGGGTTTCGGTTTGGGTTATGTTTTGGGTTAGGTTTAGGGTTAGGGTTAGGGTTAGGGTTAGGGTTAGGGTTAGGGTTAGGATTAGGGTTAGGGTTTGAGTTTGAATTAGGTTTAGGGTTAGCATTAGGGTTAGGGATAGGTTTAGGATAAGTGTTTCAGTTAGGGTTAGGGTTAGGGTGAGGGTTAGGGTTTGATTTAGGGTTAGGTTTAGGGTTATGGTTAGGGTTTGGGTTAGGGTTAGGGTTAGGGTTAGGGTTTGAGTTAGGGTTAGGGTTAGGGTTAGGGTGAGGGTTAGGGTTTGATTTAGGGTTAGGGTTAGGGTTAGGGTTAGTGTTAGGGTTTGGGTTAGGGTTAGGTTTAGGACTAGGGTTAGTGTTAGGGTTAGGTTTAGGGTTAGCATTAGGGTTAGCGTTAGGGTTTGGGTTAGGGTTAGGGTTAGGGTTTGGGTTAGGGTTAGGGTTAGGTTAAGGGTTTGGGTTAGGATTAGGGTTAGGGTTAGGGTTAGGGTTATTGTTAGGGTTTGTGTTAAGATTAGGGTTTGGGTTTGGGTTAGGCTTTGGGTTAGGGTTAGGGTTAGCGTTAGGGTTAGGTTTACAATTAGGGTTAGTGTTAAAGTTAGGGTTAGGGTTAAGGTTAGGATAAGGATGAAGTTTAGGATTAGGGTTAGGATTAGGGTTTCTATTTGGGTTATGGTTTGGGTTAGGGTTAGGGTTAGGGTTTGGGTTAGTGTTAGAGTTAGGGTTTGAGTTAGGGTTAGGTTTAGGGTTAGATTAGGGTTTGGGTTAGGGTCAGTGTTAGGGTTACGGTTTGGGTTTGGTTTAGAGTTAGGGTTTGGTTAGGGTTTGGGTTAGAGTTAGGGTTAGGGTGACGTGTTGGATTAGGGTTATGGTTAGGGTTAGGGTTTGGGTTAGTGTTAGAGTTAGGGTTTGAGTTAGGGTTAGGTTTAGGCTTACATTGGGGTTTGGGTTAGAGTTAGGGTTAGGGTTAGGGTTTGGGTTTGGTTTAGAGTTAGGGTTAGGTTAGGGTTTGGGTTAGAGTTAGGGTTAGGGTCAGGTGTTGGATTAGGGTTATGGTTAGGGTTAGGGTTAGGATTAGGGTTAGGGTTAGGGTTCCGATTAGAGTTAGGTTTAGAGTTTGTGTTTCGGTAAGGGTTAAGGTTAGGTTTAGGGTTAGGGTTAGGGTTAGGGTTAGGGTTAGGACTAGGATTAGGGTTATGGTTAGGGTTAGGGTTAGGATTAGGTTTAGGGTTAGGGTTCCGAATAGAGTTAGGTTTAGAGTTTGGGTTTGGGTAAGGGTTAAGGTTAGGTTTAGGGTTAGGGTTAGGGTTAGGGTTAGGGTTAGGACTAGGATTAGCGTTAGGGTTAGGGTTTGGATTAGGGTTAGGGTTTGGTTTTAGGTTTGGGTTATGGTTAGGGTAAGTGTTAGGGTTAGGGTTTAGGGTTAGGGTTAGGTTTAGGGTAAGGGTTTCGGTTTGGGTTATGTTTTGGGTTAGGTTTAGGGTTAGCGTTAGGGTTTGTATTGGAATTAGGTTTAGGGTTAGCATTAGGGTTAGGGTTAGGTTTAGGATTAGTGTTTCAGTTAGGGTTAGGGTTAGGGTTAGGGTTTGGGTTCGGGTTAGGGTTAATATTAGGTTTAGGATTTGATTTAGGGTTAGGGTTAGGGTTAGGGTTAGTGTTAGGGTTTGGGTTAGGGTTAGGGTTAGGGTTAGGGTTTCGGTGTGGGTTATGTTTTGGGTTAGGTTTAGGGTTAGGGTTAGGGTTTTGGTTCGGGTTAGGATTAGGGTTAGGGTTTGAGTTTGAATTAGGTTTAGGGTTAGCATTAGGGTTAGGGTTAGGTTTAGGATTAGTGTTTTGGTTAGGGTTAGAGTTAGGGTTTGGGTTAGGATTAGGTTTAGGGTTAGGGTTCCGATTAGAGTTAGGTTTAGAATTTGGGTTTGGGTAAGGGTTAAGTTTAGGTTTAGGGTTAGGGTTAGGGGTAGGGTTAGGACTAGGATTAGGGATAGGGTTAGGGTTAGGTTAGGGTTTATGTTAGAGTTAGGGTTAGGGTTAGGGGTTGGATTAGGGTTATGGTTAGGGTTAGGCTTTAGTTTTGGGTTAGGGTTAGGGTTAGGGTTAGGGTTTAAGGGTAGGATTAGGGTTAGTGTTAGGATTTGGGTTAGTGTTAGGGTTACGGTGTGGGTTTAGGTTAGGGTTAGGGTTAGGGTTAGGATTTCGGTGTGGGTTATGTTTTGGGTTAGGTTTAGGGTTAGGGTTAGGGTTTCGGTTCAGGTTAGGATTAGGGTTAGAGTGTGAGTTTGAATTAGGTTTTGGTTAGCATTAGGGTTAGGGTAGGTTTAGGATTAGTGTTTCGGTTAGGGTTAGGGTTAGGGTTAGGGTTAGGGTTCCGATTAGAGTTAGGTTTAGAGTTTGGGTTTGGGTAAGGGTTAAGGTTAGGGTTAGGGTTAGGGTTAGGTTTAGGGTTATTACTAGGATTAGGTTTAGGGTTAGAGTTAGGATTAGGGTTAGGGTTAGGTTTAGGGTTAGGGTTTCGGTTTGGGTTATGTTTTGGGTTAGGTTTAGGGTTAGGGTTAGGGTTAGGGTTAGGGTTAGGGTTAGGATTAGGGTTAGGGTTTGAGTTTGAATTAGGTTTAGGGTTAGCATTAGGGTTAGGGATAGGTTTAGGATAAGTGTTTCAGTTAGGGTTAGGGTTAGGGTGAGGGTTAGGGTTTAATTTAGGGTTAGGTTTAGGGTTATGGTTAGGGTTTCGGTGTGGGTTATGTTTTGGGTTAGGTTTAGGGTTAGGGTTAGGGTTTCGGTTCGGGTTAGGATTAGGGTTAGGGTTTGAGTTTGAATTAGGTTTAGGGTTAGCATTAGGGTTAGGGTTAGGTTTAGGATTAGTGTTTCGGTTAGGGTTAGGGTTAGGGTTAGGGTTAGGGTTCCGATTAGAGTTAGGTTTAGAGTTTGGGTTTGGGTAAGGTTTAAGGTTAGGGTTAGGGTTAGGGTTAGGGTTAGGGTTAGGGTTAGTACTAGGATTAGGTTTAGGGTTAGGGTTAGGATTAGGGTTAGGGTTAGGGTTAGGGTTAGGGTTTCGGTTTGGGTTATGTTTTGGGTTAGGTTTAGGGTTAGGGTTAGGGTTAGGGTTAGGGTTAGGATTAGGGTTAGGGTTTGAGTTTGAATTAGGTTTAGGGTTAGCATTAGGGTTAGGGTTAGGTTTAGGATTAGTGTTTTGGTTAGGGTTAGGGTTAGGGTTTGGGTTAGGATTAGGTTAAGGTTTAGGGTTCCGATTAGAGTTAGGTTTAGAATTTGGGTTTGGGTAAGGGTTAAGTTTAGGTTTAGGGTTAGGGTTAGGGGTAGGGTTAGGACTAGGATTAGGGATAGGGTTAGGGTTAGGTTAGGGTTTATGTTAGAGTTAGGGTTAGGGTTAGGGGTTGGATTAGGGTTATGGTTAGGGTTAGGCTTTAGGTTTGGGTTATGGTTAGGGTTAGGGTTAGGGTTTAAGGGTAGGATTAGGGTTAGTGTTAGGGTTTGGGTTAGTGTTAGGGTTACGGTGTGGGTTTAGGTTAGGGTTAGGGTTAGGTTTAGGGTTTCGGTGTGGGTTATGTTTTGGGTTAGGTTTAGGGTTAGGGTTAGGTTTTCGGTTCAGGTTAGGATTAGGGTTAGAGTGTGAGTTTGAATTAGGTTTTGGTTAGCATTAGGGCTAGGGTAGGTTTAGGATTAGTGTTTCGGTTAGGGTTAGGGTTAGGGTTAGGGTTAGGGTTAGTACTAGGATTAGGTTTAGGGTTAGAGTTAGGATTAGGGTTAGGGTTAGGTTTAGGGTTAGGGTTTCGGTTTGGGTAATGTTTTGGGTTAGGTTTAGGGTTAGGGTTAGGGTTAGGGTTAGGGTTAGGATTAGGGTTAGGGTTTGAGTTTGAATTAGGTTTAGGGTTAGCATTAGGGTTAGGGATAGGTTTAGGATAAGTGTTTCAGTTAGGGTTAGGGTTAGGGTGAGGGTTAGGGTTTGATTTAGGGTTAGGTTTAGGGTTATGGTTAGGGTTTGGGTTAGGGTTAGGGTTCGGGTTATGGTTTGAGTTAGGGTTAGGTTTAGGGTTAGGGTGAGGGTTAGGGTTTGATTTAGGGTTAGGGTTAGGGTTAGTGTTAGGGTTTGGGTTAGGGTTAGGTTTAGGACTAGGGTTAGTGTTAGGGTTAGGTTTAGGGTTAGCATTAGGGTTAGGGTTAGGGTTTGGGTTAGGGTTAGGGTTAGGGTTAGGGTTAGGGTTTGGGTTAGGGTTAGGGTTAGGGTAAGGGTTTGGGTTAGGATTAGGGTTAGGGTTAGGGTTAGGGTTATTGTTAGGGTTTGTGTTAAGATTAGGGTTTGGGTTTGGGTTAGGCTTTGGGTTAGGGTTAGGGTTAGGGTTAGGGTTAGGTTTACAATTAGGGTTAGTGTTAAAGTTAGGGTTAGGGTTAGGGTTAGGATAAGGATGAAGTTTAGGATTAGGGTTAGGATTAGGGTTTCTATTTGGGTTATGGTTTGGGTTAGGGTTAGGGTTAGGGTTTGGGTTAGTGTTAGAGTTAGGGTTTGAGTTAGGGTTAGGTTTAGGGTTAGATTAGGGTTTGGGTTAGAGTCAGTGTTAGGGTTACGGTTTGGGTTTGGTTTAGAGTTAGGGTTTGGTTAGGGTTTGGGTTAGAGTTAGGGTTAGGGTGACGTGTTGGATTAGGGTAATGGTTAGGGTTAGGGTTTGGGTTAGTGTTAGAGTTAGGGTTTGAGTTAGGGTTAGGTTTAGGCTTACATTGGGGTTTGGGTTAGAGTTAGGGTTAGGGTTAGGGTTTGGGTTTGGTTTAGAGTTAGGGTTAGGTTAGGGTTTGGGTTAGAGTTAGTGTTAGGGTCAGGGGTTGGATTAGGGTTATGGTTATGGTTAGGTTTAGGATTAGGGTTAGGGTTAGGGTTCCGATTAGAGTTAGGTTTAGAGTTTGTGTTTCGGTAAGGGTTAAGGTTAGGTTTAGGGTTAGGCTTAGGGTTAGGGTTAGGGTTAGGACGAGGATTAGGGTTATGGTTAGGGTTAGGGTTAGGATTAGGTTTAGGGTTAGGGTTCCGAATAGAGTTAGGTTTAGAGTTTGGGTTTGGGTAAGGGTTAAGATTAGGTTTAGGGTTAGGGTTAGAGTTAGGGTTAGGGTTAGGGTTAGGGTTAGGGTTAGGACTAGGATTAGGGTTAGGGTTAGGGTTTGGATTAGGGTTAGGGTTTGGTTTTAGGTTTGGGTTATGGTTAGGGTAAGTGTTAGGGTTAGGGTTTAGGGTTAGGGTTAGGTTTAGGGTAAGGGTTTCGGTTTGGGTTATGTTTTGGGTTAGGTTTAGTGTTAGGGTTAGGGTTTGTATTGGAATTAGGTTTAGGGTTAGCATTAGGGTTAGGGTTAGGTTTAGGATTAGTGTTTCAGTTAGGGTTAGGGTTAGGGTTAGGGTTTGGTTTCGGGTTAGGGTTAGGGTTAGGTTTAGGGTTTGATTTAGGGTTAGGGTTAGGGTTAGGGTTAGTGTTAGGGTTTGGGTTAGGGTTAGGGTTAGGGTTAGGGTTTCGGTGTGGGTTATGTTTTGGGTTAGGTTTAGGGTTAGGTTTAGGGTTTAGGTTCGGGTTAGGATTAGGGTTAGGGTTTGAGTTTGAATTAGGTTTAGGGTTAGCATTAGGGTTAGGGTTAGGTTTAGGATTAGTGTTTTGGTTAGGGTTAGGGTTAGGGTTTGGGTTACGGTTAAGGTTAGGATTAGGGGTTAGGTTTAGGTTTAGGGTTATTATAAGGGTTTGGGTTAGGGTTAGTGTTAGAGTTTGGGTTAGGGTTAGGATTAGGTTTAGGGTTAGGGTTACGATTATGGTTAAGTTTAGGGTTTCTGTTTGGGTTAGGTTTAGGGTTAGGGTTAGGGTTAGTGTTAAGGTTTGGGTTAGTGTTAGGTTTAAGGTTTGGGTTAGGGTTAGGGTTAGTGTTAGATATAGGGTTAGGGTTAGGGTTAGGGTTAGGGTTTGGGTTAGTGTTAGGGTTAGGTTTAGGGTTAGGGTTAGGGTTAGAATAAGGATGAGGGTTAGGGTTAGGTTTAGGATTATGGTTATTATTTGGGTTATGGTTTGGGTTAGTGTTAGGGTTAGGGTTTGGGTTAGTGTTAGAGGTAGGGTTTGAGTTAGGGTTAGGTTTAGGGTTAGGTTAGGGTTTGGGTTAGAGGTAGGGTTAGGGTTAGGGTTTGGGTTTGGTTTAGAGTTAGGGTTAGGTTAGGGTTTGGGTTAGAGTTAGGGTTAGGGTGAGGTGTTGGATTAGGGTTATGGTTAGGGTTAGGGTTAGGATTAGGTTTAGGGTTAGGGTTCCGATTAGAGTTAGGTTTAGAGTTTGGGTTTGGGTAAGGGTTAAGGTTAGGTTTAGGGTTAGGGTTAGTGTTAGGGTTAGGACTAGGATTACGGTTAGGGTTAGGGTTAGGTTTAGGGTTAGGGTTAGGGTTAGGGTTACGGTTTGGGTTTGGGTTATGTTTTGGGATAGTTTTAGGGTTAGGGTTAGGGTTTGGGTTGGGTTAGGATTAGGGTTCGGGTTTGAGTTTGAATTAGGTTTAGGGTTAGCATTAGGGTTAGGGTTAGGTTTAGGATAAGTGTTTCAGTTTGGGTTAGGGTTAGGGTTAGGGTTTGATTTAGGGTTAAGGTTAGGATTAGGGTTAGTGTTAGGGTTTGGGTTAGGAGTAGGGTTAGTTTTAGGGTTAGGTTTAGGGTTAGCATTAGGGTTAGGATTAGCGTTAGGGTTAGGGTTTGGGTTAGGGTTAGGGTTAGGGTTAGGATTAGGGTTTGGGTTAGGGTTAGGGTTAGGGTAAGGGTTAGGATTAGGGTTAGGGTTTGTGCTAAGATTAGGGTTTGTGTTTGGGTTAGGGTTAGGGTTAGGGTTAGGGTTAGGGTTAGGGATAGGGTTAGAATTAGGGTTAGGGTTAAGGTTAGTGTTAGGGTTAGGTTTAGGGTTAGGGTTAGGGTTAGGGTTGGTGTTAAGATTATGGTTAGGGTTAGGGTTTGGGTTAGGTTTTCTGTTAGGATTAGGGTTATTGTTAGAATTAGGGTTACGGTTAGGGTTACGGTTAGGGTTAGGGTTAGGATAAGGATGACGGTTAGGGTTAGGGTTAGGATTAGGGTTATTATTTGGCTTATGGTTTGGGTTAGGGTTAGGGTTAGGGTTTGGGTTAGTGTTAGAGTTAGGGTTTGAGTTAGGGTTAGTTTTAGGTTTAGGTTAGGGTTAGGGTTAGGATTAGGGTTAGGGTTAGGTTTAGGGTTAGGGTTAGGACTAGGATTAGGGTTAGGGTTAGGGTTAGGGTTAGGGTTTGGTTTAGGGTTTTGGTTAGAGGTTAGGGGTTAAGTTTAGATTTAGGGTTAGGGTTAGGGATTGGTTTAGGGTTAGGGTTAGGTTTAGGGTTTGGTTTAGGTTTTGGGTTAGTGTTAGGGTTAGCGTTTGGGTTAGGGTTATGGTTAGGGTTAGTGTTAGGGTTTTAGTTAGGGTTAGGGTTAGGGTTAGGGTTAGGTTTAGGGTTAGGGTTTGGGTTAGGGTTAGGCTTAGGGTTAGGGTTTGAGTTTGAGTTAGGTTTAGGGTTAGCATTAGGGTTAGGATTAGGGTTAGGGTTTTGGTTTGGGTTAGGGTTAGCGTTAGGGTTAGGGTTAGGTTTGAATCTGGGTTAGTGTTAGGGTTATGGTTAGTGTTAAGATTATGGTTAGGGTTAGGGTTAGGGTTAGGTTTTGGGTGAGGGTTAGGGTTAGGGTTAGGGTTAGAATTAGGTTTAGGGTTAGGGTTAGGGTTAGCGTTAGGGTTAGGATATGGATGAGGGTTAGGGTTCGGGTTAGGATGAGGGTTATTATTTGGGTTATGGTTTGGGTTAGGGTTAGTGTTAGGGTTTGGGTTAGTGTTAGAGTTAGGGTTTGAGTTAGGGTTAGGTTTAGGCTTACATTGGGGTTTGGGTTAGAGTTAGGGTTAGGGTTAGGTTTTGGGTTTGGTTTAGAGTTAGGGTTAGGTTAGGGTTTGGGTTAGAGTTAGGGTTAGGGTGAGGTGTTGGATTAGGGTTATGGTTAGGGTTAGGGTTAGGATTAGGGTTAGGGTTAGGGTTCCCATTAGAGTTAGGTTTAGAGTTTGGGTTTGGGTAAGGGTTAAGTTTAGGGTTAGGGTTAGGGTTAGGGTTAGGGTTAGGGTTAGGGTTAGGACTAGGATTAGTGTTAGGGTTAGTGTTAGGATTAGGGTTAGGGTTTGGGTTTAGGTTTGGGTTATGGTTAGGGTTAGGGTTTAGGGTTAGGGTTAGGGTTAGGGTTAGGGTGAGGGTTAGGGTTTGATTTAGGGTTAGGGTTAGGGTTAGTGTTAGGGTTTGGGTTAGGGTTAGGTTTAGGACTAGGGTTAGTGTTAGGGTTAGGTTTAGGGTTAGCATTAGGGTTAGGGTTAGGGTTTGGGTTAGGGTTAGGGTTAGGGTTAGGGTTAGGGTTTGGGTTAGGGTTAGGGTTAAGGTAAGGGTTTGGGTTAGGATTAGGGTTAGGGTTAGGGTTAGGGTTATTGTTAGGGTTTGTGTTAAGATTAGGGTTTGGGTTTGGGTTAGGCTTTGGGTTAGGGTTAGGGTTAGGGTTAGGGTTAGGTTTACAATTAGGGTTAGTGTTAAAGTTAGGGTTGGGGTTAGGGTTAGGATAAGGATGAAGTTTAGGTTTAGGGTTAGGATTAGGGTTTCACTTTGGGTTATGGTTTGGGTGAGGGTTAGGGTTTGGGTTAGTGTTAGAGTTAGGGTTTGAGTTAGGGTTAGGTTTAGGGTTAGATTAGGGTTTGGGTTAGAGTCAGTGTTAGGGTTACGGTTTGGGTTTGGTTTAGAGTTAGGGTTTGGTTAGGGTTTGGGTTAGAGTTAGGGTTAGGGTGACGTGTTGGATTAGGGTTATGGTTAGGGTTAGGGTTTGGGTTAGTGTTAGAGTTAGGGTTTGAGTTAGGGTTAGGTTTAGGCTTACATTGGGGTTTGGGTTAGAGTTAGGGTTAGGGTTAGGGTTTGGGTTTGGTTTAGAGTTAGGGTTAGGTTAGGGTTTGGGTTAGAGTTAGGGTTAGGGTCAGGTGTTGGATTAGGGTTATGGTTAGGGTTAGGGTTAGGATTAGGGTTAGGGTTAGGGTTCCGATTAGAGTTAGGTTTAGAGTTTGTGTTTCGGTAAGGGTTAAGGTTAGGTTTAGGGTTAGGGTTAGGGTTAGGGTTAGGGTTAGGACTAGGATTAGGGTTATGGTTAGGGTTAGGGTTAGGATTAGGTTTAGGGTTAGGGTTCCGAATAGAGTTAGGTTTAGAGTTTGGGTTTGGGTAAGGGTTAAGGTTAGGTTTAGGGTTAGGGTTAGGGTTAGGGTTAGGGTTAGGACTAGGATTAGCGTTAGGGTTAGGGTTTGGATTAGGGTTAGGGTTTGGTTTTAGGTTTGGGTTATGGTTAGGGTAAGTGTTAGGGTTAGGGTTTAGGGTTAGGGTTAGGTTTAGGGTAAGCGTTTCGGTTTGGGTTATGTTTTGGGTTAGGTTTAGGGTTAGGGTTAGGGTTTGTATTGGAATTAGGTTTAGGGTTAGCATTAGGGTTAGGGTTAGGTTTAGGATTAGTGTTTCAGTTAGGGTTAGGGTTAGGGTTAGGGTTAGGGTTTGGGTTCGGGTTAGGGTTAATATTAGGTTTAGGATTTGATTTAGGGTTAGGGTTAGGGTTAGGGTTAGTGTTAGGGTTTGGGTTAGGGTTAGGGTTAGGGTTTCGGTGTGGGTTATGTTTTGGGTTAGGTTTAGGGTTAGGGTTAGGGTTTTGGTTCGGGTTAGGATTAGGGTTAGGGTTTGAGTTTGAATTAGGTTTAGGGTTAGCATTAGGGTTAGGGTTAGGTTTAGGATTAGTGTTTTGGTTAGGGTTAGGGTTAGGGTTTGGGTTAGGATTAGGTTTAGGGTTAGGGTTCCGATTAGAGTTAGGTTTAGAATTTGGGTTTGGGTAAGGGTTAAGTTTAGGTTTAGGGTTAGGGTTAGGGGTAGGGTTAGGACTAGGATTAGGGATAGGGTTAGGGTTAGGTTAGGGTTTATGTTAGAGTTAGGGTTAGGGTTAGGGGTTGGATTAGGGTTATGGTTAGGGTTAGGCTTTAGGTTTGGGTTATGGTTAGGGTTAGGGTTAGGGTTTAAGGGTAGGATTAGGGTTAGTGTTAGGGTTTGGGTTAGTGTTAGGGTTACGGTGTGGGTTTAGGTTAGGGTTAGGGTTAGGTTTAGGGTTTCGGTGTGGGTTATGTTTTGGGTTAGGTTTAGGGTTAGGGTTAGGGTTTCGGTTCAGGTTAGGATTAGGGTTAGAGTGTGAGTTTGAATTAGGTTTTGGTTAGCATTAGGGTTAGGGTAGGTTTAGGATTAGTGTTTCGGTTAGGGTTAGGGTTAGGGTTAGGGTTAGGGTTAGTACTAGGATTAGGTTTAGGGTTAGAGTTAGGATTAGGGTTAGGGTTAGGTTTAGGGTTAGGGTTTCGGTTTGGGTTATGTTTTGGGTTAGGTTTAGGGTTAGGGTTAGGGTTAGGGTTAGGGTTAGGGTTAGGGTTAGGATTAGGGTTAGGGTTTGAGTTTGAATTAGGTTTAGGGTTAGCATTAGGGTTAGGGATAGGTTTAGGATAAGTGTTTCAGTTAGGGTTAGGGTTAGGGTGAGGGTTAGGGTTTGATTTAGGGTTAGGTTTAGGGTTATGGTTAGGGTTTGGGTTAGGGTTAGGGTTAGGGTTAGGGTTTGAGTTAGGGTTAGGGTTAGGGTTAGGGTGAGGGTTAGGGTTTGATTTAGGGTTAGGGTTAGGGTTAGGGTTAGTGTTAGGGTTTGGGTTAGGGTTAGGTTTAGGACTAGGGTTAGTGTTAGGGTTAGGTTTAGGGTTAGCATTAGGGTTAGGGTTAGGGTTTGGGTTAGGGTTAGGGTTAGGGTTTGGGTTAGGGTTAGGGTTAGGTTAAGGGTTTGGGTTAGGATTAGGGTTAGGGTTAGGGTTAGGGTTATTGTTAGGGTTTGTGTTAAGATTAGGGTTTGGGTTTGGGTTAGGCTTTGGGTTAGGGTTAGGGTTAGCGTTAGGGTTAGGTTTACAATTAGGGTTAGTGTTAAAGTTAGGGTTAGGGTTAAGGTTAGGATAAGGATGAAGTTTAGGATTAGGGTTAGGATTAGGGTTTCTATTTGGGTTATGGTTTGGGTTAGGGTTAGGGTTAGGGTTTGGGTTAGTGTTAGAGTTAGGGTTTGAGTTAGGGTTAGGTTTAGGGTTAGATTAGGGTTTGGGTTAGGGTCAGTGTTAGGGTTACGGTTTGGGTTTGGTTTAGAGTTAGGGTTTGGTTAGGGTTTGGGTTAGAGTTAGGGTTAGGGTGACGTGTTGGATTAGGGTTATGGTTAGGGTTAGGGTTTGGGTTAGTGTTAGAGTTAGGGTTTGAGTTAGGGTTAGGTTTAGGCTTACATTGGGGTTTGGGTTAGAGTTAGGGTTAGGGTTAGGGTTTGGGTTTGGTTTAGAGTTAGGGTTAGGTTAGGGTTTGGGTTAGAGTTAGGGTTAGGGTCAGGTGTTGGATTAGGGTTATGGTTAGGGTTAGGGTTAGGATTAGGGTTAGGGTTAGGGGTCCGATTAGAGTTACGTTTAGAGTTTGTGTTTCGGTAAGGGTTAAGGTTAGGTTTAGGGTTAGGGTTAGGGTTAGGGTTAGGGTTAGGACTAGGATTAGGGTTATGGTTAGGGTTAGGTTTAGGATTAGGTTTAGGGTTAGGGTTCCGAATAGAGTTAAGTTTAGAGTTTGGGTTTGGGTAAGGGTTAAGGTTAGGTTTAGGGTTAGGGTTAGGGTTAGGGTTAGGGTTAGGACTAGGATTAGCGTTAGGGTTAGGGTTTGGATTAGGGTTAGGGTTTGGTTTTAGGTTTGGGTTATGGTTAGGGTAAGTGTTAGGGTTAGGGTTTAGGGTTAGGGTTAGGTTTAGGGTAAGGGTTTCGGTTTGGGTTATGTTTTGGGTTAGGTTTAGGGTTAGGGTTAGGGTTTGTATTGGAATTAGGTTTAGGGTTAGCATTAGGGTTAGGGTTAGGTTTAGGATTAGTGTTTCAGTTAGGGTTAGGGTTAGGGTTAGGGTTTGGGTTCGGGTTAGGGTTAATATTAGGTTTAGGATTTGATTTAGGGTTAGGGTTAGGGTTAGGGTTAGTGTTAGGGTTTGGGTTAGGGTTAGGGTTAGGGTTAGGGTTTCGGTGTGGGTTATGTTTTGGGTTAGGTTTAGGGTTAGGGTTAGGGTTTTGGTTCGGGTTAGGATTAGGGTTAGGGTTTGAGTTTGAATTAGGTTTAGGGTTAGCATTAGGGTTAGGGTTAGGTTTAGGATTAGTGTTTTGGTTAGGGTTAGAGTTAGGGTTTGGGTTAGGATTAGGTTTAGGGTTAGGGTTCCGATTAGAGTTAGGTTTAGAATTTGGGTTTGGGTAAGGGTTAAGTTTAGGTTTAGGGTTAGGGTTAGGGGTAGGGTTAGGACTAGGATTAGGGATAGGGTTAGGGTTAGGTTAGGGTTTATGTTAGAGTTAGGGTTAGGGTTAGGGGTTGGATTAGGGTTATGGTTAGGGGTAGGCTTTAGTTTTGGGTTAGGGTTAGGGTTAGGGTTAGGGTTTAAGGGTAGGATTAGGGTTAGTGTTAGGATTTGGGTTAGTGTTAGGGTTACGGTGTGGGTTTAGGTTAGGGTTAGGGTTAGGGTTAGGATTTCGGTGTGGGTTATGTTTTGGGTTAGGTTTAGGGTTAGGGTTAGGGTTTCGGTTCAGGTTAGGATTAGGGTTAGAGTGTGAGTTTGAATTAGGTTTTGGTTACCATTAGGGTTAGAGTAGGTTTAGGATTAGAGTGTCGGTTAGGGTTAGGGTTAGGGTTAGGGTTAGGGTTCCGATTAGAGTTAGGTTTAGAGTTTGGGTTTGGGTAAGGGTTAAGGTTAGGGTTAGGGTTAGGGTTAGGTTTAGGGTTATTACTAGGATTAGGTTTAGGGTTAGAGTAAGGATTAGGGTTAGGGTTAGGTTTAGGGTTAGGGTTTCGGTTTGGGTTATGTTTTGGGTTAGGTTTAGGGTTAGGGTTAGGGTTAGGGTTAGGGTTAGGGTTAGGATTAGGGTTAGGGTTTGAGTTTGAATTAGGTTTAGGGTTAGCATTAGGGTTAGGGATAGGTTTAGGATAAGTGTTTCAGTTAGGGTTAGGGTTAGGGTGAGGGTTAGGGTTTAATTTAGGGTTAGGTTTAGGGTTATGGTTAGGGTTTCGGTGTGGGTTATGTTTTGGGTTAGGTTTAGGGCTAGGGTTAGGGTTTCGGTTCGGGTTAGGATTAGGGTTAGGGTTTGAGTTTGAATTAGGTTTAGGGTTAGCATTAGGGTTAGGGTTAGGTTTAGGATTAGTGTTTCGGTTAGGGTTAGGGTTAGGGTTAGGGTTAGGGTTCCGATTAGAGTTAGGTTTAGAGTTTGGGTTTGGGTAAGGTTTAAGGTTAGGGTTAGGGTTAGGGTTAGGGTTAGGGTTAGGGTTAGTACTAGGATTAGGTTTAGGGTTAGGGTTAGGATTAGGGTTAGGGTTAGGGTTAGGGTTAGGGTTTCGGTTTGGGTTATGTTTTGGGTTAGGTTTAGGGTTAGGGTTAGGGTTAGGGTTAGGGTTAGGATTAGGGTTAGGGTTTGAGTTTGAATTAGGTTTAGGGTTAGCATTAGGGTTAGGGTTAGGTTTAGGATTAGTGTTTTGGTTAGGGTTAGGGTTAGGGTTTGGGTTAGGATTAGGTTAAGGTTTAGGGTTCCGATTAGAGTTAGGTTTAGAATTTGGGTTTGGGTAAGGGTTAAGTTTAGGTTTAGGGTTAGGGTTAGGGGTAGGGTTAGGACTAGGATTAGGGATAGGGTTAGGGTTAGGGTAGGGTTTATGTTAGAGTTAGGGTTAGGGTTAGGGGTTGGATTAGGGTTATGGTTAGGGTTAGGCTTTAGGTTTGGGTTATGGTTAGGGTTAGGGTTAGGGTTTAAGGGTAGGATTAGGGTTAGTGTTAGGGTTTGGGTTAGTGTTAGGGTTACGGTGTGGGTTTAGGTTAGGGTTAGGGTTAGGTTTAGGGTTTCGGTGTGGGTTATGTTTTGGGTTAGGTTTAGGGTTAGGGTTAGGTTTTCGGTTCAGGTTAGGATTAGGGTTAGAGTGTGAGTTTGAATTAGGTTTTGGTTAGCATTAGGGTTAGGGTAGGTTTAGGATTAGTGTTTCGGTTAGGGTTAGGGTTAGGGTTAGGGTTAGGGTTAGTACTAGGATTAGGTTTAGGGTTAGAGTTAGGATTAGGGTTAGGGTTAGGTTTAGGGTTAGGGTTTCGGTTTGGGTAATGTTTTGGGTTAGGTTTAGGGTTAGGGTTAGGGTTAGGGTTAGGGTTAGGATTAGGGTTAGGGTTTGAGTTTGAATTAGGTTTAGGGTTAGCATTAGGGTTAGGGATAGGTTTAGGATAAGTGTTTCAGTTAGGGTTAGGGTTAGGGTGAGGGTTAGGGTTTGATTTAGGGTTAGGTTTAGGGTTATGGTTAGGGTTTGGGTTAGGGTTAGGGTTCGGGTTATGGTTTGAGTTAGGGTTAGGGTTAGGGTTAGGGTGAGGGTTAGGGTTTGATTTAGGGTTAGGGTTAGGGTTAGGGTTAGTGTTAGGGTTTGGGTTAGGGTTAGGTTTAGGACTAGGGTTAGTGTTAGGGTTAGGTTTAGGGTTAGCATTAGGGTTAGGGTTAGGGTTTGGGTTAGGGTTAGGGTTAGGGTTAGGGTTAGGGTTTGGGTTAGGGTTAGGGTTAGGGTAAGGGTTTGGGTTAGGATTAGGGTTAGGGTTAGGGTTAGGGTTATTGTTAGGGTTTGTGTTAAGATTAGGGTTTGGGTTTGGGTTAGGCTTTGGGTTAGGGTTAGGGTTAGGGTTAGGGTTAGGTTTACAATTAGGGTGAGTGTTAAAGTTAGGGTTAGGGTTAGGGTTAGGATAAGGATGAAGTTTAGGATTAGGGTTAGGATTAGGGTTTCTATTTGGGTTATGGTTTGGGTTAGGGTTAGGGTTAGGGTTTGGGTTAGTGTTAGAGTTAGGGTTTGAGTTAGGGTTAGGTTTAGGGTTAGATTAGGGTTTGGGTTAGAGTCAGTGTTAGGGTTACGGTTTGGGTTTGGTTTAGAGTTAGGGTTTGGTTAGGGTTTGGGTTAGAGTTAGGGTTAGGGTGACGTGTTGGATTAGGGTAATGGTTAGGGTTAGGGTTTGGGTTAGTGTTAGAGTTAGGGTTTGAGTTAGGGTTAGGTTTAGGCTTACATTGGGGTTTGGGTTAGAGTTAGGGTTAGGGTTAGGGTTTGGGTTTGGTTTAGAGTTAGGGTTAGGTTAGGGTTTGGGTTAGAGTTAGTGTTAGGGTCAGGGGTTGGATTAGGGTTATGGTTATGGTTAGGTTTAGGATTAGGGTTAGGGTTAGGGTTCCGATTAGAGTTAGGTTTAGAGTTTGTGTTTCGGTAAGGGTTAAGGTTAGGTTTAGGGTTAGGGTTAGGGTTAGGGTTAGGGTTAGGACGAGGATTAGGGTTATGGTTAGGGTTAGGGTTAGGATTAGGTTTAGGGTTAGGGTTCCGAATAGAGTTAGGTTTAGAGTTTGGGTTTGGGTAAGGGTTAAGATTAGGTTTAGGGTTAGGGTTAGAGTTAGGGTTAGGGTTAGGGTTAGGGTTAGGGTTAGGACTAGGATTAGGGTTAGGGTTAGGGTTTGGATTAGGGTTAGGGTTTGGTTTTAGGTTTGGGTTATGGTTAGGGTAAGTGTTAGGGTTAGGGTTTAGGGTTAGGGTTAGGTTTAGGGTAAGGGTTTCGGTTTGGGTTATGTTTTGGGTTAGGTTTAGTGTTAGGGTTAGGGTTTGTATTGGAATTAGGTTTAGGGTTAGCATTAGGGTTAGGGTTAGGTTTAGGATTAGTGTTTCAGTTAGGGTTAGGGTTAGGGTTAGGGTTTGGTTTCGGGTTAGGGTTAGGGTTAGGTTTAGGGTTTGATTTAGGGTTAGGGTTAGGGTTAGGGTTAGTGTTAGGGTTTGGGTTAGGGTTAGGGTTAGGGTTAGGGTTTCGGTGTGGGTTATGTTTTGGGTTAGGTTTAGGGTTAGGTTTAGGGTTTAGGTTCGGGTTAGGATTAGGGTTAGGGTTTGAGTTTGAATTAGGTTTAGGGTTAGCATTAGGGTTAGGGTTAGGTTTAGGATTAGTGTTTTGGTTAGGGTTAGGGTTTGGGTTACGGTTAAGGTTAGGATTAGGGGTTAGGTTTAGGTTTAGGGTTATTATAAGGGTTTGGGTTAGGGTTAGTGTTAGAGTTTGGGTTAGGGTTAGGATTAGGTTTAGGGTTAGGGTTACGATTATGGTTAAGTTTAGGGTTTCTGTTTGGGTTAGGTTTAGGGTTAGGGTTAGGGTTAGTGTTAAGGTTTGGGTTAGTGTTAGGTTTAAGGTTTGGGTTAGGGTTAGGGTTAGTGTTAGATATAGGGTTAGGGTTAGGGTTAGGGTTAGGGTTTGGGTTAGTGTTAGGGTTAGGTTTAGGGTTAGGGTTAGGGTTAGAATAAGGATGAGGGTTAGGGTTAGGTTTAGGATTATGGTTATTATTTGGGTTATGGTTTGGGTTAGTGTTAGGGTTAGGGTTTGGGTTAGTGTTAGAGGTAGGGTTTGAGTTAGGGTTAGGTTTAGGGTTAGGTTAGGGTTTGGGTTAGAGATAGGGTTAGGGTTAGGGTTTGGGTTTGGTTTAGAGTTAGGGTTAGGTTAGGGTTTGGGTTAGAGTTAGGGTTAGGGTGAGGTGTTGGATTAGGGTTATGGTTAGGGTTAGGGTTAGGATTAGGTTTAGGGTTAGGGTTCCGATTAGAGTTAGGTTTAGAGTTTGGGTTTGGGTAAGGGTTAAGGTTAGGTTTAGGGTTAGGGTTAGTGTTAGGGTTAGGACTAGGATTACGGTTAGGGTTAGGGTTAGGTTTAGGGTTAGGGTTAGGGTTAGGGTTACGGTTTGGGTTTGGGTTATGTTTTGGGATAGTTTTAGGGTTAGGGTTAGGTTTTGGGTTATGGTTAGGGTTAGGGTTAGGGTTAGGATAAGGATGAGTGTTAGGGTTAGTGTTAGGATTAGGGTTATTATTTGGGTTAAGATTTGGGTTAGGGTTAGTGTTAGGGTTTGGGTTAGTGTTAGAGTTAGGGTTTGAGTTAGGGTTAG
>JAJHUQ010000032.1:15545000-15560000 GCA_035773235.1 Eospalax fontanierii
GGTTTTGGTTTGGGTTAGGGTTAGGGTTAGGGTTAGGGTTAGGGTTTGGGTTAGGGTTAGGTTTGAATCTGGGTTAGTGTTAGGGTTATGGTTAGTGTTAAGATTATGGTTAGGGTTAGGGTTAGGGTTAGGTTTTGTGTGAGGGTTAGGTTTAGGGTTAGGGTTAGAATTTGGTTTAGGGTTAGGGTTAGGGTTAGCGTTAGGGTTAGGATAAGGATGAGGGTTAGGGTTAGGGTTAGGATGAGGGTTATTATTTGGGTTATGGTTTTGGTTAGGGTTAGTGTTAGGGTTTGGGTTAGTGTTAGAGTTAGGGTTTGAGTTAGGGTTAGGTTTAGGCTTCCATTGGGGTTTGGGTTAGAGTTAGGGTTAGGGTTAGGTTTTGGGTTTGGTTTAGAGTTAGGGTTAGGTTAGGGTTTGGGTTAGAGTTAGGGTTAGGGTGAGGTGTTGGATTAGGGTTATGGTTAGGGTTAGGGTTAGGATTAGGGTTAGGGTTAGGGTTCTGATTAGAGTTAGGTTTAGAGTTTGGGTTTGGGTAAGGGTTAAGGTTAGGGTTAGGGTTAGGGTTAGGGTTAGGGTTAGGGTTAGGGTTAGGACTAGGATTAGTGTTAAGGTTAGTGTTAGGATTAGGGTTAGGGTTTATGTTTAGGTTTGGGTTATGGTTAGGGTTAGGGTTTAGGGTTAGGGTTAGGGTTAGGGTTAGGGTTAGGGTTAGGGTTAGGGTTAGGGTTTCGGTTTGGGTTATGTTTTGGGTTAGGTTTAGTGTTAGGGTTAGGGTTTGGGTTCGGGTTAGGAATAGGGTTATGGTTTGAGTTTGAATTAGGTTTAGGGTTAGCATTAGGGTTAGGGTTAGGTTTAGGATTAGTGTTTCATTTAGGCTTAGTGTTAGGGTTAGGGTTTGGGTACGGGTTAGGTTTAGGTTTAGGGATAGGGTTTGATTTAGGGTTAGGGTTAAGGTTAGGGTTAGTGTTAGGGTTTGGGTTAGGGTTAGGGTTAGGGTTAGGAATAGGGTTAGTGATAGGGTTAGGTTTAGGGTTAGCATTAGGGTTAGGATTAGGTTTAGGGTTAGGGTTTGGGTTAGGGTTAGGGTTAGGGTTAGGGTTAGGTTTAGGGTTTGGTTTAGGGTTATGGTTAGGGTTAGGGTTTGGGTGAGGGTTAGGGTTAGGGTTAGGGTTAGGGTTTGTGTTAAGATTAGGGTTTGGGTTTGGGTTAGGTTAGGGTTTGGGTTACAGTTAGGGTTAGGGTTAGGGTTTGGGTTTGGTTTAGTGTTAGGGTTAGGTTAGGGTTTGGGTTAGAGTTAGGGTTAGTGTGAGGTGTTGGATTAGGGTTATGGTTAGGGTTAGGGTTAGGATTAGGGTTAGGGTTAGGGTTCCGATTAGAGTTAGGTTTAGAGTTTGGGTTTGGGTAAGGGTTAACGTTAGGGTTAGGGTTAGGGTTAGGGTTAGGACTAGGATTAGGGTTAGGGTTAGGGTTAGGATTAGGGTTACGGTTAGGGTTAGGGATAGGTTTTCGGTTTGGGTTATGTTTTGGGTTAGGTTTAGGGTTAGGGTTAGGGTTAGGGTTAGGGTTAGGGTTAAGGTTAGGATTAGGGTTAGGGTTTGAGTTTGAATTAGGTTTAGGGTTAGCATTAGGGTTAGGGTTAGAATTAGGATAAGTGTTTCAGTTAGGGTTTGGGTTAGGGTTAGGGTTAGGGTTAGGGTTAGGGTTTGGGTTAGGATTAGGGTTAGGGTTAGGGTTAGGGTTAGGGTTAGGGTTAGGACTAGGATTAGGGTTATGGTTAGGGTTAGGTTTAGGATTAGGGTTAGGGTTAGGGTTCCGATTAGAGTTAGGTTTAGAGTTTGGGTTTGGGTAAGGGTTAAGGTTAGGTTTAGGGTTAGGGTTAGGTTTAGGGTTAGGACTAGGATTAGGGCTAGTGTTAGGGTTAGGATTAGGGTTAGGGTTTGGTTTTAGGTTTGGGTTTTGGTTAGGGTAAGTGTTAGGGTTAGGGTTTAGGGTTAGCGTTAGGTTTAAGGTTAGGTTTTCGGTTTGGGTTATGTTTTCGGTTAGGTTTAGGGTTAGGGTTAGGTTTTGAGTTGGAATTAGGTTTAGGGTTAGCATTAGAGTTAGGGTTAGGTTTAGGATTTGTGTTTCAGTTAGGGTTAGGGTTAGGGTTTGGGTTCGGGTTAGGGTTAGGGTTAGGTTTAGGTTTTGATTTAGGGTTAGGGTTAGGGTTAGGGTTTTTGTTAGGGTTTGGGTTAAGGTTAGGGTTAAGACTAGGGTTAGTGTTAGGGTTAGGTTTAGGGTTAGCATTAGGGTTAGGATTAGGGTTAGGGTTACGGTTTGGGTTAGGGTTAGGGTTAGGGTTAGGGTTAGGGTTAGGGTTTGGGTTAGGGTTAGGGTTAGGGATAGAGTTAGGGTTATGGTTAGGTTTAGCATTAGGGTTAGGGTTAGGGTTATGGTTAGCGTTAGCTTTAGGGTTAGGGTTAGGGTTAGGGTTTGGTTTCGGGTTAGGGTTAGGGTTAGGGTTTGATTTAGGGTTAAGGTTAGGGTTAGGGTTAGTGTTAGGGTTTGGGTTAGGGTTACGGTTAGGAGTAGGGTTAGTGTTAGGGTTAGGTTTAGGGTTAGCATTAGGGTTAGGATTAGCGTTAGGTTTAGGGTTTGGGTTAGGGTTAGGATTAGGGTTAGGGTTAGGGTTTGGGTTAGGGTTAGGGTTAGCGTTAGGGTTAGGGTCTGGTTAGGGTTAGGGTTAGGATTAGGGTTAGGGTTTGTGTTAAGATCAGGGTTTGGGTTTGGGTTAGGGTTAGGGTTAGGGTTAGGGTTAGGGTTAGAATTAGGGATAGGGTTAAGGTTAGGTTTAGGGTTAGGGTTAGGATAAGGATGAGGGTTAGGGTTAGGGTTAGGATTAGTGTTATTATTTGGGTTATGGTTTGGGTTAGGGTTAGGGTTAGGGTTTGGGTTAGTGTTAGAGTTAGGGTTTGAGTTAGGGTTAGGTATAGGGTTAGGTTAGGGTTTCGGTTAGTGTTAGGGTTAGGGTTAGGGTTGGGTTTGGTTTAGAGTTAGGGTTAGGTTTGGGTTTGGGTTAGAGTTAGTCTTAGGGTGAGGTGTTGGATTAGTGTTATGGTTAGTGTTAGGGTTAGGATTAGGGTTAGGGTTAGGGTTCTGATTAGAGTTAGGTTTAGAGTTTGGGTTTTGTAAGGGTTAAGGTTAGGGTTAGGGTTAGGGTTAGGGTTAGGGTTAGGACTTGGATTAGGGTTAGGGTTAGGGTTAGGATTATGGTTAGGGTTTGGATTTAGGTTTGGGTTATATTTAGGGTAAGTGTTAGGGTTAGGGTTTCGGGTTAGGGTTAGGGTTAGGGTTAGGGTTTCGGTTTTGGTTATTTTTTGGGTTAGGTTTAGGGTTAGGGTTAAGGTTTGGGTTCGGGGTCGGGTTAGGATTAGGTTTAGGGTTTGAGTTTGAATTAGGTTTAGGGTTAGCATTAGGGTTAGGATTAGGGTTAGGTTTAGGGTTTGGGTTACGGCTAGGGTTAGTTTTAGTGTTAGGGTTAGGGTTTGGGTTAGGGTTAGTGTTAGGGTTAGGGTTTGGGTTAGGGTTAGGTTTAGGATTAGGGTTAGGGTTTGTGTTAAGATTAGGGTTTGGGATTGGGTTAGGGTTAGGGTTAGGTTTTGTATTAAGGTTACGTTTAGGGTTAGGGTTTGGGTTTGGGTTAGGTTTAGGGTTAGGTTTACGTTTAGGGTTATTGTTTCGGTTTCGGTGTGGATTAGGCTTAGGTTTCGTGTTAGGGTTTGGGTTTGGGTTAGGATTAGGTTTAGGGTTAAGGTTAGGGTTAGGGTTTGGTTTAGGGTTAGGGTTAGGGTTAGGGTAAGCGTTTGGGTTAGGGTTAGGCTTAGGGTTTGATTTAGGGTTAGGGTTAGGGTTAGGGTTAGGGTTTGGGATAGGGTTTGGGGTTAGGGGTTAGGGGTTAAGTTTAGGTTTATTGTTAGGGTTGGGGATTGGGTTAGGGTTAGGGTTAGGTTTAGGCTTAGTGTTAGGGTCAGCGTTTGGTTTAGGATTACGGTTAGGTTTAGGTTTTCGGTTAAGTTTCGGGTTAGGGTTAGGGTTTGCGTTCGGGTTGGGTTAGTGTTAGGGTTTTAGTTAGGGTTAGGGTTAGGGTTAGGGTTAGGTTTAGGGTTTGGGTTAGGGTTAGGCTTAGGGTTAGGGTTTGAGTTTGAGTTAGGTTTAGGGTTAGCATTATGGTTAGGATTAGGGTTAGGGTTAGGTTTTGGGTTAGGGTTAGGGTTAGATTTAGGGTTTGGGTTAGGGTTAGGTTTGAATCTGGGTTAGTGTTAGGGTTAGGGTTAGTGTTAAGATTATGGTTAGGGTTAGGGTTAGGGTTAGGTTTTCTGTTAGGATTAGGGTTAGGGTTAGAATTAGGGTTAGGGTTAGGGTTAGGGTTAGGGTTAGGATAAGGCTGAGGGTTAGGGTTAGTGTTAGGATTAGGGTTATTATTTAGGTTATGGTTTGGGTTAGGGTTAGGGTTAGGGTTTGGGTTAGTGTTAGAGTTAGGGTTTGAGTTAGGGTTAGGTTTAGGGTTAGGTTAGAGTTAGGGTTAGAGTTAGGGTTAGGATTAGGGTTAGGGTTAGAACTAGGATTAGGGTTAGGGTGAGGGTTAGGGTTAGGGTTTGGGTTAGGGTGTGGGGGGTGGGGTTAGGGGTGAAGTTTAGGTTTAGGGTTAGGGTTAGGGATTGGGTTAGGGTTAGGGTTAGGTTTAGGGTTAGGTTTAGGTTTTGGGTTAGGGTTAGGGTTAGCGTTTGTGTTAGGGTTGGGGTTAGGGTTAGTGTTAGGGTTAGGATTTGGTTTAGGAATACGATTAGGTTTAGGTTTTCGGTTAATTATCGTGTTAGGGTTATGGTTTGCGTTCGGGTTGGGTTAGTGTTAGGGTTTTAGTTAGGGTTAGGGTTAGGTTTAGGGTTAGGGTTTGGATTAGGGTTAGGCTTAGGGTTAGGGTTTGAGTTTGAGTTAGGTTTAGGGTTAGCATTAGGGTTAGGATTAGGGTTAGGGTTAGGGTTTGGGTTAGGGTTAGGCTTAGGGTTAGGGTTAGCATTTGTGTTACGGTTAGGATTGAATCTGGGTGAGTGTTAGGGTTATGGTTAGTGTTAAGATTATGGTTAGGGTTAGGGTTAGGGTTAGGTTTTGGGTTAGGGTTAGGGTTAGGGTTAGAATTAGGGTTAGGGTTAGGGTTAGGGTTAGGGATAGGGATAGGGTTAGGAAAAGGATGAGGTTTAGGGTTAGGGTTAGGATTAGGGTTATTATTTGGGTTATGGTTTGGGTTAGGGTTAGTGTTAGGGTTTGGGTTAGTGTTAGAGTTAGGGGGAGGGTTAGGGTTTGGGTTTGGTTTAGAGTTAGGGTTAGGTTAGGGTTTGGGTTAGAGTTAGGGTTAGGGTGAGGTGTTCGATTAGGGTTATGGTTAGGGTTAGGGTTAGGATTATGGTTACGGTTAGGGTTCCGATTAGAGTTAGGTTTAGAGTTTGGGTTTGGGTAAGGGTTAAGGTTAGGTTTAGGGTTAGGGTTAGGGTTAGGGTTAGGATTAGGGTTAGGGTTAGGGTTCCGATTAGAGTTAGGTTTAGAGTTTGGGTTTGGGTAAGGGTTAAGTTTTAGTTTAGGGTTAGGGTTAGGGGTAGGGTTAGGACTAGGATAAGGGATAGGGTTAGGGTTAGGTTAGGGTTTATGTTGAGTTCAGGGTTAGGGTTAGGGGTTGGATTAGGGTTATGGTTAGGGTTAGGCTTTAGGTTTGGGTTATGGTTAGGGTTAGGGTTAGGGTTTAAGGGTAGGATTAGAGTTAGTGTTAGGGTTTGGGTTAGGGTTAGGGTTACGGTGTGGGTTTGGGTTAGGGTTAGGGTTAGGGTTAGGGTTTCGGTGTGGGTTATGTTTTGGGTTAGGTTTAGGGTTAGGGTTAGGGTTTCGGTTCAGGTTAGGATTAGGATTAGAGTTTGAGTTTGAATTAGGTTTGGGTTAGCATTAGGGTTAGGGTTAGGTTTAGGATTAGTGTTTCGGTTAGGGTTAGGGTTAGGGTTAGGGTTAGGGTTCCGATTAGAGTTAGGTTAAGAGTTTGGGTTTGTGTAAGGATTAAGGTTAGTGTTAGGGTTAGGGTTAGGGTTAGGGTTAGTACTAGGATTAGGTTTAGGGTTAGGGTTAGGATTAGGGTTAGTGTTAGGGTTAGGTTAGGGTTTCGGTTTGGGTTATGTTTTGGGTTAGGTTTAGGGTTAGGGTTAGGGTTAGGGTTAGGGTTAGGGTTAGGGTTAGGGTTAGGATTAGGGTTAGGGTTTGAGTTTGAATTAGGTTTAGGGTTAGCATTAGGGTTAGGGTTAGGTTTAGGATAAGTGTTTCAGTTAGGGTTAGGGTTAGGGTTAGGGTTAGGGTGAGGGTTAGGGTTTGATTTAGGGTTAGGGTTAGGGTTAGGGTAAGGGTTTGGGTTAGGGTTAGGGTTAGGGTTAGGGTTTGAGTTAGGGTTAGGGTTAGGGTTAGGGATTGGGTTAGGATTAGGGTTAGGGTTAGGGTTTCGGTTCGGGTTAGGATTAGGGTTAGGGTTTGAGTTTGAATTAGGTTAAGGGTTAGCATTAGGGTTAGGGTAAGGTTTAGGATTAGTGTTTTGGTTAGGGTTAGGGTTAGGGTTAGGGTTTGGGTTAGGGTTAGGGTTAGGATTAGGGGTTAGCTTTAGGTTTAGGGTTATTATTAGGGTTTGGGTTAGGGTTAGTGTTAGGGTTTGGGTTTTAGTTAGAATTAGGTTTAGTGTTAGGGTTAGGTTTTGTGTTAGTGTTAGGGTTAATAATAGTGTTAGTGTTAGGGTTTGGGTTAGGGTTAGGGTTAGGTTTAGAGTTAGGATTAGGTTTAGGGTTAGTGTTAGATTTAGGGTTTGGTTTAGGAGTAGTGTTAGGGTTAGGTTTAGGGTTTGGGTTAGGTTTAGGGTTAGGGTTAGGGTTTGGGTTCGGGTTAGGGTTAGGGTTAGGGTTAGGGTTAGCGTTTGGGTTAGGGTTAGGGTTAGGGTTAGGGTTTGGGTTAGGGTTAGATTTAGGGTTAGGTTTAGGGTTTGGGATAGGATTAGGATTAGGGTTAGGGTTTGGGATAGGGTTAGGGTTAGGGTTACGGTTAGGGTTAGAATTAGGGTTAGGGTTTGTGTTAAGATTAGGCTTTGGGTTTGGGTTAGGGTTAGGTTTACGTTTAGGGTTTGATTTAGGGTTAGGGTTACTGTTAGGGTTTGGGTTAGGGTTAGGGTTAGGACTAGGGTTAGTCTTAGGCTTAGGTTTAGGCTTAGCATTAGGGTTAGGATTAGGGTTAGGGTTAGGGTTTGTGTTAGGGTTAGGGTTAGGGTTAGGGTTAGGGTTTGGGTTAGGGTTAGGGTTTGGGTTAGGGTTTGGGTTAGGGTTAGGATTAGGGTTAGGGTTAGGGTTCCGATTAGAGTTAGGTTTAGAGTTTGGGTTTGGGTAAGGGTTAAGGTTAGGGTTAGGGTTAGGGTTAGGGTTAGGGCTAGGGTTAGTACTAGGATTAGGTTTAGGGTTAGGGTTAGGATTAGGGTTAGGGTTAGGGTTAGGTTTAGGGTTTCAGTTTGGTTATGTTTTGGGTTAGGTTTAGGGTTAGGGTTACGGTTAGGGTTAGGGTTAGGGTTAGGGTTAGGATTAGGGTTAGGGTTTGAGTTTGAATTAGGTTTAGGGTTAGCATTAGGGTTAGGGTTAGGTTTAGGATCAGTGTTTCAGTTAGGGTTAGGGTTAGGGTTAGGGTTAGGGTGAGGGTTAGGGTTTGATTTAGGGTTAGGTTTAGGGTTAGGATTAGTGTTAGGGTTAGGGTTAGGGTTAGGGTTAGGGTTAGGGTTAGGGTTAGGGTTAGGTTTACAATTAGGGTTAGTGTTAAGGTTAGGGTTAGGGTTAGGGTTAGGATAAGGATGAAGGTTAGGATTAGGGTTAGGATTAGGGTTACTATTTGGGTTATGGTTTGGGTTAGGGTTAGGGTTTGGGTTAGTGTTAGAGTTAGGGTTTGAGTTAGGGTTAGGTTTAGGGTTAGATTAGGGTTTGGGTTAGAGTCAGTGTTAGGGTTACGGTTTGGGTTTGGTTTAGAGTTAGGGTTAGGTTAGTTTTTGGGTTAGAGTTAGGGTTAGGGTGAGGTGTTGGATTAGGGTTATGGTTAGGGTTATGGTTTGGGTTAGTGTTACAGTTAGGGTTTGAGTTAGGGTTAGGTTTAGGCTTACATTGGGGTTTGGGTTAGAGTTAGGGTTAGGGTTAGGTGTTGGGTTTGCTTTAGAGTTAGTGTTAGGTTAGGGTTTGGGTTAGAGTTAGGGTTAGGGTGAGGTGTTGGATTAGGGTTATGGTTAGGGTTAGGGTTAGGATTAGGGTTAGGGTTAGGGTTCCGATTAGAGTTAGGTTTAGAGTTTGGGTTTCGGTAAGGGTTAAGGTTAGGTTTAGGTTTAGGGTTAGGGTTAGGGTTAGGGTTACGACTAGGATTAGGGTTATGGTTGGGGTTAGGGTTAGGATTAGGGTTAGGGTTAGGGTTCCGATTAGAGTTAGGTTTAGAGTTTGTGTTTGGGTAAGGGTTAAGGTTAGGTTTAGGGTTAGGGTTAGGGTTAGGGTTAGGGTTAGGACTAGGATTAGGGTTAGGGTTAGGGTTTGGATTAGGGTTAGGGTTTGGTTTTAGGTTTGGGTTATGGTTAGGGTAAGTTTTAGGGTTAGGGTTTAGGGTTAGGGTTAGGTTTAGGGTAAGGGTTTCGGTTTGGGTTATGTTTTGGGTTAGGTTTAGGGTTAGGGTTAGGGTTTGAATTGGAATTAGGTTTAGGGTTAGCATTAGTGTTAGGGTTAGGTTTAGGATTAGTGTTTCAGTTAGGGTTAGGGTTAGGGTTAGGGTTTGGGTTCGGGTTAGGGTTAGGGTGAGGTTTAGGGTTTGATTTAGGGTTAGGGTTAGGGTTAGGGTTAGTGTTAGGGTTTGGGTTATGGTTAGGGTTAGGGTTAGGATTACGGTTAGGGTTAGGGTTTGGGTTTTGGTTAGGGTTAGGGTTAGCTTTAGGGTTAAGGTTTGGGTTAGGGTTAGGGTTAGGTTTAGCATTTGGGTTAGGGTTAGGGTTAGGGTTAGGATTAGGGTTAGGGTTTGTGTTAAGATTAGGGTTTGGGTTTGGGTTAAGGTTAGGGTTAGGGTTTGGGTTAAGGTTACGTTTAGGGTTAGGGTTAGTGTTAGGGTTAGGGTTAGTGTTAGGAGTAGGGTTAGGGTTTAGGTTTTTGGTTAGGGTTAGTGTTAGGGTTATTGTTAGGATTAGGGTATGGGTTAGGGTTTAGGTTTGGTTAGGTTTAGGGTTAGGGTTATGGTTATGGTTAGGTTTAGCATTAGGGTTAGGGTTAGGGTTATGGTTAGGGTTGGCGTTAGGTTTAGGGTTAGGGTTTGGGTTTGGGTTAGGGTTTGGGTTAGGGTTAGGGTTTGGGTTAGGGTTAGGGTTAGGGTTCGGGTTAGGATTTGGGTTAGGGTTAGGGTTAGAGTCGATTTGGGTTAGAGTTATGGTGAAGGTTAGGGGTTGGGTTAGGTTTAGGGTTACGGTTAGGATTAGTGTTGCGGTTAGGATTAGGGTTAGGGTTAGTGTTTGGATTAGGTTTAGTTTTAGGGTTTGGGTTTGTGTAAGGGTAAGGGTTAGGTTTAGGGTTTGGAGTAGGTTTTGGTTTTGGGTTTGGGTTAATGTTAGGGTTAAGATTAGGGTTAGGGTTTGGTTTAGGGTAAAGGTTAGGGTTAAGGTTTAGGTTAGGTTTAGGGTTAGGGTTAGGGTTTGGGTTAGGGTTATGGTTGGGTTTCGGGTTTGGGTTAGGGTTAGGGTTAGGGTTAGGGTTAGGGTTAGGATTAGGGTTAGGGTTTGGGTTAGGGTAAGGCTTAGGTTTGAATTTGGGTTAGTGTTAGGGCTAGGGTTAGTGTAAAGTTTATGGTTTGGATTTGGGTTAGGGTTAGGGTTTGAGTTACCATTAGGGTAAAGTTTAGGGTTTAGGTTTGGGTTAGGTTTATGGTTAGGGTTTGGGTTATGGTTAGGTTTAGGGTTAGGGTTAGGGTTAGGGTTTGGGTTAAGTTTAGGGTTAGGGTTAGGGTTAGGATTTGGGTTAGGGTTAGGGTTAGGGTTCGGGTTTGGGTTAGAGTTAGGGTGAGGGTTAAGGGTTGGGTTAGGGTTAGGGTTACGGTTAGGATTAGGATTACGGTTAGGGTTCAGATTAGGGTTAGTTTTAGGGTTTGTGTTTGGGTAAGGGTAAGGGTTAGGGTTAGGGTTAGGATAAGGATGAGGGTTAGGTTTAGGGTTAGGATTAGGGTTAGTGTTTGGGTTATGGTTTAGGTTTGGGTTAGGGTTAGGGTTTGGGTTAGTGTTAGATTTAGGTTTTGAGTTAGGGTTAGGGTTAGGGTTAGGTTAGGATTTGGGTTAGAGTTAGGGTTAGGGTTAGGGTTTGGGTTTGGGTTAGGGTTAGGGTTAGGTTAGGGTTTGGGTTAGAGTTAGGGTTAGGGTTATGGGTTGGATTAGGGTTATGGTTAGGGTTAGGTTTAGGATTAGGGTTAGGGTTATTCTTTAGTTTTGGGTTATGGTTAGGGTTAGGGTTAGGGTTTGAGGGTAGGATTAGGGTTAGTGTTACGGTTTGGGTTAGGGTTAGGCTTACGGTGTGGGTTTGGGTTAGGGTTAGGGATAGGGTTAGGGTTTCGGTGTGGGTTATGTTTTGGGTTAGGTTTAGGGTCAGGGTTAGGATTTCGGTTCGGGTTAGGATTAGGGTTAGGTTTTGAGTTTGAATTAGGTTTAGGGTTAGCATTAGGTTTAGGGTTAGGTTTAGGATTAGTGTTTCGGTTAGGGTTAGGGTTAGGGTTTGGGTTAGGGTTAGGGTTAGGATTAGGGGTTAGGTTTAGGTTTAGGGTTATTATAAGGGTTTGGGTTAGGGTTAGTGTTAGAGTTTGGGTTAGTGTTAGGTTTAGGTTTTGGGTTAGGGTTAGGGTTAGTTTTAGGAATAGGGTTAGGGTTAGGGTTAGGCTTAGGGTTTGGGTTAGTGTTAGGGTTAGGTTTAGGGTTAGGTTTAGAATAAGGATGAGGGTTAGGGTTAGGGTTAGGATTAGGGTTATTATTTGGGTTGTGGTTTGGGTTAGTGTTAGGGTTAGGGTTTGGGTTAGTGTTAGAGTTAGGGTTTGAGTTAGGGTTAGGTTTAGGGTTAGGTTAGGGTTTGGGTTAGAGATAGGGTTAGGGTTAGGGTATGGGTTTGGTTTAGAGTTAGGGTTAGGTTAGGGTTTGGGTTAGAGTTAGGGTTAGGGTGAGGTGTTGGATTAGGGTTATGGTTTTTTAGGGTTAGGATTAGGTTTAGGGTTAGGGTTCCGATTAGAGCTAGGTTTAGAGTTTGGGTTTGAGTAAGGGTTAAGGTTAGAGTAAGGGTTAGGTTTAGGGTGAGGGTTAGGGTTAGGGTTTGGGTTAGGGTTAGGGTTAGGGTTAGGGTTAGGATTACGGTTTCGGTTTGGGTTATGTTTTGGGTTAGTTTTAGTGTTAGGGTTAAGGTTTGAGATGGGTTATTATTAGGGTTAGGGTTTGACTTTGAATTAGGTTTAGGGTTAGCATTAGGGTTAAGGTTAGGTTTAGGATAAGTGTTTCAGTTAGGGTTAGGGTTAGGGTTAGGTTTTGGGTTCGGGTTAGGGTTAGGGTTAGGGTTAGGGTTTGATTTAGGGTTAAGGTTAGGATTAGGGTTAGTGTTAGGGTTTGGGTTAGGTTTAGGGTTAAGAGTAGGGTTAGTTTTAGGGTTAGGTTTAGGGTTAGCATTAGGGTTAGGATTAGCGTTAGGGTTAGGGTTATGGTTAGGGTTAGGGTTAGGGTTTGTGTTAAGATTAGGGTTTGGGTTTGGGTTAGGGTTAGGGTTAGGGTTAGGGTTAGGGTTAGGGATAGGGTTAGAATTAGGGTTAGGGTTAAGGTTAGGGTTAGGGTTTGGTTTAGGGTTAGGGTTAGGGTTAGGGTTAGGGTTAGGTTTTCTTTTAGGATTAGGGTTAGGGTTAGAATTAGGGTTACCGTTAGGGTTACGGTTAGGGTTAGGTTTAGGATAAGGATGAGAGTAAGGGTTAGGGTTAGGATTAGGGTTTTTATTTGGGTTATAGTTTGGGTTAGGGTTTGGGTTAGTGTTAGAGTTAGGGTTTGAGTTAGGGTTAGGTTTAGGTTTAGGTTAGGGTTAGGGCTAGGGGTAGGGTTAGGGTTAGGGTTAGGGTTACGACTAGGATTAGGGTTAGGGTTAGGGTTGGGGTTGGGGTTTGGTTTGGGGTTTGGGGTTAGGGGTTAGGGGTTAAGTTTAGGTTTAGGGTTAGGGTTAGGGATTGGTTTAGGGTTAGGGTTCGGTTTAGCGTTAGGTTTAGGTTTTGGGTTAGTGTTAGGGTTAGCGTTTGGGTTACGGTTAGGGTTAGGGTTAGTGTTAGGGTTACGGTTTGGTTTAGGATTACGGTTAGGTTTAGGTTTTTGGTTAAGTTTCGGGTTAGGGTTATGGTTTGCGTTCGGGTTCGGTTAGTGTTAGGGTTTTAGTTAGGGTTAGGGTTAGGGTTAGGCTTAGGGTTAGGGTTTGAGTTTGAGTTAGGTTTAGGGTTAGCATTAGGGTTAGGATTAGGGTTAGGGTTTTGGTTTGCGTTAGGGTTAGGGTTAGGGTTAGGGTTTGGGTTAGGGTTTGGGGTTCGGGGTTAGGGGTTAAGTTTAGGTTTAGGGTTAGGGTTAGGGTTCGGGTTAGGATTTGGGTTAGGGTTAGGGTTAGAGTCGGATTTGGGTTAGAGTTATGGTGAAGGTTAGGGGTTGGGTTAGGGTTAGGATTAGGGTTACGGTTAGGATTAGGGTTAGGGTTAGTGTTTGGATTAGGGTTAGTTTTAGGGTTTGGGTTTGGGAAAGGGTAAGGGTTAGGGTTAGGGTTTGGAGTAGGGTTAGGTTTAGGTTTTCGGTTAGGGTTAATGTTAGGGTTAGGGTTAGGGTTAGGGTTTGGTTTAGGGTTAAGGTTAGGGTTAGGGTTTAGGTTAGGTTTAGGGTTAGGGTTAGGGTTTGGGTTAGGGTTATGGTTGGGGTTCGGGTTTGGGTTAGGTTTAGGGTTAGGGTTAGGGTTAGGGTTAGGATTAGGGTTAGGGTTTGGGTTAGGGTTAGGCTTAGGTTTGAATTTGGGTTAGTGTTAGGGCTAGGGTGAGTGTAAAGTTTATGGTTTGGATTTGGGTTAGGGTTAGGTTTTGAGTTACCATTAGGGTAAAGTTTAGGGTTTAGGTTTGGGTTAGGGTTATGGTTAGGGTTTGGTTTATGGTTAGGTTTAGGGTTAGGGTTAGGGATAGGCTTTGGGTTACGGTTAGGGCGAGGCTTCGGGTTTGGGTTAGAGTTAGGGTGAGGGTACGGGGTTGGGTTAGGGTTAGGGCTACGGTTAGGATTAGGATTACGGTTAGGGTTCGGATTAGGGTTAGTTTTAGGGTTTGAGTTTGGGTAAGGGTAAGGGTTAGTGTTAGGGTTAGGATAAGGATGAGGGTTAGGTTTAGGGTTAGGATTAGGGTTAGTGTTTGGGTTATGGTTTAGGTTTGGGTTAGGGTTAGGGTTTGGGTTAGTGTTAGAGTTAGGTTTTGAGTTAGGGTTAGGGTTAGGGTTAGGTTAGGATTTGGGTTAGAGTTAGGGTTAGGGTTAGAGTTTGGGTTTGGGTTAGGGTTAGGGTTAGGTTAGGGTTTGGGTTAGAGTTAGGGTTAGGGTTATGGGTTGGATTAGGGTTATGGTTAGGGTTAGGTTTAGGATTAGGGTTAGGGTTATTCTTTAGTTTTGGGTTATGGTTAGGGTTAGGGTTAGGGTTTAAGGGTAGGATTAGGGTTAGTGTTACGGTTTGGGTTAGGGTTAGGCTTACGGTGTGGGTTTGGGTTAGGGTTAGGGATAGGGTTAGGGTTTCGGTGTGGGTTATGTTTTGGGTTAGGTTTAGGGTCAGGGTTAGGATTTCGGTTCGGGTTAGGATTAGGGTTAGGGTTTCAGTTTGAATTAGGTTTAGTTTTAGCATTAGGGTTAGGGATAGGTTTAGGATTAGTGTTTCGGTTAGGGTTAGTGTTAAGGTTTGGGTTAGGGTTAGGGTTAGGATTAGGGGTTAGGTTTAGGTTTAGGGTTATTATAAGTGTTTGGGTTAGGGTTAGTGTTAGAGTTTGGGTTAGGGTTAGGATTAGGTTTAGGGTTAGGGTTACGATTATAGTTAAGTTTAGGGTTCGTGTTTGGGTTAGGTTTAGGCTTAGGGTTAGGGTTAGTGTTAAGGTTTGGGTTAGTGTTAGAGTTAGGGTTTGAGTTAGGGTTAGGTTTAGGGTTAGGTTAGGGTTTGGGTTAGAGATAGGGTTAGGGTTAGGGTTTGGGTTTGGTTTAGAGTTAGGGTTAGGTTAGGGTTTGGGTTAGAGTTAGGGTTAGGGTGAGGTGTTGGATTAGGGTTATGGTGTTTTAGGGTTAGGATTAGGTTTAGGGTTAGGGTTCCGATTAGAGTTAGGTTTAGAGTTTGGGTTTGGGTAAGGATTAAGGTTAGGGTTAGGGTTAGGGTTAGGGTTAGGGTTAGGGTTAGGGTTTGGGGTAGGGTTAGGGTTAGGGTTAGGGTTACGGTTTCGGTTTGGGTTATGTTTTGGGTTAGTTTTAGGGTTAGGGTTAGGGTTTGAGATGGGTTAGGATTAGGGTTAGGGTTTGAGTTTGAATTAGGTTTAGGGTTAGCATTAGGGTTAGGGTTAGGTTTAGGATAAGTGTTTCAATTAGGGTTAGGTTTAGGGTTAGGGTTTGGGTTCGGGTTAGGGTTAGGGTTAGGGTTAGGGTTTGATTTAGGGTTAAGGTTAGGATTAGGGTTAGTGTTAGGATTTGGGATAGGGTTAGGGTTAGGAGTAGGGTTAGTTTTAGGGTTAGGTTTAGGGTTAGCATTAGGGTTAGGATTACCGTTAGGGTTAGGGTTAGGGTTAGGGTTAGGGTTTGTGTTAAGATTAGAGTTTGGGTTTGGGTTAGGATTAGGGTTAGGGTTAGGGTTAGGGTTAGGGATAGGGTTAGAATTAGGGTTAGGGTTAAGGTTAGGGTTA